>JAGPOW010000261.1:176099397-176139482 GCA_030014935.1 Caiman crocodilus
GGTAACTAGGACCAATGGTCACAAGTTACTGGAGAGCAGGTTTAGGTTGGACACTAGGAGGCACTACTTCACAGTTAGGGTGGCTAGGATGTGGAACCGACTTCCTAGGGAAGTTGTTCTTGTTCCTACCTTGGGTGTCTTTAAGAATAGATTAGATAGGTACTTGGCTGGGGTCCGGTGACCCTGGCACTCGTTTCCTGCCAATTGGCGGGGGGTCAGACTAGATGGCCTGCTTTAGGCCCCTTCTGACCCTAGGTACTATGATGCTATGATTATCTTATCTGTGGATCTGAAGGTGGTTGGTAAAGCCAATCCAGGATTAACAGATTTTGCTGCAACTTTTGCACATTTCCTTGTGGGATGGGTGGCTCCAGATTCTTGCTCTGGTCTGCGACATGCTGTTTTTGCCACTCTCCCACTTTTCCATCTCCTGTTGTTGTTGTGAGGTCACAAAGTACTGAGATCTTGCAGCAAACTCTTCCTCTATTTGGGGCAGTTTTCGATGGTACTCTCCCATGTGTTGATGTTGATGTTGCATTTTTTTTAAAGTTGGCCTTGAGGACGTCCTTGAAGTGCTTTCTCTGACCTCTCCTTGAGTGTGTGTATCTTGACTGAGTTGGGAAACTAAAACTTGCTTGGGGAATCTGGAGTTGGACATCTGGATGATGTAGTCAGCCTGGTGAAGTTTATGTTGGATGAACAGTGCCTTGATGCTCATGGTGTTTGTTAGTGCTAATGTTGGTGTGTCTGTCTTTCCCACTGAATTTGAAGGATCTTCCACAGGCAGCATTGATGGTACTTATCCAATGACTTGAGGTGTCTCCTATACATTGTCTATGAGCTTGGTTTTGGACCTGATGTTGTGATCTTCAACCACCTGTTTCCTTGGGTGTCCTAAGGCTGCACTTGTACATTTGAGGTGATGTTGGATTTCTTAATCAATGTCAGCCTTCTGCAAGAGAGAGCATCTGAGGTATGGGAAATATTCAGTGTTCTCCAGAGTCTCACCATAAATCTGAATTACCAGAGCTGGGGACTGCTCATTAAGAGCTTGTTGATGGAGGACCTTAGTCTTCTGAAAGTTAAGCATCAGTCCCATTTTCTCATATGTCTCGGTAAAGATGTTGATAATTGCCTAAAGGTCTGCTTCTGAGTGACAACATGTGACAGCTTCATCAGTGTACTGGAGCTTGGTGATTGAGGTCAGGATAGGCTTGGTTTTGGCTCAGTTAAGGATTAAGCAGTTTACCATCCGTTTGGTAATTTAGCTCTGCTCGGACTGGAAATTTGTTGGTGGTCAGATGTATCATCAGGATATGGTATATTTAGAAGAGTGTCAGAGTATTGACAAAGCCTTGCTTAACTCCTGTCTTGACCCCAAAGGGATCTGTGAAAATCCATTACTGAGAATCATCAGTTGCATACTGTTATGGAGTAGACGTGATGGTAAATTTCACTTGGAATATGTACTTCAGAAGGATTTTTCACTGTGCTTCTCGGTTGACAGAATTGAAGGCTTGTGTTAGGAGGCCATATAGAGAGGTTTATGTTCCTAGCATTTTTCCTGCAGCTGGTGAGTAGTGAAGATCCTGTTGGTTGTACCTTTTGATGCCCTAAACCCATACCGATTCTGGGAGGAGCTCTTCAGCAGGTGGCTGGAGACAGTTCAGGAGGGTTCTTACAATGATGGTTTCTGTGAACAGGAAGGTGATCCCTCTGTCATTTCCACAGTCAAACTGTCTCCTTTCCTGAAGATTGTCATGATCTTGGCATCCCTGAGGTAATCTGGGATTTTCTCATCATTCTAGATCCTTAAAATCAGGGCATGGACCTCTGATATAAGCTCCTCTCCCTCTGCTTGAAGATTTCAGCAGGGATTCCATCTGTTCCAGATGCATTATCATTCTTCATTGGCTTGATGGCTTTCCTTACCTTGTCAAGGGTTGGATGGATTACAAAATTGTATCCAAGTGTTATGGGTGTTGGAAGCACTCTTGTCAATAACAGATTCTTGATCTGAGAGGGTCTTCAAAATCCTTCTTCCAACATGTGTTGATGGCTTCTCAGTCAGGGCTCTTCCATCCTTAGAAGTATAGAGAAATTGTACGCTACTAAACTACTGTACAAAATACTGTTCCTGATATAGACAAGTCTGAGATCTTGGATAGTGTCCTTGTAATCATTCATTAAACCAAACAATAATAAAGTGGATTTGTTTTTCAGAAATACATGCACAGTAGTCATATTTAAATTCAGTAACATAGATTCTCGAGTTGCATAATTAAACAATGATAGATATAATGATTCCCTTTCCCTTGACATTATGCCAGTATTTTACAACTAGATTAGAAAACTGGTACACTTGGAATGCATTGGGCAAAAGTTATTCTGGAGAAAACAGAAGAGCCTTTTTGCTGTTACTTTGACAGGGGAAAAGAAGTAGCTTCTATTGGCTTTCTATCACAAATAAGGTATTATCTGTACAGTAAATAGCAGTTCTGTAATTATTGGTCTGAGCATAAAGGTTCTTCTTACTGCATGTAATATCAGGGTGCCAAAGGAATTCTTGACACACTTGTGAGATAACTTGGAAGAAGAGAGAGCAGTGAAGTTATTCCCCAACTCATCTGTCACTTTCAAAGAGAATAACTTTTGGTCTAGAGGAATGTCTTGTGTACAAAGCTTGTTGTAGTAATACTTACATTACACTTTTGATATGTGGTCTGCCAAAGCTTTCTCTCCAGCCATGAGTTATTTAACTCTACTAGAGTGATTTCATGGGGAGAGTTGCAGCAGCCATCATATTTTTATAACATCTTGCTTACAGCTGTGAACATTTGCACTGGTGTCATTGCATCTGCCTTGTATGAAATGGGGAGAGGATTTTTGTCCAGTGTTGTTCATTATTATTCAATGCAGCTAACAGAAAGAATGTTTTAGTAGAGTATTAGCATCTTACTATCATGTATTTTAGATTAGTAAAACAAGCAT
Organism: Caiman crocodilus; assembly: GCA_030014935.1. Classification (NCBI taxonomy): domain Eukaryota; kingdom Metazoa; phylum Chordata; order Crocodylia; family Alligatoridae; genus Caiman; species Caiman crocodilus. Next base: position 176,102,389 of record JAGPOW010000261.1, read on the forward strand.
TTATAAATTAACCAGTATGAAGTTGCTTTAGTGTGTATATGGTAGCTAATGGGTAGGGTAATATTTATATTCCAGTGGAGTGCCAGTTATTCATTTTACTGTTAATTAAGTTCCTCTGACAGATTTCACTAATACACTTCCACTCGCATGCCAGAAGCCATTTGTTTTTAAGTATTAGAGCCAAAGGTGACCTGAGTAGGGTGTGGGGCCTGAGGCAACTCAGCCCATGCAGGGGCCCCACCCTCGCTCCAATCCCATACCTGAAAAAGCTGCCTATGCCATTGTAGCATCAGCAGTAGGGGTGGGGGGAAGGTAGCGAGTGGCTGTAAGTTGAGCTGCCACTCTGCCCAGCTCTGTGGACCCCCCTAAAGTGCAGGGCCTGGGGCAGTTGCCTTGATTTGCACCCCTCCTAGGAACAGCCCTGATTGGGGCTGCCCTGACTGACTCCTTTTTAACTGGTGCACAAGTCTTGTTACTTTCATATTTATTTCATAGTTTAAGTATCAAATGTCAAATTAATTTATACAACTAAATGACCAGTGTGCAGTATAGTGAAAGTTGTGGTGGGCCAGTAGGGGTTGCTCCTGTGCCTTGGGGGTGCCTCATGTCTGGCCAACCCCTTTCCTTGAGCACACCTGCAAGCCTGGTGGTAACGCTACCTCCACCCAAGGTCTGGACTGATTTTGGCCCTGTGCCCCCTGGAAACACAGGTCTAGTAGTCCTTGAGGGGTACTTGACCCACTGCAAAAACTTGGGGTGCTTCCTTCTGTCTGAAGCACAAATGGTGGTCTCCCTTAGCTGAATCAAGGGGACCCCAAGGCATAATTTAGACTCTCTCTCCCAATAAGTCTCCCATGCTAGGTACAGAGGAGGACTTTATTGGTTACAAGGAATAGGTTTGGAATAGGGTACAGTGTAGAGCAATATCAGAGAAATACCTTAGAGCAAACAGTGGCATGGTAGTCTTTGATCGTGCATATGAGTTACTGCAAGCTGTATATCTAATTGGATATCAAGTAGTTCGCTCACAAGTATCATCCAGAGGTAGGTGATGATTCCCTTTGGAAGCAAGCAGTTCATTGAACATGAGTTTCAAGACGGACAGTGAGTTTTGGTTGCTCCTCTCCTCCTGGGCAGTCCTTAACTTTTATAGAACTTACGACCTCATTTACCTGATCCAGTGAAGGCCAGCAGTTGTTTCCTGCCAGCCAACCAATTTGAAATGCATCACTGGTTGCTGGGTAGACTGGCAGGGTCTGTAGCCCACTCCTGTTCTTGATGACATTGCTTAGAACAGGGATGGGCAAAATGTAGCCCAAGGGTCAGATGCAGCCTGCCAGGCCATTCTATCTGGCCCATGGGGACTCTAAAACATTTAGAAAATTAATATTTATCTGCCCTGGGCTGCCTGTCACGCGGCCCTTGATGGCTTGCCAAAGTTTAGTAAGCGGCCCTCTGCCCAAAATAGTTGCCCACCCCGGCTTAGAACAATAGGGAGTTCAAGCCCCAACCCAGGTGTGTGAGGCCAGTCACATAGGCAGATGGAGCAGGTTTCCCCCTCCCCCAGGAATGTATCCAGCTCAGTTTACAACTTGGGGTTACCTGAAGCTGATGGGGCCAGGGATGTCTGCCTTCTGCAGTGATCAGGGTAACCAAATTGTCAGATTGATCATCAGCCTGGGAAGAGACTGAGATGGCATTCTACCATAAAAGTTATGTGACTAAATTGGTCAAACCAGTACAACCCCAAGTATGGGTGCACATATATTGTGTTAATATTAGTGTATCTTATGCCAGATGAGATGGGTAATAAGTCATCTCAAAATTCATATAAAATACATTTAACTCAGTGCAAATCTGTGCGTACAGCTTCAATATTAGTGGTAGAACTAGCGAAAGGACCCATTCTTTGCCCAAGCAATTATTTTTGTAATTGCGGTGTTTGTTTATTTTAACATAATACAACATATTTAACATTTTATATTTAATGTGGAGTGACATTTCAAATGACATCCAAATGAATAATCTTCATTGTAGAACTTCTTTGTAAACAATGTATGTAGTGTTTCCTGTTGTAGCCAGTTATATACAACACTCTTCAACTACCACATGTAACTGTCCATCACTGGGAGATAGTGACCATCACTTAGTAGAGTTTACTGTCCAGCAAAGGGTAGGAAAAATATCCAGTGAGGCTGAAGTGTTAGACTTCAGAAGGGCCAACTTTAGTAAACTCAGAAGGCTAGTTAGTTAGGTGGTGAAACTCAAGAGTATTGAGCGAGTGGGGGTCCAGGTGGGTTGGAGGTTTCTCAAGGGAGTGATCCTTGGGGCACAAAAAGATGCCTTAAGGAGGAAAGGGGGTAAGGGGATAAAAAGCCCACTTGGCTGAACAGGGAACTCCAGAAAAAAACTGGGGGGGGAAAAAAAGAGTTTTATAGGCAGTGGAAGCAGGGGGCAGCCACCAAGAAGGAATACACTTCTGTGGTGTGCTGTTGCAGGGAATCAATTAGGCAGACCAAGGCAGGATTGGAGCTTAGGCTGGCTACAACAATTAAGGGCAATAAAGAATCCTTCTACGAATACATAGCAAGCAAGACAAAGGCACAGAGTAACATAGGGCCCCTGCAGGATGACTTGGCAGAATTGGTGGTTGATGCAAGGGAAAAGGTGGAGCTCTTCAACGAGTTCTTTGCTTCAGTATTCCTAAGTATGTCCAAATAGCACTAGACCACCAAAAGTTAGTGCTGACTTAAAGGAGCACTTGGAGGGGCTGGATGGGTAGAAGTCAGCAGCCTGGATGACCGTGGATGACCATCCACGGATGCTGAAGGAATTGGCCAGTGTCGTAGCTGAGCCGCTGACACGGCTGTTTGAGCATTGATGGTGCTCCGGTCAGGTCCCTGAGGATTGGAAAAGAGCCAGTGTGATGCCTTTTTAAGAAGGGGAGAAAGGATGAGCTGGGTAATTTTAGGCCAGTCAGTCTTACCTCTATCCTTGGGAAAATATTGGAAAAAATCATCAAAGAGCACATTTGTGAAGCCCAGCAGGAGAAATGATGCTGAAAAGAAACCAGCACAGGTTCGTCATAGGTAGGTCCTGCCTGACAAACCTTATAGCCTTTTATGACCTGGTCATACAATGCCTTGACAGATGACATCAGCCTCAGCTCCTACCTGGACTTTAAGAAGACCTTTGACACAGTTTTACATCCTATTCTTATAGGGAAGATAGGGCTGTGGAGTGGATGCTTACACAGTCAGGTGGGTGGCCAGCTGGCTTAAGGACCACACCCAGAGAGTGGTGGTGAACGGGTCGTTTTTGGCTTGGAAGGAGGTGGGCAGTGAGGTCCCTCAGGGTTCAGTGCTTGGACCAATGTTATTTAATATCTTCATCAACGATTTGGATGAGGGTGCAGAGAGCACCCTCTCCCAAGTTTGCAGATGATACCAAGTTATGGGACAAAGTTAACACACCAGAGGGCAGGGAGCAGATACAGGCCAATCTGGACAGATTAGATCAATGGGAAGAGCGAAATAGGATGCAATTTAACAAAGATAAATGCAAGGTACTCCACCTAGGGAGGAGGAATCCCCTGCATGCCTATAGGTTGGGGGATGACCTCGTCAGTGGCTGAGAGGGGTCTTGGTGTCATAGTTGACTCCAAGATGAGCCAGCTGTGTAACAAGGCCAATCACACCTTGTTGTGCATTAGCAGATGTATGATCAACAGATAGAGAGGGGTGATGCTCTCACTCTATGCAGCATTGATCAGGCTGCCACAGTTGGAGTACTGTGTCCAGTTTTGGGCACCGCACTTCAAGAGGGACATGGAGAATCTGGAGAGGGTTCAGAGGAGGGCCACTCACATGATTAGTGGCTTGCATGAAAGATCCTATGACGGGAGGCTGAGGGATCTGGATCTCTTCATTCTTCACAGGAGAAGTGTGAGGGCAGACCTTGTAGCCACCTATAAGTTTATCAAGGGAGGGCAACAGGGAATTGAAGATGAGCTATTTACCGGAGCCACCCCTAGGAGTAACTAGGAATAATGGGTGCAAACTAGTGGAGAGTAGATTCAGGTTAGACATTAGGAAAAAATTGTTTACAGTAAGGGTGGCCAGAATCTGGATTGGCTTCTAAGAGCAGTGGTACTATCACCTAACCTGGAGGTCTTCAAGGGGAGGCTTGATAGACACCTGGCTAGGGTCATCTGACCGTGGTCCTCTTTCCTGCCAGGGGCAGGGGGTCAGAAACTATGATCCTTTGTGGTCCGTTCTGACTCTACAATCTGTGAATCTATGAATGTGGAAAACATTGCTCCATTAAATAGTCACTGGAAGCCCCCAAAAAGTTCAAGTGAAAAATAACCTGCCTATAATTTTCTTCAGGTGGTATTCAGTGATTTTGGAAGGTTTAGAGTAGATAGGACTAGCCATTCTCAAGTTATAAGTGAACATACATACAGACATACACTTCATTTTATATATAGATATAGTAAAAGCTATGTTATCCAGAATCCAAGGTGAATGGGGGATGCTGGTTAATCAAATATGCCAGTGAATCAAATATGCTGTGTTCGGTCCCATACAGGCTGGTTTGCCCTGGGCCATGGTCCACAAGGAAGATGTGGGATTCAGCTTGTGGTGACAAAACCAGAAGTGGGCTCTCCGGTTTCACTTTTGCCCTGTTCCTTGGAAAGAAGATTTGTACTGACAGATGCTGGTTAGTTGAGCATTCTGGATGGTAAAGTGCTGGATAACATAGCTTTTGCTCTGGATTAAAGTGCCTCAGCTTTCTTCAGTTACAAAATCTGGTAGTCCCTGAGGCTGGATGCAGTACATCCGAGGGTGCTGAGGGAGTTGGCCAGTATGATTGCAGATCTGCTAGCCATTACCTTTGAAAACTTGTGGTGATAGAGGGACATCCCAGACAATTGGAAAAGGGCAAATATAGTGCCCATCTTTAACAAAAGGAAGAAGGAGGATCTAGGGAATTACAGACCAGTCAGCTTGATGGTCACCTCACCTCACCTTAGTCCTAGAAAAATCATGGAGCATGTCCTCAAGGAATTAATTTTTAAGGACCTGAAGGAGAAGAAAGTGAGCAGGAACAGTTGGCATGGATTCACCAATGGCAAGCCTTCTCTGACCAATCTGATTGCTTTCTGTGATGAGAAGACTGGATTCTCGGCAAGTTTGTGGATGACACGAAGGTGAAGGGGGTAGTAGATATGCTGGAGGGTAAGGCTAGGATTCAGGGAGACCTGGAAAAATTGGAGGATTGGGTCAAAACAAATTGCATGAGGTTCAACAAGAACAAGTTCAAAGTCCTGAACTTTGGACAGAAGAATCCCATGTACTGCTACAGGCTTGGGACCAACTAGGTAAGTAGCAGTTCTGTAGAAAAGGACCTGGGAGTTACACTGGATAATAAGCTGAATATGACTCAACAGTATGCCCTTGTTGCCAAGAGGGCTAACAGCATGCTGTGTTGCATTCGGAGGAGTGTTAACTGCAGGTTGAGGGAAGTGATTCTTCCCCTCTATTTGGCACTGGTGAACCCACACCTGGAGTACTGTGTCCAGTTTTGGGGTCCCTCACTACAGAAGGGATGTGGACAAGTTGGAGAGAATCTAGTGGAGGTCAACAAAAATGGTGAGGGGGCTAGGGCACATGATAACTGATGAGAGGCTGAGGGAACTGGACTTATTTAGTCTGCAGAAGAGAAGGCTTGAAGGGAGATTTGATAGGAGCCTTCAACTACCTGAAGGGAGGTTCCAAAGAGGATGGAGCTAGACTGTTCTCAGTGGTGGCTGACGACAGAAGAAGGAGCCAATGGTTCAAGTTGCTGCAAGGGAAGTTTAGGTTGGATATTAAGAAAAACTGTCTCACTAGAAGGGTGGTGAAGCAGTGGAATGGGTTCCCTAGAGAGGCGGTAGAATCTCCATCCTTGGAGATTTTTAAGACCTGTGTTGACAAAGTCCTGCCTGGGATGATCTAGTTGGGCATGGTCCTACTTTGAGCAGGAGGTTGGACTAGATCAGTGGTTCTCAGCCTTTTGTACCTTACATACCACCTGCTGATCAACGTGAGAAAAGTGAAACCGGGAGTCCCACTGTGACACTTCTGGTTTTACTACCATGAGCCGAGTCCTACTTCTTCCTCACAGCCCACGGCCCAGGAAAGCAGCTTGCGTGGGCCTTTCTCCCTGTCCCCCAGCACACTGATGCCAAGGAGTCAAAGCCCCAACATACTGGATGTGTTGGGACGGGGTGGAGGCTGGACTTTCCAGCCCAAACAGGCAAAGACTCCTCCAGCCTGCCTGGTGAGGTTGTGGGGGGTGGACCAAACTCAAAACACAGCGCCTGCCTACCCCCTGCTCATGTCTTACTTGCCCCGAGGGGCACATGTACCATGGGTTGAGAAACAGTGGACTAGGTGACCTCCTGAGGTCCCTTCCAACCCTAATTTTCTATGATTTTATACACAAATTGGACATTCAGGAGCCATTGATAGGATGTGGGACTTTCATGTGAAAATTTCACCCAGAGCCTTTTTTTAAGAAACAAAGGTTTGATACTGCAGTCTATGCAGACTTTTAGTACAGGAGGTGAGAAATGCTACAACAGTGTTCTGAAAATGTGTTGAAGCCCTTTTATCTTTACCCACAAATACCAACTGCTTCGCAAATGGCAAACGCTTATTTTCTTTCAGCTGATGTACATCTCTAAAAGAGACACCGTTATGTCTAAAACAGCGTTCATAGTATTACAACATTACTAAACTAAATTACTGTTTCTTCTATTTTGGGAGCCAAAACAGTAAAGCCAACTTTATCTAGTCCATATGTTACCACACACAAATGGTTACATTGCAGATTCATTATAAAGGAGAATTCACATAATTGGAATCTTAGCACCTTTCAATGGATGTGCTTCAGGGATTGTGTCATGTGTACTTAAAAGGGAGCACTGCAGAATAAATTCTGGTTTTTTGGCTGAATTTTGCATGGTTTTGTTATCACTCATGGTTGATATCTGGAAGCAATGAAAGCTGCTGAAAAATAAAAAAACAAGTTGCAGCTTTTTCCATACATCATTCCTGAAAAATGCTCATGTTGGAATTTGAACATTCTGTCTCTGTTGGACCATGAGATGCAATGTATACAACAATCGCTTGATTCTTTTTTCCACCCAAAAAGCTTATATGATACCGCAGGGTTAAAGGTGACCAAAATCTCCCTTGACTCATAATGCTAAATAGCTGTAATAAAAAGCTCATTGTGCTAATATGTAGCATTAATATATGTGTGGGTCAGGTACCCCAAATGCCAGAAAAGTTCTTAATGTTATCAATCTAAATACTAAAAGTTAATTACTATTAACTTGCATTATTGAATTGAACCAGAGGCATATATTTTGTTAAAATGCATATTTTAAATGCAATGTTTTGATGTTTTAGTTAAGTGAATTTTTCTTTGTTTTAAATAGAAAAAGCCATTGTCTGCAATAATAAAAGAAGTCTGTGATGGGTAAGTTCTGCTCTGTATCTAGAAACTGGATATTATACTTTCTTTCATTGCTTAAATAAATAACAAGCATAGATTTTCTGCAGGATAATTCAGATGTCCATAGACACTGCTGATTAGTTTAATACATTTTGAAGTTGTTTTATCTTTAAACTTAGAATAGGTAATATCTATTGAATCAATTGCTTGAAAAGCTGTGCATTGGTGTGGACTTATGTTTATTTCTGTTAAGATGGAAATTTATTCCTACGCAGAAAGCCAACAAAGTGCCTGTGTATTGTACCAGTAGGCATGTCTACACAAGATATTTACTATACTAATATTAGATATTTAGATATTTACTAATTAGCTCTGCAGTAAACGTCACATGTTTACATGTGCACCTCTATTAGGCTGCAGTAAATTAATTTACTCTGCAGCAGGATAGTACTTATACACACAAGTGCTATCCTGCCGCAGAGTAAAAACACTCTTTGCACTACGTTGAAGCACCCTTATGCCCCAGCCAGCCCCTCTGTAGCACATTGAGCCAGGCAAAGCTGTCCTAGGCTGGCAGGTTGACCCGCTGATTCCCCAGCCACCTGGGGCTGCTCTGACCTGGCTCAACGTGCTGCCATCCTGAGCGCACATGTAACTGCGCCCCTGGGATCAATAAATTCTGGTGCAATAAGTACTGGAGTTTATTACATTGCATTAATATGTATGTCTGGCTATGTCCAGTGAGTGATATTAAGTGTTGAAGGGAGAGAGTTTACCCTAAAACTTTAGAGTGCACCTACTTTTATTGCCCAGATGTTCCAGTTCACAATTTAGGAGATCACTGAATAGACTGCAGTACATCTTTTTAAGCTTAACTGCTGTAACCGCTGTACAATTGTCTATTTCCTGGTAGTAGTAGAATGGAACTAAAATATTGAACATACTAAGCATGTTAAGCCAAGCTGGTATAACAATTGAGTAAGAAGCAGGAGAAACTGTAACATTTTTAAATATTTAAACAGCATGTTTAATATGTGTAAAATAATGCTCTTTTAATGAACTTTACCCAGTATTATAGCAGAGCCGAAACTTATTTACAGTCATTTAAACTATAGCTAAAATATAGTAAAAATGAATTATTGTATTATTATTTGAATACTGTGTCCCTAGCACTGAGAATAACAACCCAAATTTCTCTTAAATCACGATTCCAGCACAAGGGTCTGACATTATAGAAACATTTATTGTAATGTCTTCAGTGGGTCTTCCATACTGATGAAAACTACACATTAGCATGCTTCTATACGAGACGTTTTACTCGTGTAGAACCAATTACTGTGCAGTAAGCATCACTGTCTACACATGTAGGTGCTTACTGCATAGTTAATGGGCTCTGATCATGAGTACATTTGTTACCTATGAATACAAGTAGCAGATCTACTGTGTAGACAGCCAACCAGGAGCAAATGTGCTCTTGGTCAGCTGGGCAGCAGGAGGCGGGAAATTGCTTCCTTCCCCTAGGAGCTACGTGCAGCTGAGGTGGGCTCTACCACTGGTGCCTGGGTGGGGACAATGTCCCTCTGCGGTGACAGCAGGGAGATCCTAGCCCCTGCTTCATTATCACGATTGGGGAGCGAGACCTGGGAGATTCTTCTCTCTCAGCCCTAGCACTGTAGTTGGGAGGGGGGTGGGCTGCGGCTATGAGATGCAAATCTCCCAGCCCAGGCCCTGCAACTGTGGAGTTAGAGCTGTGAGATAAGACTCTTCCAGCCTGGACCCCATGACTGTGGAGCTATGGCTGTGAGAGAAGAATTTCCCATCTCCTGCCCTGCAGTCATGGAGCAGGGGCTGGGTGCTCCTTGCTGCCAAGACAGGGAGGTGTTGTCCCTGCCTGGGCTCGGGTGGCAGAGCTCACCCTGGCAGCAGGCAGCTCCTGGGGGCAGAGAGCAATGACTCAGAACCTGGCAGGAGACAGTTGCCTCTTGGCCTCATGTTCCCTGCCAGCCCCTAGTCTAGTATCCAGGGGGAGCCTGGAGCTGATGGGGCTAGTGTGGGGCTGGGAGGGAGTGATCAGCAAATCTTCTCCCGTGTCCCTGCACTTGCCTATGGTGGGTATACTCTAGTAAACCCCAGAGCGCTTGCATGTTTAGATGGGCCCATAGTGATGTTCAAGGGACTGAGCCAAAAACTCAGATCAAATATCTTTTATTTTAAACAATGTGCTACCATGCAGAATTTAATCTACTTCATACTTCAGCAATTTTGTCCTCACAAAATGTTTTATATTGAATTTTGGTATTTGAAATAAGTCTTTACATTTGTAGCATCTCTCTTAGTCTAACCCATGTGAAGCTTAGATCTTTTGGTTTCAACTATTCAGACAGAAGCAGAACTATATTATATTTAGCATTTGGTATTTGTTTTTATTTCTTTCTCTCACTTTCCTTTGTTCACTGGACCCATTTAAAGCTATAGGTGGATGTAAGAAACATATGAGTAAAGTAAACATTTGCTTGACAGCTGTACATTTCTATAATGCAAAAGTTTCTTCCTTTTACCTTTCTCTTTCTGATTCCTTTATTTTCATATTTTTAAGGTGGTCTCTTGCAAACCATGACTATTATGCACTGCAACATGCTGATGGTTCCAATTTCTACATTACGGAAAAGGTAGGTAAACTAATCCACCTTACTTCTGCATGTTCTATTAAAATGAATTTTGAAGCTCATATATAGAGGAAGAGGAAATATTTTTCTTTCTAAGTACCTAGACCAGCCAGTTTGGAATGAGTCAGCCTTGCATCGTTCTGCCTGGCTGTCTGAATTCTAGATGGAAACGTAATAACACATTTCTACATCAGAACTACAGTACAAATATCTGAGTGCTTTTCAGTGGAATTTCCCGTTTGTCAGGACTGGTCAGTATGCTGCCACTGATTTCTTCTTTATTAATTGAGATGACTCTGAGCTGTAATTTCAGAAAATTTGTTGCATATTAAGAGCCACTAAACTACTGCTAATATCAGTGGGATGGTACAAAATGTAAAACAACACAGAATTTGGCTCAGAGCCAAATAAGGATTACAGTTTAAGCTTGGGGGTTAATCATGCCAACCCTTTTTGCTGAGTAGAGGGGTCTGTTCACTTTGGCTATACTAGCAAAATATGGCTGCTCTAGTTCACTCCTGCCAGTAGCATTTTTACCACTGACCCTGTAGCCCTGGTTCAACTAAATAGCAATTGTTAAATGGTTCTACTTAAAAACAGCAGAGATGATGATTGTTGAATAATGACATAAGGTTTTGTGTACTTTCTGTAAGAAATTCGAAGTCCAGAGAATAACATCATCCTAAATTGAAACTGACTCTCAAGATTGCAGTTCATTGGATATTTAGCTTCACTGATTGTTTAGTGCTTGCGTGAGCCAGTTCAGGTAAGGGTAAAGTTAGTGCTATCTTACACTAAATTTAGTGTGATCTCTGAGCTTTGCCAGCTTGTAATTGTTTGTATAAAAACATTTCCATTTTTAAACACTTGTTGTAATGTGTCTGCATGAAGTGGAAGGAACGGGAGTTTGCAAACTTTAAATGCTAAAGGGTAAGAGTCAAAATCATGATTTGAACCTTACAATGTACTACCTGATTACATAGAAGACTTCAAGCCTCATTGGGAACATGAGAGTATAAATCAGTGGTTCCCAACCTCCGGTTGCGCCCAAATGAGGATCACGGGGACAATGCTGGTGGTACCACACACAAAAGCACCCCATACTGGGAGCTCCCCCAGCCCCAGGCTGCTGTTGCAGCCGCAGTCCGCTCCCAGCACCAGGTCACAGAAAACAAGGTTGGGAACCCCTGGTATAAACTAATGTATATGTCCAACAGCATACGCTCTTTATTAATTAAGAATTGCCACTCATCAATAACTTGTCAGTTGATTGATTAAAATTTGTCTGATTGTTTTTAGAATTGCTGGTGTAAATATTTAAAAAATGTAAAATAAGCCTGCTGTTCAGAGCTTTGATGTCTATGAAATCTATTCACATTGCAGACATTCAATCCTTCAGCTGCTGGCATGTGTACATAGTCAATATGCTATCAGGAGGAAGTTTACAGGAAATTGAAATGTATAAGAATATAGTACTTTGTAGGCTTAAGAAAGCTTCAGCACACTACTTCTGTTTTTTCTTAGTGGCTGATCTAGTTGAAACTAAGTGCAAGGACTGTGTAATGCTTGCCACCTCCCTATTACAAGTAGCACTTCCGTTCCAGCTTTGTATATGTTATTCTAGTTCAAATGTTTTAGATCCCCAGATACCCTGGCAATAAGTGATTCACAAAAATAAACAATTATGTAAGCATAAAGAGTAATTAATTATTGTAGCTCTACTAAAACTGGAATATGTAGTCAGAAGAGGATATAGTCATTTAAACATTTCTGGGTTCTACATGTATTTCCAGTGTAACTGCTGAGGTTGTTAAAATTACAACAATGAATTTGGTTTAAAGATTGCATGTGCTGTGGTGCTACAAAGATGATATTCTTAACCTGGGCAGAAAAGGCCTGATCAAAAACTTGCTGAAATAAATAGGAAGATTCCCTGATTTCACCAGAGGACTCTGGAACTTGTCCTGGTGGAGCTGCATAGTTTGTTTGTTTTTCTAGCTGTTTTCTTAATAGCAGTTTGGTTTTGCCCCAGCTGGGACTTCTGATGAATTGGGGAGATGCTTATTGTATGGTCACCAGCTGCTTAGTGTAGTTCCATTTAGAACTTGAGCTCCTTTTACTTCCTCAGCTCAAAATAGTGGGGGAGGGGGGAGAGGGAAGAGGAGGAAGGTGGAAGAAACTTTGATGACAATTCAATGTGTAGAAAGACTGAATTTAGCAAGATGGTAGAGAGGCAGCCTACTAGATTGATTTGCTTGTACTTTTTAAACAGACCACTTTCAGTTTTTCATGGAAAATTTGTTACCCCAGGCAACTTTCTCCATGTCCCCCAGCTGGTTGCAGGATCTCCCTCCTTTCTTTTTTGTTCCTCTTTAAAAATTTAAATGGATAGATACATCAAAGGGTTCCATGAAGGAAACTGTTGAAGTAATTAATTTAGGGAATGGCTGTTGTTCTTCTTTCTTCCTGAATTAAATAATGTGACTGCTTTTGCAAATCTCAGTAAGTTGTGACACACATTTTCTAGCAAACAAGGCACAGCTGAACTTGCTTGTTTGTGTTCAATCGCTCTGTGTTTAAAAATGCTTCCAAGAAGCAAAATGTGAACAGTTACATAGACTATCTGAGTGGACAGAGCTGGGGGTACATTTATTCATGCAGAACTCCTGAGCTTCACCTTCACCCTGCTTGATTGTGTCGTGAATTCATGAGGGGTATCTGTTCCATTCACTAGGAAGTTTAGAGATTTTAAAATGTTTTTAGTTCATGTTAAAGCAGGGAAGGGACTAACGGTACTTTTTTTGGGTGTACTGAAAGAAGATTTTGAGGAGTTTGTTTATTTCATCTTGGAAATATGTAGTGTGTCTGACGCTGAGTCACAAAAATGAGAGAGAAAACAGCATTAAATGCCACCAATATTACTCAGATGTCTGTGACTTCAGTAAATGTTGTTCACTGTTTACCACTGCCCATTAGATGAAGGCTGTAAAGAGAGGCTGGTGCCCCTTCAACATGGTCTGCCCACCTTCTTCTTAGAAATGTGCTATTGCTTCCTAAATGAATGCAGAAAAAACACTAGGGCTCATGCCAATCCTGTGTTCTTCAGGGAAGCTAATGAATAGCTGGAATAAAGCACTGATCACTTTAACTCTCATGCTGGACAATTTATTCTTGACTCGTATGGGAGGTGAGCACTAAAGCACATATAAAATATTTTGTGCCTTAGATAAAGATGAATCCTGCCCTATGTAGATGTTCAGAAGTCGTTTTTGCAGGTCATATTTGCTGACTTTGTTGCTTGTTAATTTATGACCTTTCTGCTATAGATGCCTATTATAAGACTTGCTATATTTCAGTTCTTGGAAAGAAAAGAAACACAAAACTCTATATGAAGTAACATGAATCTTTTTATTTCATGAATATGAGACTGTTCATGGCTTACAATTATTTTTATTTTTGGATGGTTAGAAGTACACAAGGTGCTTTGGTTGTTATAAGGAGAATTCATATTTTTATATTTGATCTTCATTTTGACATGCTGCCTTTTTAAAAGAAAAAAACAAACAAGTCGTCCTCCCTCCACAGTAGAGTTACCATATGCCTGGGTTTTCCCAGACATGTCCTCTTTTTTGGCCTTTTTCCTCACGTCTGGGCGGGTTTTTAGAAATGAGAGCAAATGTCTAGGTTTTTGTTTTTCCTCTTCTCTTCCGGGCCAGCTGCAGGGGCAGGCTGCTACGGGTTGGGAGTAAAGGGTACTGGCAGGGCTGTGGGTCAGGAGTGAGGGGGGCTGGCAGGGCAGGGGTTTAGGAGTGAGGAGCAGAGGCAGGGCATGGGCATATCATTGCCCTCCTCCCCACTTTATATGCCTCCCCCTAAGATCACTAAGAATAAATCACTATTCTTCTCCCCTGCTGCTTTACACTTGACTAGCATACTTCCCCCAGCACACCTTGCTAGTAAGGTTGCTACTGTTTTCTTCCTGCTTTGCCTAGCACCAGCAGAGAGTATCAGTCTCCTCTAACCCCCTGTCCATGGCCTAAGACCATGGTTCTGTACTGTATGCCAGACATGAATGGCTATGACTAGGGTCCTACCAAAATTTTGGGTAGGCCCTGCAAAAAAGCATGAGCTCTGTGGGGGAAAAAAAAAAAAAAGGGGGTCTGTGCTTTTGGCAGGCTCCATGGAGGGGAAAAAAAAAACACCTCACCGAAAATATAATCGTGCCTTCCTCTGGGTTTCCAACAGTTCTTGTGGCTGTTGTGGCCACTTGGACTAGTCTGATCAAGTTTGTAGCCTAGCAGTAAAGCCCGCCATGGTGGCGGGGGGAGGGGTGGTGGTAAGGGGGAATGAGAGAAAGGGAGCTGAAGAGGAAGTTTGTTTTGATTGAATTGGAGAGAGGAACAGTTATAAGCTAAAGGAAAGCAAATCACCCTTTTATTTAAAAAAAAAAAAAAAAAAAAAGTTCCCTCTGGAGTTTGTATCTTCTTTGAACATAATGCAACTTCATTTATTCATTTTTGACTGCAGTCAGGTTTTAGTTGGTCACATTTTTTTTGTTGCCATCATTTTTGCAATAATGTCAATACCTTGTTTTTCAACTTTTTGCTCCCTCCCAAGTAGTCCGCTCCAAAGTCCATTTGGAAATGCAATGCTCTGTTTTGTGAACATGGGTATAGTAACCAGCATTCCTTCTATCTTAGAGGTACTTTTACTTGTGACCTATTTTTCGGTGAATAAAACCTGTAATTGTATACTCTGGTGAAATTCCACCACACCATTGTAATTTTTTCATTACTGTTTCTGTTGAACATATGCAAATGTGCTGAGTAACAGTGGGTTTCACTGGTTGACCTAGGACTAGTTATGCATTTTTAGAAAAATCTGAAAATGGGAGACAGCATGGAAAATTATTTAGTCCTAGTTATCTAGACCAGGATATCTAGTCTTGCTCTTTCAGTGTTACTGGCTGCAGCATATTCCCTGGGGAATACTGTTAACTGCTTGGTACAGCTTGTACTTCAAATGAAAGGAAGCAATGGGGGGGGGGGGTCATCACTTCTTGGCAAACTGTGCCACTATTTGAGAAATCACTTTTAAAATTCTTGCTTGTGTTCCTCCTACATTTTCTTCTGGAAAAAAAAATCATTCTTTTATTCCTACTACTTGGATTAGTATGAACAAGTCACAATCCTCCTGTTTTCTTGCAGCTTCTTGACGATTAGCCACTTGATTAGCTTTTTTAGCAACTTGGAGGAGGAGGTTGTTGTGGCAGTGGTGTGTATATATTTGTAAGTCTCTGCTTCATGTTTATTTCACCCATATATATCAATCTTTGTAATTTCATTCATTTTTGCCTCTACTTTTTGACAGGGTGTATCTTGCTGTTGCATTCTGGTCCAGCATTAATGCAGATATGCTCCAGCCAGAGCTATTTAGACACTGCCTTGATTCCAGTTATTCAACTGAAAATTTCAACAGAATTGACTTTTGTATGTATATATGTAAATCTTTAATGTGTGGAAAATTGTCTCATATATTGAATATTCATGTTAAATGCCTTGACCTTTATTTTTTAAGAGTTTTACCTAGGTTGATAGACAACTCTGCCTTATTGGCAAAATTCTGTTGACAATTTTCACTTATTAGAATATTACCATTGTATCTGCTAATATATTTGGTGTGGAGCATGCATTTTCCACTTGCTTTGAAAATGTAATCATCCTTTATTTTGGATGTATGTGCAAATACTGTTTTTATCTCTGTAGACTGCTGTAAAAAAGCCCTCCAAGTCCTTTCCAATTCACACCTAAAACCGGTCCTGCCAATACCATAAACTTACTTGGGGGAAGGGGAAGTCTTTCCTTAGCAGAATGGTCCATTCCTTAAAGAAGGAACGATCAACCTTGTTAAGGAAACTCATGTGGTCACATTTGGAGTATTGTATCCAGGAATCTTTGGCCCCCCTCTGCAGAAAGGATGTGGAGAAATCAGAGAGAGGGCAGTGAAAATGGTGAGGGGGCTGGGGCACATGACTTCTGAGTAGAAGCTGAGGGAGCTAAGTTTATTTAGTCCGGAGAAGAGAAGACAGAGAAGGGATTTAATAGCAGCCTTCAATTACCTGAAGGGGGGTTCAAAAGAAGGTGGAGCTAGACTGTTCTCAGTGGTGGCAGATGACAGAACAAGGAGCAATGGTTTCAAGTTGCAGCAATGGATGTTTAGGTTAGATATTAGGAAAATCTTTCTCATGGGGGGTGGGGGGTAGTAAAACAGGTTACCCAGAGAGGTGGTGGAATCTCCATCCTGGGAGTTTAAGACATGGCTAGACAAAGCCTTTGCTGGAATAATACAATTGGGGCTGGTCCTGCCTTGAGCAGGGGGTTGGAATAGATGACCTTCTGAGGTCCCTTCCAACCCTAACTTTCTCTGAGTCTCTGATTTGGGTAAAGAGGGAGTATCTCACTGGGAGTTTTAAAAGCTCCCTGAAGAGAAAGCTAGCTGTGAAGGGAACAGTTGGCTGCAAGGCATAGCCAGGCTGCTATCAGAGCAGAAAAGGAGCTTTTCTCCTCATGTCCAGGAGAGGACACAAGGATGTTGTTGTAGTTCTGTTTATTTCTTTGCTCTAAGATTTGCATTTGCTTAGGAGAAGTGGCTGAGGATCTCATAAGTGCTCAGACTCTTCTGCAGAAGCCAGCAGGTAAAAATGACCTAGACTTTGAGGCTTACCTGAACCAAATTTTAGAATCAGCAAGATGGGAGAGGAGACCATATAAAATGATGAAAATGCATTTAATAGAATAGATTTCAGTACAGAATTTCTATATGGATTGATCTTGCTATAAGTAACCTGCCCACTTTTCTGGTGCGTGTTGGAAGTTGTATTTTTCTGAAATAACTTCCTTATTATGTAGTGTAATCTTAAAAAGATGTACTAAAACTTTTAAAAAAATTTACTTGTATATTATACTACCGGTGCCCCTCTACAGAGCAATTAATAGTTGTCAACTTCCCATTGGATAGTAAGTCAATGATTTAAAGTTTATGTATGTTCTTGTTTAATTTATCCTACTATAGCTGTCCTTGAGCAGCTGTGGGCAAATGCCACATAGGCAGTTTACCCTCCTTCCACCCTCCCCTTTAGAAACCTTGGCCAAATCACTGATTCTGGTTGTCAGAGGAAATGTTCCTCCAAATGTTTTTAACCAGTAACAAGTAAGGTAGAACACTTCTCTTCCTGCTCGCAACAGCTCCCTCAAAACAAAACTTTACAAAATGAGTAATACACTCATTTCTTCTCATTCTGAGCATTGCTCACATGCCAAGAGAAAGAACTTGCAATTTATGTGGGCCTCTCTTAACTTCCAATGCAATAATACCATAGATTGATTAAAAAAAACAAAACAAAACACAAAAAATCTTAGAAAACCCTAAGCTAGTGTAAGAATGATATTGTACCGGTGATGGTTCAGAGAACCTGTCTGTTATTTTCAATGTGTACTGTTTGATTGCCATTGCATTGTGTTCCATTTGGACAGTGAACAGTGAGAAAGTCATGGAGATATTCATTAAATATATTTCATAATCCCTAAAGGTGAAAAATGCTTTGGCATTTTGGAGAGAAGTTCAGTGAAAAGACAAGACCAAACAAAGGAACAATTATTATTGGCTGTAAACATATAAATTTGTAAATGTGTGAGTCTGGGATTTCTTAAAGCTGAGCATAAAATGAGCCATACTCAAAAATGTTTGCTCAGTTCTGAAAAATGAGTTGAATGCTGAGTGAGCTATACCACAAGAACCAAAGTCTTTAGGTGGCTTTCCCCAAGTATGCTAGGAAAGCATTCCATTCCAGCCCGTTGCAGCAGTGAAATCATGAGGCATTTAAGAGAGACAAGAGATTGATAGGACATTTATATGACAAAGTAAACATTTTGTTTGGCTTGGCAAATTTTAAGCGTCTTTCCAGCAAAACCCTTTTTAGATAGCTTGACTATTTTGATGGCATCCGAGTACATATCTTCATCCTGTTTCAGGCTTCAGGGTCCGCTTTTAAATTCTCCTGGGACTTCTAGGCACTACCTCAACTAAAAAACAAATAAACCTAAGAACACATGTTAAAGGGATGGCACAGAAAAATAATGAGTATGGTAATAGAGAAATTTTGAAACGGAAATTTCACTGATTTGCTTGTGTATTCCTCCTTTGATTACAGTGAATGCACTCTTATTTAGACCCCTTATATTAATGACTACATTTTAAACTGCAGGCAAAAGATGAAAACTTAAGATACTGTTGTGCCTGTCAGGGGAACTTGGCATTTGATTGTGTCTGAAACCTGAAGAAATCTCTGTTGGACAATAACATGAAATAAAAAGACCAAATGTTTATAATATATGTAAGCAAAATATGTTTTGATGCATCACTATACAATGATACATACATTCCTCTTATATCCTGAACTCAAATGTAAGTATAGTGAAATGAAGCTCCTACCAAAGTCACTTTTTACATATTTTAGTTGTGGTATTTACATACATGATGACGAGAATAGGGATTGTTAGGTGTTGTATAGTAGTACCATAGAGGGAAACAATGTACTTGCAGTTAAGTCTTTGGTATGTCTGGTCTCCTCCTAGATGTTGTTGTGTAAAAAGTAACTCCTTATTTTGGCTCTCACATGACTGACTTACTTTTAGGTGACCATTTTAAAGAATCTCTTGCTGTAGAAGAATATTAAACTTATTTAGTTTTTTTTTTTTTTTTTTAAATCCATCTCCTCACTGACCAAGTTGCTGTTCTAATGTGGGTCAGCCATCTTAATGATATTTATGAATCCAGTGCACATCTGAGAAACAGATTGCTCATTTTCCAAGGATATCAAATGCATTTTACATTCTGGATTAGTGGCATATCCTGCCTAGATAACAATAACACTTATTCTGAGTGCCAAAGCGTAGATGTTGTGCTCAAATGACATTCTGTTACCCTGAATGAAAACCCCATGAACAGTCTCCCTACTACTAAGCAGATTAGCTGTATATAAATGTTTCAATTGAAATTAACTAACGGCATGATGCAGTACTCAGTATGCTAATGTAGAAAATCCTCTTGGTTTAATTGTGAGTTTACAGACTGTTTCCTTGTAGGCTCTTAAGTCATTATATAGAATGGATAAACAAAATTGGATTTTTGATTGGCGTATATCTAGCCTCTCTTACGTTTTGGCCAGCCTGCTGTGTTTTTATAGCTGGTGCTTTGGATAAATTCAGCCAGAAGGTATAAGCAGTGTTCCCTAAATCCTCATCTACACTATGATTTTACAGACTACTAATTTTCAATACATCTAGCTCCACTCGTGATGGCACCAAAACAAGTTGTAACATAGGAAATGCACCTTGCTCTAAGAAATATGTGATGGCTCTGTGTTCAAAATGTTTTTACTTTATCAGAAGCTGTAGCCTAGACACTTATTGGGAATTGGGTCTGAAAACCTTAGTATAGGCTCAGGTTGGTCAACAAGCAGGAAGGTACCAAACAAAATCTCTTATAGCACTTCTTGTGTGATATGGTCTCTCTCTTCTGTACATTTGTTTCTTGTACTGACACACATTTTACTTCAGCATGTATTTACCTAATTGGTTTTTCTATCTATACCACCATAGTCTATGAGTTGCACCCAGGCACCTAGAAATCATTTCAGCAATCACTTCCTGTCTTCAAAGACCATAAAAAAATTACTTGATTACTTGATAATGAATTTTTTTCTCCTGGCTTGCATGTTGGATTTTGTCCTTACTTGGGAAAAATGTGTACCTAAGTGAGTTAAATTAATAAAAAAAAATTGTTCAGATACTAATATTTCAGGCTTTTTTAGGCTGAGCTTACATTGGTGCATTTCTCACAAGTTCCATGGAAATGACAGAATTCAGCTGGAGCATGACATGACATGCTCCAGTCCTCATCTGAAGTTTAGCCTTACATGGGAGAAAAAATGAATTGTAGCTGGCAAACTCCTTCCCTTTCTCCCTCCCTCCCCTTTTGGGGCAGAAGCAGGTAACTGGTTTCATAGGAGGGAATAGAGAAGCAGAAAGAGCTCAGCAGGTCAGGGCAACTCCACTCTCCTGTGAACAAGGGGACCAGCCCCTCTTTCTCCTCTCTCCCTTGCAACACTTGGCAGGAGAAGACTGAGGGGGAAAAACTATACTGTACTGCAGCTACTCTCTGGCCTGGAAGAGCAGGTGAGGAACCCTAGGGCTAGGGACAGACATTCAAAAAACCTGAGCGTGAATTGATTCACTCTTTGCAGGTTAGTTTAAGCTGTGCAGCTTAAACTGATTAATAACTGGACGGACATTCTTTGTTAAATCAGGCAGTGCAGGCATATACCTGCAGTGGCTCAAACCAGACGTCAGGGGGTGCTAGAGTACGCCTGCCAGCCACTGCCAATGGGGAGAGGGTAGAGAAATGCCCTCCAAAACTCTTACCTCTCCCTGCTGGAGCAGAGGGGTCATGGCCAGGTGCACCAGCCTGGGGCTAGCATGACACAAGGGATGACAACCACCAGCCTGGTGGTAGAGAGGGAGGGAAACTGCTGCCAGACTGAGGAGTGGGCATGGAGAAGAAGTCCTTTCTCTGAAGCAAACATGTATTGAAAACAACAATTTACAAAGCATACAGAAGGGAACTACCAATAAATCTTTGCCTAAACTGAGATACAGCCCAGTAAAATACAGTATATACAGCTTAGTCTAACTTAAAATGTAAAGCAGGAAATGTGTGATGATTGTTAGGTCTTTGCCAACACTTCCCAACTCTTAGTCTGGTCCTGCAGGTCTTAGCTCTGGGCTCGTAGGTGCAGGTCTTGCCTCTCTCCCCTGTTCCAGGGCCCCTGTGGAATTAATCCCCATCCTAGCTGCAGGCAAGAAGGACAGATGGAGGAATTAACTCCATCTTTGCCTAGCTGCAAGAAAGCCGTGGAGGTGTAGCTGAGACTGGCAAACGGGGTTTGCCAGCAGAGAGGGGAGGGGATGGAGGGAGGAATTTGCCTTAGGGGCCATGACAGGCCAGCATTTGGCCATGCCCCACACACAAGGGAGCAAAAGGGGGCTACTTGGCATCCTCATTTTTCAGAGAAAAAAATGTTAGTCTCTGTGGGCCACCATTGGGTGGGCAGCCAGTGTGTTCTGACATCTGCTGGATCTCTGTCGAAGAGCAGGTCCAGCCATGGTCTTTCAATGTCTCTAAAATCTAGGTGCTGCCACTGGGTTTAGGTGGCCAGCTCCTTAAAAAAAGGGGAGCAAAGGGAAGGGACCATCCCCATTGTAGAGCAGAGAGCCCCACTCAGCCCAGAGAGCATTCAGGGATGCTGGGGGGGTCTTTGATTTAACTTAAACCAGCAAGGAGTCTGGGACAAACATTGCATAAACTGGTTTGAGCCAAATCAGTTAAGTCTGTTACTACATTCAACCATGTTTATCTCAAATCAGTTTTGGCCATTTTCAAACTAGTTTATGTGCACTGAATGTCTGTTCTGTTACAGTTTTAAACCAGTTTCTGATCACTTAAACCAGTTTCTGTTCCTCAGCTTCCTAGGCTTCTGTGTAGCAGCTGGTTGGGATGCAGTGTGATTCAAGACCAGAGAGGTGTCAGCCCAGGGCTGGTAGCCAGCAGCCCAGGGCTCTGCAGTGCAGCCTCAATGCTGAGGCATAAGGAGATGGGGAGTAGTTGGCCCAGGGCTGCCTGCTCCCCCATCTCGAGGCACACTGCACCTCAGTCGGCTGGGGAGTGGCTGACTGAGGCACAGGGCTCTGTAGCATGTGGAGACATGGGAACAGACAGCCCTGGGCTGCCTGGTCCATCTCCATGTTTGTCCTGGCACATGCTGCTTTGGCATGCTTTGCACTATTTTTTTTCTTCAGGGTTGTTTTTTGTTTTGTTGGTTTTTGGGTTTTTGTTACCGAGAAATCCCAGTAGCAAATTTGCCCTCATGCTGCAAATTAGCAGTGCCGCACACAGTTTGACATGCAGTGCGTACAGTTTGTGGTGTCATTTAGGTTTATGGCAACACAAATTCCATGTGGGTGCAAGTCTGGATCTGGCCCTGATGTTTTGATCTCTTAAGGTGTGGCAATACTGAAAGTGCCTCTTATAAAAGTAGGCACAATTTTAAAATGAATTATTTTTGAAGAGAAATAAAAATGTCTGCTAGTTTAACCAAAGAAGATAAAATTTACACCCAAGACAAAACATACAATATTGTTGTGTAAACTCCGTGCTGAAAATGGCAAGTTTGGCCGTGATCTCCTACAAGAATGAAGTGCATAGTCCAGATATAACTTTGTAAAAGTGGTGTCCAGTGCTCTTAAACCTCTCCTGTTATTCAGTAATGTAACTGTTGCCGTGAAAAGTAGCTGTTATGGAAGAACCAGCTCTTGTATGGAAAGGTGAACTCATGGTAGCTAATGCCAATTTCATGGAGGGCTTTGAATACTGGGAGAGAAACTGTTTACTGGAGTATGACTAGGTCACTTACCTTGGCTTTGAGGAGGATGCATTTCAGATTTGATGTGTATTATATGGGGGTGAAGGGAAATTAGGGAGAATCACTTTGAAAAAAAAATCAGATTGGTTTGTAGGTCTATGAAACCATCTGCATCACACTTATTAAAACCTGCTTCTCTGGGACATACTGAATTTTTGGTCAGGGGAACTGGATTATCCTGTATCTTTCAAAAACTGTTATGGAATCTTCAGTTCCTTCTGGAATCATCATTTAGTTTAGCATATTATTAGAGCTTAACCAAAGGCAAAAGTTTAATCTCATCTCTGTGCCTGCCAACATTTTAAGAGAATGAATTGTTTTATATTTCAATGTGCAGAGTAGCAATGGATACACATTAGGTTGTCTTAGCCCTTCAGTATGAACTCTCTTTCTCTCCGTGAGGGTGGGTGCAAAGTTGTGGTGGGCAAAGCTCAGTGGCTGGTTCCAGTGGTTTAAGTCAGCATGTTCTTGTTATAGGAAATTGAGAGCCAGTGGGATAATTTTTAAACACTGCAGATGTTTAATGATAGGTTTCAGCAAACTTACAAACTCCTCAGCTATGCAGTCCAAGACTAGAGCCAGACATCATGGAAAGTTATTTATTTATATTACATAGTATATTTCAAAGAAATATTTAAAATTGCCAATGCAAGCTAAACTCTGCAATACACGAAGTCATTCTTAAAGTCTGAATCCTAAAATGAAAGATATATATAAATCTATTGTTTGTAACTACATGCATACATGGGAGAGCATATGTTTATGTTGGGGTGGATAGGTATTCATAGGCTTATATACAGAGGAAATACTGTTGCTGGTTTAATGTTGCATTCAGAGTGTGTTGCATCTCTGGTACAAATCTGAAATAACTTTTGGTTTTTCTCTTTCAGAATCGTAATGAAATAAAAAATGGAGCTATCCTTCGATTAACAACCTCTCCAGTAAGTTACCTTATCATTTGCTCTCCTTTGGCTCTTCCTTAGTGATGTTTGGTTAGGCGAATCATTATAACCTGGGGGTTGTTAAGGAAAAATTGCAATGAATTTAAGATTTTTTTAAATTGAGAGCCTAAAAATAGTAGTTTTCTATCTTTTTGTGGGTCTGACTCAGAAAATGGTGTGAAATAGTGCCCTGTGACTACCATGTCCCATGGTCTATCTGGAAGGGACTGTGGGAGTTTGGCCAGGGAAAACTTTTTTCTTTAGCCAAAAAGGAAACAATACCTGTACATGAAGCTAGCAGAATAGCATGCAGTTGGTTCTCTTTTTCCTGGAGTTTAGCCTTTTTAGCCTTGTATTGTGCACATCTCCAAGTTATTTAAGCTTCCACGATCTATTAAGCTAGTACTACAGGCTCCATCAGAAACATTTCCTTTGTTCACAGCTGGGAAGGAGGGCACAAGGACTAAATGCAATGATGGTGGAGTGATTAGGGAGGAAGTTAGACTGAGAGAACTGTTCCTTAGCTCCATTGCCTTCCTTGCTTTGACCTTGCGAGAGTGAGATTTTTGTCTTTACTTTAACATACTTCCGTGTCTCAAATGATGGGGTTGACCCACAGAAAAATCCCTCCCCTTGCTACTTTGGCATAACTCTTTCTTTATATTCTTTTTTTTTCTTTTTGGGAGCAGAACAGATTGAGAGAGATGTAGAGCAAACTTTGTATTGTACACCTGTGCCACAGATACAATACTTAGCACATTGCTAAGAGCTGATGAGACATTTTACATTTTCATTTTTTTTCCCTGTTTTGCATCTGGATTAAACTGAGAATGTCTATATAAAAGAAAAAAACTTGGGAAGTGAGGGTGGAGGGGGGAAGGAAGCCCTGAGAGATACCCCACTGAGAATAGTCTGTGGACAGCTAGGGCACTTGCAAAGGATGCGAAAGCCAGGTTCTACTGCCACTTGTAAGTCATCCCAGGTGAGTACCCTAACCACTGGGTGTGAGCAGTTCTGCTGAGTGAAAATATCTCTTTTGGATACCAAAATTCTAACCTAAACCTTAGAATTTTTTGGTATTGTTTGCTATCTGTCCTAGGCTGGCTTTCATTTTCTAGCAATGAAAAACTTCCACCACTAGAAATTCTTTCAGGAGAGGAAACAGTACAGGCATTCAGCCTGTACCCATCTCCTCTCCTCTGCTCCTCACACCTTCCCAGGACTGGGGTTGTCCTGGTCTGGGGAAAGCATGGGGAGCAGTGACTGTTCCTGTCTTTCCAGTGGGGCAAATCCCTCTTCTTGCCTTCTTAGACTGGAGACTCCAGGCTAGAGAGTTGGTGGGGAGAAGCAGCCGACTGCTCCTTTGCTCAGCTTCTAGTGGTACTTCAGCAGGGTAGCAAGGGGAAGCCAGCTGGGGCTAGAAACTGGGCTTAGTGACAGCCTCTCCAAGCCCAATTTGCAGTCCCCAAGCTTTGCAGTCTGGCCTCCTACTGCCCAGGTATGTGGTAAAGGTAACAGAAAGCCCATTCCCACCTTTTTCCCAAACCTGTGACTGTTTGGTTTAGAAAGGGATGGGGAACACTGGCTGCTTCTCCCATCTTCTTCCAGACCAGTCCAGAGAAAGGAGAAGAGCAATGGGGCAAAGCCCCCAGCATGTTCCTCAAACTGAGCAATCCCTGGTTGGTGGTATTGTTCCTTCCATCCCTTGTTGGAGCTAATTAAGAGAGGGGCATATAAGCATTCGCTCTTGAGAGAGATGCTCTCCCTCAAGGGAGATCTTTCAGGTTGAGACCAGGAAGATCTTTCTCCCACAAGGGGCATGTTTCCCAGGGGGGCATTCAGTGAACATTTGTATGCTTCTCATTTCTACAAGAAGAATGATGATTCTCTCAGTAGAAAGGTAATGCCTGTACATGGCTTTGGTCTTGACTAATTAGCGTTTCCTGACTAAAAATAAAAATAATCCAAAAATTCCTGACTAGTTTTTCATGTTCCATACAGCTAAAACTGCCTAAGTCTTTCCAAATGTAATTTAATATGGTTGCCAGCAGGCTGGCATGAAATTGTTAAATGGGAAGGGATGTGAACCATTTGTTGGCTGATAGGAAGAGTGAGATGACTGTTAGGATGTGGTCTTTTCTGTGGATACCTTGAATCTTGTTGGGACTGTGGACTTGCTTGTGGTCTGTTGAACTGTAATTTTACTGTACACCAATATGTTGTTCATTTTAGCAGAGCAGCTTTTTTTAACTCCAGGTGGAAGTTCTGGGTCTCTTATCCCTATAGCCAAATTGCTTTTGTGGGTGTGACATTGAAGATTCCTTTAAATTAACACTAGAAATCTTAAATACTGAGTACCAATTTTCTTTTTACTTTAATTGCCACGATTTTTACTTGTTTACTTGTTTTATATATACTTGCTTAGTCTACTTGCGTGGCAGGGGGGAGGTGTGTGTCTGTAACCTGAAAATGTACGTAGCGTTTTTCCTAATTCATTGTTCCATTACTTATGGCATGTTGCTAAATCCATTATAAATGTGTTCTATTAGAGATTTTTAACCTGTCTATTTTAAATTTCTTTCAGTAGGAACTTTGCAAATACAAGTTATCAGAGCTGTTGTGAATTTGACCTGCTTCTTTGTTTCCTTAGATCTGTTCACTAAGTGCATGTGATTCTTTGAAGGGCTGTTTTTCTAAACAATGTTGTGGGTTTTTTCCTCCCCCACTCTTTAAAACACTTGTGTGCACATATTTCGTTTCCTAGGTTACTTGAGTATAGATTGGATTTCTTGCATATAATCTTTGCTCTCATCCCATCTTTCTTATTTATTTTTACCTTGATATTACCTTTCTCAGCAAATCTTTGCAGATGCTATATAAAATTTTTGCCATTTTCCATGACCCATCTTTTCCCTCATGACTCCATTTGTGTTCCAGCGGAGCTCGTAATTTCTGTTTTGTCTACCATTTGTCTTTTTTATGTCTTTTCCCACATATATGAGACCTGAAATGTCACTTTGTCAGGTATTGATTATTCTCAGATGTTTCTCCCCTTATGATTGGCATGTAGGTTGATGAATGAATTGTAATCTTTGTATAATGTCAGAATATTTCTGAAGACAAGATGTTTATCCTTGCAGCAAGTCTAATTACCGGTAGTATTTGTAAATGATGATACATATATTTTATGGAATGGATCCTAAAAAATCATATTCTAATGATGAACCCGTCCAAAAGGTGGGGGGAATAGTAATAGCACGCAGTTTAAGTAACTACTTTAGTATGTTTTTGGTCCTGAATTATTTGCAAACAATTGGACATCTGTGTGTTTGTTTGTTCAAAATTATTAAACAAACTATTTATAAAAATAGGGCTTGCTCATGAACAAAAGCTGGTATAGATTTTAGTATTTTTTTTAATCCTGTGCTATTTGTCATGTACAATTAACAGTTTTTCTCATGTGGTGTATTTTTGGCTCCCTGAGAGAGATTGGAAGAGTCCTGAACTTGCAAAATTGCTTTCAACCTGGCTATTTTAACATTAATATTCTAAATGCACATAAGAATACATGTCCATATATATTTACAATAATTTGACACGTCCATGAGTGTTTTTACCAATGCAAGCAACATTTTCTTCATGATTTGCACAAATTTTTCATAAAAATTAAAAAGGTTTCTTGACTTTTTTGCCCATGTACAGTCCTTAATTATGTGTGTAGGCCCAGTGTTTTTGCAATGATGACTTAAGGCCCTCATCATGCATACTTGTTTTGATTGGGGTAATTACCAAAGCAATAAAGTTAAGTACCTGCATATAGGTTTGCGATCAAGGCTTCAGATTGTATGATTCAATAATGAACTAAGTATTTAAAGACCGCTATACTGGCAATTGTGATTAACTGTCATGATATGCAATACGCTACTTTGGTGTGTCTGCCTGCGTGCAATAAATGGATAGAAGCTTATTTTAGGATTAAGGGAAAAGCTTCATTTTCAAGTGTCTAAGGCAGAGGTGGGCAAAATGCGGACCGAGGGCTGGATGCGACCTACCAGGTGATTCTATCCAGCCTGCGGGGCCCATAAAAAATTTAGAAAATGAATATTCATCTGCCCCTGGTGGCCCTTGATGGCTTGCTGAAACTCAGTGAGCAGCCCACTGCCCAAAAAAATTTCCCACCCCTGCTCTAAGGTAATAAAATTAAATCTTGCAGAAATATAACCGTCCAGATGAGCACGCAAGTGCCTCTTGCCCCATCCCCATCCCTTTGAGATGGGTCAAGAGGCACATGTAGTAGTAATGAAAAAAACATTCCTCGAGCTGCAAGTTTGGGGTGGGATGGGGTTCCACATTGCTTTAACACTGTAAATATATCAATAAAACATTGTCCAACAGATTGCTGTCTCTGTTTCTCTCTCTCTCTCTCTCTCTCTCTCTCTCTCCCCCCCTCTCTTTATAGTGGTCTTTTGTTTTAATTGTGGAGGAACATGGATTTTGGGGTATTTTACAGAGTGACTGGGATTTTTTTTAACAGGGCCTTTTCAGTTTTCCAATAGGGAATACCAGAATTGCTGCTAGGGAGGCCAGTAGCAGAATCCTGCCTGCTCAGAGCTGGAACCTTGGACCCAGCTGGAGGTGGCTGACCTCCTGGCCAGATGAAGCCAGGAGGACACGTTTTGACAGTTCAAAGCAGGCCACCACACCCAGAACATCTTCTGGGTGATAGCTGCCTAGATTGCCAGGCAGGGGGCATACGTGGCAGTAGTGCTGCACAGAGGTCATCTCTGCAGTTGCAGTCCACTGGCAGCTGGTCCAGAGGGGCAGATGCCTCTACTGTCTGTGCAGTTCCCATCCAGGTCTGGCAGCTGCACAGCAGGTCACAGCCAGGCAGGAGCTCCCACTGCTAGACTGCTGCAGTGGATACAGTGTGCAGGGAACTCTCAGGGCTGCTTTAGCAGTCCAGCTGGCACAAGGGTTAGTGTCCCCAGGTACCAATTGGCTGGGCCCCAGAAGCTCCTGAGAGCGAGTAGCCCTGAGCTACTTGCCAGGGCTGGTTTTTGTACTGCTGGCGACAGCACAAATGCTGGCCCTGGGCTCTAGCTCCCCCTGGCTGCAGATCCGGGAGGAGCCAGGCAGGGTTATTATGCCCCAAGTGGCACAATTTGCTTCACAACAAAGTGCATGTCCAAGCACGTGTGCTGAGGCAAAAAGCCTTGTCTTAAATTTGCACCGCTTCTATTTGAGCTGTTGCAAGTGCACATGCTTGCATGTGTGGATGCGCCCTTGATGTGTTTCTTTTTTTTATAAATGTAGAAGGTGATTGCTGAAATGTCTTTAAACGCACATATTCTTTTCTGTGCTAATGAGCTACTTCTTCAGTGCTTCTACCCTCTCAGTCACTGTGTGACCTTGATCTAATCTTTTCTCTTCCACCTCAGTTTTTTCCTTTTAAAAACTATAAAATAATGCTTATCACAGGTCTGCTTCGTGGGTTATGTTTATATAGGTTGGTGTATGTATAAATTCTGATTGGTAGCTATTATTATAAAAAATCTTAACCATTTTGTTAATGCTGATTCAAACTGAAATAGAATCTCACTGCTTGGTTAGCATAAGGTGCCAGTCAGTCTTATGTCAATTGTTGGACCTATTTTGCATATAGTAAAAATGAGATGGGATGTCCAATCAATTGCTCTTTTCTGGAGTGAGTTGGGGTTGGGTAACTGATGAAGTAGTAGCATTAACAGTAAATTTTTTTGCTTGGTTAGTTCGTGTATTAGTCCTTACTGACCTATGCACAACTTTGTTCCGGGGAGATGAGCCACTCAGATTTTATTTTTTAAGATGGACATGATGCATCTAAATGTATCTGGGTAATATGCTGAAAGGTTTAAATCATGTTTTACTTAATTCTTTTGACATTATATCTTGAAAGACAAAGGGTAAAATTTTAAACCAGTTGAGTTCAATGAGCATTTTCACAATTGGGTCAAGGATTTCACCTCAAGCCTGTTAGCATGTGACACTGTTTACAGAATCCTATTTACAAGCCCAGCACTCTTCATCTTTCTCTTATATACAGCTGTGTATTAATTATTTGCAAAGGGTTATGGTAAGTACAGGATTCTTTGCCAGAGGAATGAGGATTTGAGCTCTGTACAATAATGCTGTTTATCTGTAGCAGTCACTGGAGTCTTTTGTAGGATAACTTTAAGGTTCATAACCCCTAAAGGGTTTAGGGGTTTTCTCTGCAAATACCCATCTTGAACTTAAACTGGTTCATTTCTTTTATTTAATCAGACTATCCTGTCAAACTGCCCCTATTTTTAAGAATCACTGTTCAGACAGCAGCCTTTCCTGGCTGTCCTTGGAACAAGTCAGCCAAAACTGAAGAGGCATTTTAGGACTCTTGAAGGCCTTTTGAAATACTTAAGCTTTGACAGAGAACATCTTAAAAGCTTCCTGTCCTCCTTTCCTAAATTGGGAAGTTTATCTTTATTATTTTTTTACAATCCTCACTTAATTTTAAAAGCATTATTCTTGCTAATTCCCCTCATTATGTTTCCCAGTCAGGAAGGATTTATTTTTTGTTCCTACCTAGATGGTATTTTAATAAGAGCAGACCCAGCAGCCAGCTCTGCTATTGTTTAATGAGTTGTATTCTGTACTGTCCATCCACTGATGGATTATAAATCATTAAAAGAACTCCCTGGTTACCACTCAGAGAATGCATCATCTGGGTTTCATTTTTTTAATACATTCATAAGCGAGACTGTATATTCCATAAGCACATATGAGCACTATGGCAACAAGAGCTAGGAGATTTGCAAAGAGTACATGGGAAATGTTTTCCAACAGGCACATAATGACAGTGACCAGCATTACCTTTGGCAGGGTGTCATGTGAGACAAATACCAATATTTTTTTATAAGAAAAATATTTTATACAATCATAGAAAATTAGTGTTGGAAGGGACCTCAGGAGGTCATATAGTAGATGTTCCTTCTCAAAGCAGGACCATCCCCAACTAGATCATACCGACCAAGGCTTTGGCTAGTCAGGTGTTACAAAACTCCAAGGATAGAGATTCCACAACCTCTCTGGGTTACCTGTTCTAGTACTTTACTACCTTCCTGGTGAGAATACTTTTTCCTAATATCTAACGTAAACTTCCCTTAGTGCAACTTAAGACCACTGCTCCTTGTTTTGTTATTTGCTGAGAACTATCTGGTTCCATCCTCTTTGTAACCACCATTCAGGTCACTGAAGGCTGTTATTAACCCCACCCCCCAGCCCCCCATTCTTTGCTTCTTCAAACTAAAGAAGTTTAGTTCCCTTAGCTTCTCCTCATGAATCACGTGCCCCAGTCCCCTAACCATTTTCATTGTTCTCTGCTGGACTCTCCAATTTGTCCACATCCTTTGTGTAGGGGGGGAGCAAAACACAAAGTATATGGACCAAAACTGGACATGGTGCTTCAGTGTCGCCAGTGCTGAATAGAGGGTAATCATCACTTCCTTTGATCTAATGGCAACACTCATACTGATGAAGCCCAGCATGCCATTAGCCTTTTTCACAACAAGGACACACTATTTGCTAATATTCAGCTTATTCCACTGTATTATTTAGTCCACTATAACCCCTAGGTGCTTTTTTGTGTAGCTGCTGCCTAGCCAATAGTCCCGAGCCTGTACTGTTGCATGGGGTTGTTCCATCATAAGTGCAGAGCTTTTCAATTGTCCTTGTTGAACTTCATAAGATTTCTTTTGGTTTAAACATCCAATTTATTGAGGTCTGTCTGAGTGCTAGCCCTACCTCCCATTGTATCTACTATTCCCCCTAGGAATAGGTTGATGTTATCCCCCTAGGTTGGTGCTGAGGGTGTACTCCATCCTATCTTCCAGGTCGTTGATAAAGATAATAAACAAAACTGGCTCCAGAACTGAGCCTGGGGGCACTCAATACCGGCTGCCAACTTGACATTGAGCCCTTTGAGCTTGATGAGTCCCAGTTTTCTATTCACTTTGTAGTCCATTCTTCCTTAGTTTGCTTGTGAGACTGTTTTGGTAGAGTGTATCAGAAGCCTTGCTAAAGTCAATGTATATTTCATCTACAGCTGTCTCTGGATCCATAGAGGCAGTCGTCTTGTCATAGAAGGCAATCAAGTTGGTCAGGCATGACTTTTTCACCTCCTTCTCCAAGTGCTTAGAAACAGATTCCTTGATGAACTGCTCCATGATTTTTCCAGGGACTGAGGTGAGGGTGAGTAGCTTGTAATTCACCAGATCCTCCTTCTCTTAAAGATGGGCACTATATTTGCCCTTTTCCAACTATCTGGGATCTTTCCAAATCGCCGTGAGTTTTTAAAGATAATGGACAGCAGCTTTGCAATCACACTGGTTAACTCCCTCAGCACCCGCTGGTATATCATGTCTGGCCCTATTGACTTGTACATGTCCAGCTTTTCTAAATAATCCCTAACCTGTTCTTTTGCCACTGTCAGCAGCTCTCCTCTTCCCTGGACTGTGCTGCCAGGTGTGGTAGAGTGGTTGCTGACTTTTCCTGTGAAGACTGCGATAGAAAAGGCATTGAGTATTTCAGCCTTTTCCACATCATCTTTTACTAGGTTGCTTTCCCCATTTTAGGGAACCACACTTTTCCTGATTTTCTTTTGTTGTTGACATACTTGTAGAAACCCTTCTTGTTACCCCATAAACTTGTCCTTAATCTGTTCCTTTGCCACTGTTAGTTGCTCACCTCCTCCCCAAACTGCTGTCAGGTATATACTCCTTAATCACAATTTGTTTACTCCTTAATCACAATCTACTCTGCCAATATGTGTTCCACTCTTCTTTTGATGGCAGAAGGATTATAGGTTTCTATACATGCTTGATTTGCAGAGTTCATTGACTTGCATTTAAGCATTCCTACTTAGAGACTTTATCTTTTGACCTCTTAATCTTTGAAATTTTCCAGAAAATCTACCCTAGTGTTGCACAACTGCTAATGTGGTATTTACCTTGGAGTAGACAGATGAGAACTCAGTTATATTCTGACCTTCATCTGTAGAGCCAAAACTGCTTTTAACCACCTTTGCATCACAGAAAGGTTACCTCATGGTGTAGCTACTCTGTCTAGAAAGGACCATGCTCCTGGGATTTAATACTGGCCTCACTGAAATCAATGGCACAACTCCTGTTGACTTTATCGGGATCAGGATTTCACCTTTGACCTTTACAAAGCTGTAGTTTGATCTTGTTCACATTTTTTATATATAATATATATACAGAGAGAGAGAGAAAGATCATTGATTTCAGATATATCGATTTCTATATCTGTATATCTAGATATCTGTATATGATGATAGATATACGTATCTCTATTTCTCTATATATCTGCTGAGGCATTAGCAAAGGATATCTTGGCATAGTAGGCTTAGAATATACATGGACTTTTAACCTCTACATTGACTAAACTTGGTTAGAAGATGGGGTTAACCTCAGTCATACAAACCAACCATCTGTTGAAAAGGCATTTATGAATCTTTGTAAAAGTTGTTGGTTCTGCCCATGTGGATTGAGCTGTAACATTGTAGGTTTGTACCTATTCTTGGAGCAATAGAATTGCTTTGAGGGTGCTTTGATGTCATCCAGTTGAATGACTTAGTAGCATTGTGAAGACCTGTCAGAGGGACCATTCTGTGGTAGGTAAGAAATCAGAAGTTAAAGTTATTTTGAGAGCTTTTAGTGGATGTAAATTCACACCAGCAACCAGACTTTCTGTGTGGATGTAATAGTATGAAATCTTAGGTGAGAGGAGAATTTTAATGAAAGGTTGGTGAGAAAGGAAGTGATTGAATTTTTGTTTGAAGTAGATCGTCTTCCCACCCCCCACCCGATACAGATGATGTAAATTGTTAGTGCTAAAGACATAACAGTATAGATTAGGGGTGACCTGTCCATGGCCCATGCTATAAGTGGCATGGACAGCTTTTACATGTGACATGCAGCAGATTGGGGAGGAGGCAGAGAGCAGAGCAGTAGTTCATTTGGGGAGCACAAGGAAGGGCTTGAAGAGCAGACCAGCATGTACAGCAGAACAGCAGATCAGGCAGGGAAGGGGCTCAGAGTGGCATTTTGGGAGGTAGGGGTGTATGGAAATGGCTTAATTTGTGTCACACCTGCTGAAAAGTTTAACCTCCACTGGTATAGATAATTATGTAGACTTGTGATTGGCTTTGGCAGGGTTCTAGCATTGAGGGCTTCTCTTGTTTCAGGGCTAGGCAGGAGAGAGCTGTGCCCATGCTACAGCCAGGGAGTAGGAGAAGCGGTGGCATTGACAACAGCTGGACCACCTGTCTTTCTTAGACCTGAGCCAGGTTTTCCAGGCCTCGGCTCTAAAACATTGGTGTCTGTAACAGTATTATTGACAATTTGGTTCCTATTGGCAAAAACTTTTCTTTCTTGAGGGTCAGAGGTGTATTTTGTAGGAAAATACTTATTGAGATGTATGTGGAATTATGAAATGGGGTTGGAGTGTTGTTGTAGCTGTGATTGTCCTGGAAATGTCAAGGCTTTTTTTTAAATGTTTTTGTTTAGCTCAGCTATATAGTTGAAAGAGCTGTTGGGGAAGCTTTTGAGCATCAAGTGCCCTTGTGAGACTTAATCTCGTCTCTGCCATAAACTGCAGATTTCGTGAATAGCATAGAGAAATCACTTAAACTCTGGACTGGCTTGTACTTTAAAGCAGACTGTCAGACTCGTATGAATTAGTGGGCAGGATCCAGAGCACTGGGCTTGTCAGAAGGCTGAAGACCTGCTCCCAGATCTGGCTGATCAGAGTTTTCACCATGGCTGTTGTACCTCTGCATCATCCAAGGAGTTGTTAATCCCTCCATTCAGTCCCTGTCACTGTGGCTGCTGGATCTGGAACGTTAGCCTGACCAACGTTCAGGGGGTGAATGTGCCCAATTTTTAGTTGCCAGCAGTGACTAAAACCATTAAATTCTGCGCCCATGCTTACTTCTTGACACTGCAGCTCCAGCAGCCATGGTAATGGGACTTGAGCAGCAGCAGTGATAACACTTTGGCTGCTGGCAGCTTCAGTAAAAAGCCCTGCAGGCCAGATGGCCTACCTCTGCAGGGCAGATCCAGCTGACAGCCGTATAGCAGCCTTTAAACCATCTGTAATGCAAACTCATGAAAGAATCATGAGACTCTCAACTTCCAAGTCAAATTAACTCTGACTCATGATCTCTGGATAGAGAGATCAGATCTTGGGATTTTTTTCTTCTGGTGCATGTAGAGCGGTGCTGTGCTGGGAAGTCTGTGGAGGGGAAGAGGCGGGGGGAGTGGGAATGAGTAGAGGGCAGTTCTAGGCCCCATGGTGAGGGAGGGAGTGGGGCAGGGACTGGGGTGAATGGGGCCCTGGGGCAAGGGCAGGATGTGTGACAGAGCTGTGGGTGGCTTGTCCAGGAGCATCAGAGCTGCACACTGACTGTGCCATGTGTCCCCTGCCTGCTCAGAGGTGCTTTGTAGTTCCTGGGGCAAAGGCAACAGGGCACAAAACACCAGTGAGTAGCCTGCTATTGCTCCACGCACAAATTGGGCGGGGAAGGGGGGCAGTCATATTTCCCCATTCCTCCCCTGATGGTATGTGCAGCGGCAGGGAGCACACCCCTGTATTCTTGGTCAAGATGCCTGCTGCCCGCCCTGACCCATCTGTGTGCATCTGTCCGTGTATATGTCTATGTGTGTCTGCCCCTCACTCCCAAGCCACAGTACCCTAAGCCCTGCTGCTTCCCCTCACTCCTGGCCCACAGTCCCTTGTAACCTACCAGGGTGTGCAGCAACACCCCCTCTCCAGTCTGTAAATCCCCACACACAGAGCCCCCCACACCTTCATAAATAACCCCCCCTACACACGCATACGTCAAAAATAGCATTTCATGATTTACATTCCAAATCTCTTGTTTTTAAAAAGTTTGTCTCATGATTTTGACATGGTGAGGTTGGCAATACTGAACCTGCTTTAAAGGGTTTGCTGGTACACATGTGCTGGTGAACACATCTGTTAGAGATACAACTTTTATAAGAAAACTCTTGCCAAAATGAGGTAAACCAACACCTGAAATGGATAAGCAATATGGAGAAAAGGGTTTTATGGTGTTTCAGTTGTGTCTTCAGTGAGAAATTTCTATTATAGTCTCACCAGCAAGACAACCCAGATGTTAAGTAATTTGCCATGTCTTTTTATTGGCACAAGTTGTGTCTACAGCTTAGGGTTTTTGCTCAGAGCTATAACAGTTAGGGGGTACCAGCTTTTTACATTCCTAACTGACATATCTGTGCTTGAAAAACCTATTTAAATATAGACCAAGACTGTGTGTTTTAATTTAGTCATCCAGAAAATGAGAGGTAATGATCCGTGCCTACCTGGCAGGGTTGTTGGGACATTTATTGTATAAACATTAATAAATTAATCTCTGATCCATGTGTAGAAGGACTTGTATAAGTGCTTATTATCATTAATTAGTTCCCATTTTCCCCGTTCGAGAATGTTCAATTATAATAATACCTTCCACTGCAGATCTTAAAAGGTACAGCATGCTGTCCTTGAGGATATAGAAGGCTTATTGTATAGAAAAGGAATTGTCAGCCAAAGCAGCTTCTCACTTTTTTTCCCTCTTCCCTGCCTTTAGCTAAAGAAGTGTAAATATACCATTAAAGAGAGTAACTGTGCAAGACCTTACCATTAATTTGGTTTCCTAATAGCTTGCTGCTTCAGATTCATGGTTTGTTCAGTGCACGTCAGAAGTAGGCAGTAGGAAACTGAATAGTACAGGCATCTGAATAAAGCAGAGAAGACTTCCACAATTGGAAATATTGGTTTGCTATTAGTTGAAGTTTTTTGGACTTTGTGGCCAGGCAAATGTTACTGAGTACATCAACTAAAAATGTGAGACTGATGTGTGTTAAACGATTTACTTAAATGAACAAAATGGATTTATATGAATTTTAGGCATTGTAATGTTTTAAATAAAAATGTCTCTCTAGCTCTTTATTAACTATTTGGCAAGAGTGCTAATAAAGCATTGAGGAAAAGACATTTTAAATTATATTTAAACTGAGCTAATATGAAGGTGGCTGTGTGATAAACCACACATGGTAAGAGGAATTAATTTCAAAATTCCACATGGAGAATATTTGTATTTCTAGAGATCTGAGAATGAAGCAGGAGGTAGGATAAAGGAATGGAGGGAGAGAAGGGAAAAGAAAATAGTATGTATACTCTGCATATAATCTAGATACACGAATCTAAGTACATTTCTTTTGGTTAAAAGAGATGGAAAAGTGCACTGAATGGAATAAGTATAGATTGAGAGAATCTTTTATTGTCCAAATTATGGCAAGATTACATTTTTTGCCATGTCTGGGTTTTTTT
>JAGPOW010000261.1:176144781-176161490 GCA_030014935.1 Caiman crocodilus
GAATACAAATAATTAATTGTGTTCAATCACACAAGTGCAAGAAGTGATATACTCAGTAAATATACTAGAGAACATGCTTTTTTAAAATTAGCTATTCCATCTGGACTATGATATTGCCAAGGAGTTTGTATTATCTTGTGCAAGAAGCCCAGATTATGCATATAGTCATGGATAGACATGTAAGTGAGGTTCTGTGCTTTGAATGCACATTTGGAAGCACAGAAGGGTCTCATATTAGAATAGTGGACACCAACCAGTGGATCTTCATCTATTGGTGGGTCCAAGGCCTGGGTGCCCTCATGCATGTATTTGTGTGCCCCAGCCCAGCAGGTCAGTCTGTGGGAGAAGGAAGGGGTGGGGGCAGATTGAGGCAGAGGGAGAAAAAATATTTGGGGGTTCATCTCCCCATCAGGTAAGTCCCACCTGGCCAGGCCCCCACTCAACTTACCCCTGCTCCTGCCTTTGCGGCACTGTCCCTCACTGCAGGGGCCTCAATCTAGCCCCCGCCCCTTCCCTCCCCACAGACTTACCTGCTGAGTGGGTGGGTTGGTGGTGGCACGCAGTTGATCTTGGGTTGCTTTTAAATGGCAAAGGTGATCTGCTACTTAAAAAGGTTGGTAACTACTGTATTAGAAGATTGGAATAGAATGTGAATGGATCTTGATAAATTGGAGAACTGGGGTTTGCACAAAAAAATAAAATTCAAAAAAGACAAATGTAAGATGTTATATCTAGAGAAGAAAAACAAATTTCCACATATAGCGCAAAGGATAACTTGCTGAGCAGTAGCACTTCTGTTGTGTGTATCTGTAGAGAGGTATGGATCACAGACTGCACGTGATGCATTAGCAAAAAGAGAAAAGAAAAGCAAATGTAATTTTAGTTTTCACTAGCAGGAGTATTTTTTGTAAGACATAGAGGTGATACTACTACTTTATGTGATGCTGGTTAGGCCCTGGAAGGAGTATGTTCTGGGCTCCATGTTATGTCCTGTTCTGGGCTCCATGTTTTAAGAATGATATAGAAAACATGGGGGTACTCCAGAAGTGAGCAATGAAGATGGCAAAGGCATTGGAGTGCAAGCTTTTTGAGGAAAGGTTGAGATAATTAGGTGTGTCTAATATGGAGAAAAGGAGATTAAGGAGACACAGTAGCAATTTTCTTATGTTTGAAAGGCTGCCATAAAGGAGGGGCAGAACCTTTGCTGCAGAGTGCACGGCATAAAACAAGGGGCTTGAGCCTTAGCAAAAGACATTTGAAATAAATATCAGGAAAAAACTTCCTGACTGTAAGAATAGTATGACAGTGGAGCAAGTTGCCCAGGGAAGTTATGGCATCTCCTTCATTGGAATCTTTTCAAGAAGAGTGTGGATAAGCACTTTTCTGGGCCAGTCTAGGAACAGCATATCCTTTATTTCTGCAGGGATTTGGATTTTTAGATGATCCATCTTCCAACCTTATGTTTCTACTTTTCTGTGTTGATGGTTCCAATAAGCAACAATTATATTAGCAGCAATTAACTCTGTTATGAAACTGTTCTTCTCTGTTTGTCACAATAAAGATTACTATTTAGGAACCTGGTCACAACATAATCCTTGTGAGCATTCTAGCAACAAATGTTTCTAAGCTGTGTTTCAACATGGCTGCAACTAACAT
This sequence comes from Caiman crocodilus, assembly GCA_030014935.1. Taxonomy (NCBI): domain Eukaryota; kingdom Metazoa; phylum Chordata; order Crocodylia; family Alligatoridae; genus Caiman; species Caiman crocodilus. The sequence continues at coordinate 176,146,438 of JAGPOW010000261.1, forward strand.
GCTTTCAGTTACACCACGGATAGGTGTGTAATTGTTTTTGTGGGGAGATCAAAGAAGGAAACTTACTTTAGTTACTACAGTAGAGGAAATATGCCTGTCCTGATTGGAAATTACAAATAGAGCCAGACTGGGTTAATGTGAATTTATTTTTAAATTAATATTTTAAAGCAATAGAAATCCTCTGATGAGCAAGTCAGATGCTATGTTCATGTAGCTACAAAATTAGCTATTATGTTATTGAAAATATTTGAGATAGCAACCATTCATGAGTTAAGTACAAATGTAACAAGTCCTATTGTTCAAGAGCTTGCTTATAGGGGAATTCTAGCTCTTGTCTTCATTTTCAGGTTGTATGCCAGAAAATGCCAGTTAAAAAAAAAAAACGGGAAGTATAGGTCTGGGGGTTTTCCTCTTTTGACACTCTTTATCCTTTTTTTTTCATCCTCCCCCTTTTTGTGGCTCACTAGAAAGGGCTTTTATGTCAGAGTGATCTAGAAGTCACATTGCTGTACTTTTAATGCCTCTTTAGTGACAGGAATGCATGAAAAATGCACCAGGTAGAACGCTTTCTTTCTAAAATTGAGTGATCTTTTTACAATACAAAAAGAACAATAGTAATAGAAGAGAAGGGGGGAAAAAAGTCACCTGCCAGTTGTTGTTATTAACATTATTAGTATTTGCTATTGCTATATAAAGGGAATAGAGGCAGGTCTCCTTAAACAGAGGAACTAATTTTGTTTGGGCTGTGTTTTCTGTCTAGTTCCTTGGATTCCCCACCCCCCCCTTTCCCCTTTTACAACCTGGGCATTGTGTATGACAGGAAAAGCCTGCTCTGCAGAACGAGATGGCAAAGAACAAATCCTGGAAAAAAGGGGGTTCTCTCTCTCTTTCTCTAGCTTAAAATCCCCAAATCTGTTTTTTCATAGATTTGGCCTGTAGGTCTCTGGTGCACATGAATACGTGGCTTCTCTAAGAGTCTGTGGTATTTGTAGGAGTAGTTTTTCAAACTATGTCCAGTAATTTCATAATTTGACCTCTGGTCAGAGTGTTTGTCAGACATCATTTTGCTACAGTATGTATGACAGAAAGAAGACTTGATACAAACAGAACCAGTAGGCATTTTCATATTTTCCTTTGGTTTTGCTGCTGCCAGGCAACCATATTGCAGGGCATGTTGCTTAGATTTCTTGTGTTTTGTATGTTGTAGAAACTAGAAAAAATATGGGACAAGAGTTACTATAGCCAGAAACATTTATAAAACATAGTTTGATTGTCCTTTTGATTTTAAACGGCATCAGCTATCCAGAATGGAGATATTTACCCAAAAAGTTAATGGCTTGATGCAAAATCAGTTTAGTTACATCCTTCATCATTCTAATATCAGATTTATCTGAATTTTCCTCTTTCCTAATACTGAATGCCGTCCGTGGTAGGGGCTTTTTCTGTGTTAATTAGAGGTGCATGGATATATCGATGGCATATCAGATTGGTACCAGTAAAAGGAAAATTAACATTCTTGGCCATCAGCTTTTCTTGGCCATTCTAGTCAATAATGTGACTGATAAATGCCTAAATGCTGCATGCATGCTGCGCTGCGGCTTCTGCGGATGCCTCGCCAAGCTTCAGGAGGCACCAGTCACTCATGCTGACAGGGCTAGGAGGAGCAGGGGCTGGAGTTAGGAGTGAGGTTGGGGAACAGGGTACAATGGGTCAGGAGTGAAAAGCAGCAGCAGGGCTGGGGTGGGGTGTGTTGTGGCTTAGGTGTGAGGGGCAGAGGCAGGGCATGGAAATATCACTGTCTTCCCTCATAATCATCTATTGCTTCCCCCCCCTCCCCCACACAGGTTTTTGGTACTGAAAATATGGTAACACTACCCTCCCACCCCAAAATACCTAAATAATGCAGCTTTTAAAAACACTGGAAGCCACAGAGTATCTGATCTGTTTTAGCACTTCCAAGAGTTTCTGCAGCAGCAAAACTGCAGTTTCACTATCAATTGGTGACATTTTCACAAAAAAACTCCCTGATGCTGACAGGCTCCTTTTACATCCTGTAAATTGTCCTGGCTGAGGTTCAGATTTGGATCCTTTTGATGCTTAGAAGTTTTATCACATGACCCAAAATGGGGTTGATCCAGTAGGAGCTGCACTAAATTTGTCTCAATTTCAAGCTACTCTTGGCATATATTATAATACACTTTCAGCAAGTATTAAATTGTTTGCCTTGGGGAATGCCAAATAGAACTGCTGTTGTTTGAGATTCAGCAAGAAATTTATCACAACACTGCTTCACAGGAACATACTGTGGTTGCAGAAGTTCTCAACGAATAACTTTTTGTTAATATTTCTTTAACATTTTGTTGAGCTTTGAGTTTTCTTCTTTTATGGAAATTACAATCAGGGCTCATGGTAGAGGTTTTATCATTTATTAGAGCAACAAGATTTTTGCAAAAAATCTCTGCAAAACTTAGTCACTGCAAAATTTTGAACAAATCTTGTTGGTGTAATAAAAGATAACCCCTCTACCACAAGCCCTGATTGTCTTTTCCTCTAGACCAATGCAGCTACAACTTGGATACCTGACTTTATGGAAATTAGTATGATAAAGATAATGTACTTATGTAGCTCCCCTGACTGTTATCAGGAATCTTTGCAAACATAATTAATTTTCCCATATAACATTTCAGTGCCCCATTTTCAATGAATAATGGTGGTGATATATTTCCTTCCCACTCCGGTGTACACAGCGTGCTCCCAAAAAGGCAAATATCAGCACTTAATTCTTTTCCTAATGAATAAGATTTTCAGCATAAGGCTATCACAAGTCTGTTTTGTCCCCTGGCTTTGAATTGCATCAAAACAAGTGTGGGGCAGTCTTTTACACATCTCTCTTGAATGATAATTCACTTGAATTAACACCCCCTCTTCCCCCAATTGTCAGCAAGGGGGAACAGAGGGAACAGTATTATCTTGTTATTTTACAGGTACTTAAATGGAAATCCTGTGAGTGTGTTCACTTAATTAGTGGTAAATTTGAACTATGCTTCCTGCTTTCTATCTGATGCAGTGACAATGCTCCTCAAATCATTTACAGTCATAGATGACATCTCTTTGCGAGAATCCAACACCTCGCATCTGAACCTTCCACCTTAGGTTTCTCTCACTTAAATCTATCCTCAGCACTAGGATTCTTATAGACTGCCATTCTGGTTTTAATCAGCTGAATGAGGAAGTAAACGGAAATGATCTTTGACAACTCCTATTAGCTACCCGTGTATTAGGTGCCTCTCAATCATGATACCAGTCAAGGAATGGTCTAAGGTCGCATTTATTGTTCTAGGTGATAGATACCAACTGTCTGTAAACAATAGAAGCATGTCTGTACTCCATCCTGTACAATCTCTTCAAAATTTGATGCAGTTGATCACAGTTACAGGCTTAGCTCCAAGAGAGATCAGGAGTGAATAGAGGTATTAAACTAAAATGGCTAAATTCCTTCTGCAAACTAAAATGGTCCTGTTCCTGGGTTTTTTCAATGGTAGGGTCCTCAGAGTCTTCTAACTCCAAAATTGTTTGACACCTACGGGCTGGTTTATACAAGGTATTATCTTGATCTTATATTAATTGATCACCATGTAAATCTGTTTAGTTAAGGTTACATGATTACTTCCTAAACAGACATTTTGCTGAAGAAAAAGCCTTTTGTCCATGAAGTACCTGTCAAGTAGAGAAGATAAAATGTGCTAACATTTTCCCCACCCCATCCAGCCTCCTCAATGCTGTGTACATTTATAAATTAATTGTGGATCATTTAAGTTAATTGCCAAACATTCTAAGGACAAGCCTGTTGGAGAGACAGCAGTGCAGTTAATGGCTGTGCCTTTTGTGTTTTTATGTTGGTTAAAACCCTGAACAGTCTTGACAACCTCAAATGAAACCTCTTTTTGAGCTTCTATGCTTGTCTTAGAGCTTAGGTATATGTGTGTGTGTGTGTGTGTGTGTGTGTGTGTGTGTGTGTGTGTGTGTGTGTGTGTGTGTGTGTGTGTGTGTTGTGGGGGGCAGGCGAAGCAGGATATTAAAAAAAACAAAACCAAACCCACCCCATTGATCAAAACAAGGTTAGAATTTGAAATACCATCAGTATGCAAAGCCCACCCAGTGCTAGATCTTGTTTATACTATATGTAAAACAATCCTATCTCCTAGTTTATTCATTACCTAGCCAAAATCGACACTAAGATAGAAAGCTGCTGATTTAAAACTAAGCTGCTGTACAAAGCTTAGTTGCCAGAAGTTGCACTCACACTGGTCTTGCCACCAGTGTGTCCATCCTCACACAGGTTAGGTGTGAGCTGTAAAGCACTGTCTTTGTGTAACCTGAAGAACAAAACCCTTTCCTTTTAGGATGCATAGCAGCTGTAAAACAGGCCTACTTGAAAAACGCCTCATTGACACAGCATTGCTAGTTGCTTCAAGGCCAGCACTTCAGCCTGAAAGCACTTCACACTACCCAGGACAATCTCTCAAGTTGAGGATGTGTGCACTGGCTAGAGTAGTTTGGCATGTATGCACCTCAGCAGCATGTGTTAGGTATCCAGATTGTATCTGTATTGGTTTAGACTAGAGGCAAAATGAATCAGAACTTGTAGTAGAGTGGATATCTTTTATTAGACCAACTAGATTTTAACCAAAAAAAAAGTTTAAATAAATAATAAATACATTATAAGTAAATCCTTTTCTTTTTTTTTTTTTTTGCAAAAATCTAGTTGGTTTAATAAAATATATGAGCTCTACCATGAGTTCTGATTCCTCAGCAACATAACATCTGTAAGCCTACAAAACTTCTGGCAGCATAACTTCCTGAAGTAGATGTGGTCTGAGATGATGCCAGTCAGAAGACCAAAGTGTTTAAAAAAACCTGCTTCCTCTATAAATTACCTAGCTTCCTCTATAATGTACCTTGCTATTTAGGGATTTTCCTTCCCATTGATAAATGGGCCTACTGCATTGGGCTCCTTTTGGAGTTTTCCTTACTGGAAATGCTAGAAAACTAGTGTGCCCTAATGTCATTAGCCTGATGGTCTGTGAATCTTGAACAGATTCAGATTGTAGAAGACTAAACAAAAATTCAGCAAAAAAAAAAAAAAGTCCCTTTTTTATTACAGCTACTAGGCAGATTGTGCCCTGTTTTAACAGACACATACCCAACCATAGTGATGCACTCCTTCAGCATCTCCAGGCTTGATTATTTCAGTTTCCTTCCAGGAGTGAGGCTGCACGCCCCCAAAAATGTCAAACTGATACAAAACTCTGTATCTCATATTTTACGTAGCAGAGAGCATTGTGAACACATCTCCCCTGCTGATATTCTTTTTATACTCTCTCCCTATTGAAACAAGAATCCAGTACAAAGTTGCTTTTCTGATATCCACCAGATTAGCTTTCATTGCCTGAGAAATTATGCCTGCTCTCTGCAACCATGACTTGTCACAAGGGAAGCATTTCACTGGAGCAATGAATCAGCCAAGCAGTAGCCTTCAATTAAAAAGAAAGAGAAAGGACCTCACCTGTTTCAGGACTAAATCCAAACCGCATTTGTTTCAGCATGGCTCCAAACACACAAAGAAACTAAAAAAACAAACAAACAACCCCCCCCCCCAATCCACCCTTCTCTATTTCTTGTATGAAGTGGTGGGAAAGAAATCACAGGGGCAATTGTTTCATTTGTTTCTAAATAATCAGAAGGTGTTCAGATACCATAGTAATGGGGGGTTATAAATACCTAGATTTTATAAACGGAGAAGTGACATCCAGAGAAGTGAATGGAACTGCCCAGAGCTACACAGGATGTCTTCAGAGCTGAGATCTGAGTTCCAGTGCAGGCTTGTAACCACAAGGCTATGCTTCCTCTAGAATGCAGCTCTACTATAAATGTTGTCTCAGTGAAGAAATATGGCTGTCTGACTTTGGATGGGGGCACAAGCTGTCTCAAGAATGAGTTCACTTTTTATACTTCTCTTTGCATCCCTTGCTTCAATGACTGAAAATGAGGAACTTGCCCAGAAGAAGTATAACATCATAACATGCACATGAATGCTTATGTTTTACATATTGACTTTACGATAGGATATAATGATGCGTGTACAACAGTGATCGTATCTGGCAAGCACCACTAGTGCAAGAAGTACAACACTATTTATGTAAGAATAGTGTATGCTCCCAAATCAAGATACAAAAGGAGAAGAGGTTGTGCGTTATCATTATATATATCATCAAAGTTAACTCAGTTGAAGTGTCAGAATTATTACAGACTTGGAACTGAATACTATTTGGATAAAAGCAAGTGGGATGCTAGGATTCATCAGCATAGGTGAGAAAAAAGCTGATAACGTTGTTCCAATCCCAACCCTTAGTGACCCCTAGTGACCTAAATTGACATTCCTGTATTTCCTCTTCCAGGTGGCTGGGTAAAACTTTGGTCCCATGCAGATGGGTACTGCATTTTAACATGGAAATTGTCTTTCTTTTTCTTTTCTTTTTCCAACTGTCTACTGGAATGAATTGTAGATGCTTTGTGAGGATAACAGAATTGGTTAACCAAGCACCTCAGAGTAATTTGGGCTGTGGGTCAGTATATCTTCATCCAAATACAAACATGAAGCAGCATCTTTACAAGTAAATAAATAAAGGTGCTCCCAAAGAGAGGATAGAAGGGATTACAAAGACAGGCTACTGAGAGCTACAAAATCGAGAGTTCTTTTTGCCAGTCGGATGAGGATCTGTGCAGGGAAGAAGGCTGATTTTTGTTCTCTGGATTCCATGAGGTTTTCTTTTTATTTCATTTTGTCTAGTTTTGGATGTCTTTGTCATCATTCATAGCTTCTTTACCTCTTTTACTAACATGATCAGCAGTTCTGGCACTAGTCATTAGTGGGATGATGATCTGCAAATCATGATTAGCGGACCATGGTTTTGAAATGCTCTTATTATATTTCCCCTCAGGCCCCCTTAATATTTGCCTGTCAGCTTCCTAAGTATGGTAATGTGATGCCATAGTTTCTGATTTACTAATGATGCACAGTACCGCATGTCTCAGAAAAACAGGAAATGTCTAAATAAAACCCCCTTGGCTGTGGTATATAAACCTCCTCTCACAAATAGGAACCAAGTGTTTTTTGGAAGTTGGGGGAGGGATGGGGATTTATGCCAAAGGTTAGAAGTTAGGATGAGCCCAAGTGTTAGATTCTGAATTCCATAAATACGTTTTTCACAGCTTTTTGAAATGGGTTAATTCAACATCCTGGATCTTGTCAGGAACTTACAAGCATTTCACTTAAATATATGAAATTTGGACCTCCAGAGCCAGCTGGGAGTTCAGAATCCTTATTTTAAAATAAGTCTCAACTACACGAAAGCCTTGTGTCAGGGGAGCTGGCTACCATGTGGTTTAAAGATGTTGCGTAGACATGACCTAGTCATGTCCCTATAACCAGGTTAAAAACGTAGGATAAAATTCGGATCCCAATTTGAAGTCAATGAGATTTTTCTCTTTGACTTCAAAGGAGTCACAGAATTTGCCCCTCAGCTGTTCATGTTTTCAGTACAGTGAGCTCCTGACTACACTACAGCTTTCAGCTACTTCTCTGCCTGAGTGTCATCAGAAGTAGAGACTGAATTAAAAAAAATGAAACAACAAACCCTGGATTTTGTTACAGTTGCTTTCATTTCATAGCAATGCTAAGGCAGGAGGTATTTTATATGTAAACTTTGTATTTTGTGTTGAAGATATCTCTAAAAAGAACCCACAGTAATGGTGTTTAGATCTGTATCTTTATCATTCAGGATGCTTAGGGAATCTATATGCAACTTATCTTTACCTTGGAAACTGTTACCTTCCCTTTTGAATGAAGATTGAAACAAGTGTTTGAGACAGATCATTAAAAAAAGTGTTTAGAATTAACTGAAGCCTTTTCCATCACCAGATATAGAACTGTTTCCTTTTTGAATAAATTATAGTAATTTACTGCTTTTTATTCTATATGTCTGTCCCTGAGATACGTAAAACATATTTTTTTTATAATAGCTGAGTTATACATGTTTTAAAATGTATCACCTCACGTGGAAGTTTTTAAATTTTACAGACGATATCAGAAATTGCAGAAGATAATGAAGCCCTGGTAAGAATCTGATTGGATCATCACTTTGCACACTTCTTCTTCTTTTGCATGATTAAATCCAGGCCTTCATGCTAATTTTTTATATAAATACATCTGCGCATATTGATTCAACAAATCTTCAACCTCTGTTTCCTGCTTTTTGATGTTACCTGTCAAAAATTTCCTATGGAGCTTTTGTTTTTTTTCCTTTTGTGCTTTGCTTGTGGAATGGACGCTTCATTTCTATAACTACTTAACCTGCTATGCAGGAATTCTGCTATTCTTTATAGGTTTGTTTGAATTTGGGCAAGCACCTTTTTTGTCCTTTTAATGTCTGTGGCTTGTGTGGCTGTTCACAGTTAATGAATGGCTTTGCTTATTGATGTTGGTGGGATAAAATAAGATCAGTCATGTTGGTTTGATTTTTCTGGTGTTTGTTAGTCCCAGGTAATGCAAGAAAGTTTTGATATTTTCATATCAGAAAACTGAACATGTGTTGCTCAATTGATTTCAAATGAGACTGTTTTGTAGGGCTATACTTAAGACAGGCTTTGCTGAATTGAAATTATACAAATTATTCTAATCAGTAGATTAAACCACAAATGTGAAATGTCAAATATAGCTAAAAACCAACCAAGCAAAACAAAAAAAAAATTAGTTAACTGTGCATCTGCTACTTCAATAGCTTAATGTAGCTTTCCACATAGGAAATGCAGTTTCCCATTAGAATGAATGGTAACTCATCATTTCAAAACTGTCATTAAGAAAACTCATGTCCATCTATAATTCAGTTATTACTAAATGCCTGAAGAAGAACCCCAATCATCTTTAACAAATTAAATATATTTGAGTTCCTTTTCTTGTTCCAGTATAAAATTCCAGTAAAATAAAATAATTCTGAATTAAATAATTAGTCTTTCAGAATGGCTTAAAATCCCAGGAGTTACAATTCCTGCTGACAGGGTGCCTCTCATGCTTGGAGATGTTTTGTTCTTCTTGCTTGTAATTGAGTAAGAGCTGCTGTTTTGGTAAGAGTCAGTTGCATTTCCTGGGCCTCAGTCTGTTTCCCAGCTGGCAGTCTGTTTTCATGAAGTTTTGGCAAAGATTCTAATTCTGCACTTCCTCCCCAGTTTTTACATTAGATTGTGTATCCTGACAACTAAACAGGTCCCTACAAGAGGGCTAAGGCACTACTCTGGACTTTCATCCAAGGTGATGACCTGTAATGTAAATAACTTCTTTCCACACAGTAATCCCATTAACTTGTAGGAGTGAGCCTTTTTCTACAGTAAATAAATCCACACTGGTATAATTATAGTGATATAATGGAAAAAGAAGATTACGCCATTGAATTTTGATAATTTGTGCATTTATACTACAACAGTTTAAGGCCCATATTACATCAGCATAATGTGTTTTACATTATGGGTTTCAGTCAATGAAAATAAAATTCACTTCTGAAAATTTTTGTAATATCCTAAGAGGAGAAACTTGCTCTGTATGTCAGTATATACAAAGGTAAACACCAGAGTAGTCTACCTAAATCAAAGATTCATAAGCTTTAATGAGTAATGGCTCACTTCTGTATGCTATCATAGCTGTTGTTTGTGAAAGCTTGGGCATCTCTGATTTCACTTTGTCTATAAAGTGAAACTCTACTCTGCCTTCTGCCAAGCAAATATGGGCCTAGTTGTTTTGCACATTCAGACTGCTTGTTGTGTTTTTCATTTAGCTATCCACCTGATAGGATGAGGTCTAGGAGTAGGCATTACATCTGGAAACAAATTTAACAGACAGACTTCAGTATAAAAATTACTGCTTTCATACCTGCAGCCTCTACTTCCTATCCTCATGACTTTAGAGTAGTCAAAAACTAATTTTAGCAGTGAGTCATATCTGCTTATCAAGACAGCTTGCTATTTCATAATATACTACTACACATAAACCGGTTTAAGTGATCAGAAACTGGTTTAAATTTGTAGCAGAACAGGTATTCAGTACACATAAACCACTTTCGTAATGGCTGAAACTGGTTTGAGATGAACCTGATTGAATGTAGTATCAAACTTGACTGATTTGGATCAAACTGGTTTATGCAATGTGTGTCCCACACCTCTTGCTGGTTTAAGTTAAATCAGAGGTCCCCAGAATCCAGGCATGCTCTCTGGGCTGGGCAGAGATCTCTGCTCCACGGCAGAGATCTCTGCTCCACAGCAGAGCTGGGTCCTTCCCTCTGCTCCCTGGCCAGAGCTCTGGCAGAGACTTGCAGGCACAGCAGGATCTGCTGGCTTCCCCATGCCCTCTGCCCCCTGACCACTAGCTGCTTAAGCGGGGATCCCTTCCTCCTCTCTGCCACAGCATAGACCACAGCCAGCATGTGGTATGCTGGCTAATGCTGTATAAATCTCCAGCAGAGCCTGCAGACACAGCAGGGTCTGCCTGGCTTCCCCCTGCACTACCCAGCCCCTCCATTCCCCCACCCCTGTTGCTTAAGCAGGAAACCCTGCCCTCCCTCCCATCTCCCACAGCACAGACCCTAGGCATGTGGCACTTTTCAATGCTGAAAAGTGTCTGTATGTATGTTTTTTTCCCATTTCACTGGGGCAGACAGACAGAGCAGTGATTGCTTAGGGCTGTTTGGAGCTAATCAACAGGTCAGTGGGTAAGCTGTTTAAGACATTTTAAATAATGGGGAGAGGCTATTGGATGATAAAGACTATTATCACTATCAGCCCCCAGCTGGCTTGCTTGCCTGTCAGTTTGCTGCAGACAGTATGATGAAGTGGGGCAGGGGGGACTGAAAAGCTCCGTATCATAAACAGAAGCATGCACTGCACCCCCACACACCCTTGCCTCAGGGTGCTAGCTGGGGTCTAGCAATACTCCCACCTCCTTAGCAGCCAGCAGGTAAAAGCCTGGGACTGTGCAGGCAGACCTCCCTAATGAGAGAGGTCTGCTGGGCCTGGGCACACACCCCTCAGCTCAGCTTGCTGTGGAAGGGAAGAGAGGGCTGTTCTAGCACCCCCTGGCTTCTACCCTGAGCCACTGTAGGCATGTGCCTGAATTTCCTCAGTCTAAAGAGAATGTCCGGTTACAAACCAGTTCAGCTTAGCCAGGTTAGACTAACCTGCAAAGATTGAATCTATTCAGGCCCAGGCTTTTCGAATGTCTAGCCTAGAGGGCTGGCAAGCTGGGACTTGACTAGGAGTTGAACTGTGAGTTGTCCCTACAAGGTGAGCTAGCATAGTTGAGAGAGGGGTTTGGAGCGGGGTGTGTGGGAAAATGAAGATGGGAGGTAGAGCATTAATGGGTTGGGGGTGGGTAATGAAATGGGAGGTGAAAAGGGAATTTGGGTGGGGGAAGGGTGGTGAAAGGAAGTCACCAACTGATAAAGGATAATATAAAAAGTTTAAAAATGCATTAAGTAAATTTAGTAAATTAAAAGAAGTAAATTAAGTAATTTAAAGTAAATTAAAGAAGGTCTCATGTTTTAATAAATTGTGATTTTTTTGGATGCGGGGCTTGTCATGCTTCCTGGAGTGGCTGGGAGATGCAAGCAGTAGAGGAAAGTACTTTTGGGGGAAGCTACTGCCCCTGCCCTGGGAAGGAACCCCAGCTCATAGGGACTCAATCCAGCCCACTCCCTTGTTCCCTCCCACCCCCTTACACCCCACTGTTGAACCCGTCAGTATCCTGGCTAGCTGATGTGTGGTCTGTAGGCTGTTTGCATGGGGTTGCACCTCTGGGTGTGAGAAGGTTACACAACCCTGGGGATAGTAGGGGTGGTTGGCTTGGTGCCAGAACTTACCCCTGGGAGTATAGTTCAGGAGGTGGAAAGCTTGTCCACACAGAACAGGAGGGTGGGAAAGGGGACACTGCATCCTGGGATGCTGGACGACTGCAATTTGGATGACTCATCTATGGGGAGTGGCCACACAATGCAACACAAGCTGAGCAGATCAGAGAGAAACCTGTCATGGAGTGACTTAACTTTTAAGCCACCTAAAGCATGCCTTAAAACTAGTTTCCGGTATTAGTGTGTGGACAATCCAGGGCTTAAGAGCTTCAGGAGCCGCCTAAAATGAACGTAACAAGGCCCTTATTTAGGGAACATGACGCCATTAAAAATATTCCAATGCCCTGAGAAGTTCATATAATAATTTTCTTCCCTGAATTATTATTTTTAAAGTGGATCGTCTTGCCTATGTTTAATCAGCTCTGTTGGCAGCTTTCTTATTTTCAGAGCATCTTTACTAACATTTTGAAGGGATAAAAGTATTTCCCATTAAAATAATGCACTCACCTTCAAATGCAGTCAAATCACTAGTATAAAGGTGATTTCCTTTTTCCATGTTAAGGGCTTGTATACAGAAAAAACCTGTTGTGAAATAAGCAGCAGTATTAATTTAAAGTTCAAATCGCTATTCTTCAAAGGACCCCCTGTGAGACTTTCACATTATGACCATGGACAGGTGAACAGATTAACTATGGCAAGTCAACCTGCTCTGATTTTTTTATTTATTTTTTTTTTTTTAAATTACACACACAACATTGCCCTTAACAGTAATTTTGGCCTTGGCCCTATAGTGTTGTTTAACTCTGAAAGAATCAGGGCTACATTTGTCAGATTTTTCAAATGAATATCTTTCAGTGCAAGGCCTGATAGTTTCTGATGCATTTAAATGCAGAGCTTGCTTATTTGTGTGCAACTACTATAGTGCAGCTTGCTTTTGGTTTGTCTTGAGCATTTCCTCTCTGTTCACGTGTCCATGGTTTTTAGCTGAGATAAGAAATAACAGATAAAACTTCCTTGAAAGTTTCAGCTAGGTTCTGTATTGGTTGAATTACAAGGATTAGTTATAAGCTTGTACGAGATGCTACAACTCTAGCTTATATCAGCTGCACCACTGGTCTTATCCAGTGATATATATTGCAGGGTTAACTGCTGCAAAATTGCCTTGCCCATTTAGTCATTTTGTCCTGTATAAATTACTTCTGTGAAGTATTCTGTTCCAGTTTGGTAGAGGTTAGGATTTGTTTTGAAACCAATTGATTGCACAGGGTGCGGAGTAAAAAAGAATAAGGCCTGTGAACTGTGCAGTTAAGTTAGAAGAACATAAAATAGGATGGAGGGGACCTCCTTGGTCACCATATCATTTCAAAATTCTATCTCTAAGCCAGTTAAGTATTTTGCCCCCACTTCTATAGGAAGCGTTTTTAAAACTTCACTTCTTTGATGGTTAGAACTTATTCATAGCGTATTTATACCTATTTGTTCCTGTGCCAACAGTGCCCTTTAGGCAAAATAGTTCTCATCCTGCTCTGGTGTTAACCCCACTGAGACCAGATGCTTCCAGAGTTTTGCCTCAGGGTATTAAATATGTCTGAGATGTTGGTACTAATATGTATACAAGAGGATTTCATCTTCCTACTCTCTTTCAGTATGAAACACTGGTTGAGCACTGGTGCCTAACATTTATTTTCTTAAATTACTATTGTTCTGAATAAATTTGGATTACCATGGAGTTTCCACAAGCGATGATAGTACCTGTCTTACTTAATACTATGAAAATGTATGTGTGAGTGTAATATGTATGTGAATGTATTAACATAAAGTTCCAAAAGTAAATTTGATATTTTTATTTGGAAGTTGAAGTCCATTTCCACCTGCAAAAGTTGACTGCCGTTTTGTAAACTTAATGATCCAGAATACACTGATCCTATTTTAACTTGCTGATTAACTAACTTTGGGATTGCTTTCATTGCTTGGCAATGCTATTTCTGATGCTTCTTTATTAAACTTACCTTTGGCTGATTGGTTTTTGGATAATATTATGCTTCTACTGATGTATGTTATGTGGAATTCGGATTTTTCTTAATTCTACTTTGTCAGTCCTCAACATTTACAGTTTTATTCCAGTGTACTATTCACAACAAAGCTACAGTGACATCTGGTGGAGGTCGAGAGTTTTGTGGTAGAAGCTTCTACCTTCTGTCACTTCACATCTATACATTATTGCTATGCTTAAGGAACAGGTTCATTAAACAAAGCACTACCAATGTTTTTGGGGACCAAACTTTGCCCCTACTTCTCCTTCCACAGGTGCAGATAGATCTAGATTAATCGTAACTAGTATGCTTTTAATAATTCCGTTGAAAGGAACTAGAATAAACCAAATGGAGGCCCATACACAGCAGACACTCTATGGCTAGGGACAGACATTACACATAAACCAGTTTAAGTGATCAGAAACTGGTTTAAACTTGTAACAGAACAGACGTTCAGTGCACATGAACCACTTTGAAAATAACTGAAACTGGGTTGAGATAAAACTGGTTGAATGTAGTATCAGGCTTATCTGATTTGGGTCAAACTGGTTTATGCAATGTCTGTCCCAGACCCCTTCTTGGTTTAACTTAAACTAGAGTCCTCCAGCATCCCCAGTGTTTTGCAGCACTGGGTGGGGCTCTGTGCTCCACAGGAGGGCTGGCCCTGCCCCTCTGCTCCCTGGCTGGAGCTCCAGCAGCGGCTGCAGGCACAGCAAGATCTGCCTGGCTTCCTTCTGCCCCACACCTCCCCCAGCCGGTCCCTGCTCAAGCAGGAATTTTCCCTTCCCCTCTCCCATAGGACAGACTGTAGGCAGCATATGACATGCTAGCTGATGTGAGGTGTCTGTGTAAGGCAGGCAGGGCAGTGTCTGCTCAGGGCTTTTTAGAGCTAAGCAACAGATTGGTTATGTTCCTCTCTCTGTTCCTTTTGTGGAAAAAGTTTGTTTAAGAAGAGCTTGAATGAGAGAGGCTTTCCTTGATGGGTTGATAAATGCTCTGTTATAAACTCCCTGCTGGGCTGGTCAGGAGCAGTGGTGGGGGGACACCCCTTCCTAATAAGAGCATCCTG
>JAGPOW010000261.1:176164760-176187091 GCA_030014935.1 Caiman crocodilus
CTAGGAAGCTGGTTCCACATCCTAGCCACCCTAACTGTGAAGTAGTGCCTCCTAATGTCCAACCTAAACCTGCTCTCCAGTAACTTGTGACCGTTGATCCTAGTTACCCTTAGTGGTGCCTGGGAAAAAAAGAGCCTGCCCTATTTCCTGCTGATCTTCCCTCAGCAGTTTATAGGCACAGGATCTCCCCTCATTTAAGGCACAGGATTCCTACCACTCCATGCTTAGCCTTGTTCAAACTAGGGAAATGGCTGTTAGACTTGGACCTGAACTTAAATCCATTTTTAAGTTGCTAATAAATGGTGAGAAACCCTTCCTAGATATTCTCTTACTTCAGTTTAAATATGTGGTATTTGGATTCAGTTTAAACCCATGCCTAATTGAACAGATATAAAATAGGCTTATCATTTCAGCTTGAACGTCCACACAGCCTTTTGTACTGGTTGCACTAAAACAGTTTAGCAGTATAGCTTCAGTTAAATTGCTGCACCTTTTGGCTGTAGACCACTTCTGAGGCACTACTTGATATGAGTAAAGGATAGCATTATTTTCCTTTTAGGCAGCTTGGATACATGCCCTCCTTCTGTAAATAGTTTTAAATGTTGATTATTGAGAAAAACTGTTGCACAACAAGCATAAAAAGTATTTAGAGTGTCAGCCTTTTTCTGGTAATAGAAAGCATTAATAATTACTAATTTGCTGCCAACATGCTTGCCACTCTGGCATGAAAGCAAGATGATGTAAAATGGGAGTGTCCACATAATTGGCTAATAGACAACTCAGCTAGCTTTTCTCCCTCAGCTCTTATACTGTGAAATGATGTAAAAGTTTGATCTGTACTAGCTGACTCTCTTTGTTTTTCCTTTTTCCTTGGGTGTTGCATGAAGTTTTCTCCCAGTGATGGGTGCTTTTCTTACTGAACTATATCTTTTTCAGGTGACAGTTTTTTATATCTATGCTAAATTGTTTTGGAGCATCTTTGTTGCACGGCCTCTTTCACTTTGCTACTACCTCTTAATACATATCTGGCTTCATTGTCTTGCCTTTCTAAAAGCTTTCTGCCACTGTTTCCATTGTCTCAACTGTGCTGCATTACTGGTAATTGTTATGAATCCTATTTCTTCCAGCTTTGGAGACATGTTGTCCTTTACACTGACTGCCTTCGTTGAGCTGATGGATCATGGGATTGTATCGTGGGATACATTCTCTGTGGCATTCATCAAAAAGGTAAATTTGTATCCGAGACTGTGTCAATTTAAGGTCCAATTTATCTGTAGATTTTAATAATTTGAAGAGAGTTTCTTTTTCAGCTAGCTCATAATTATCTGGGCAAAAACCTGTTTCTGAAAGTAGGGAGCATGATGGTGGTATTTCAAGCTGTAAATATATTTTTACTGTAGATCTGATATGATTACTACTGAAATCAGTGTGTGTGTTGCTCAAGACTTTGGTTGAACAAGATGAGTTACATGGTGTTTTCTAACACCTTCTAAATATGAGAAAAAGTTTACTGATTTGTTAGGACCCCTGAAAGATATTACATTAATTGTACAGTTAACTGTAATATGCTGCACATTTAGCCAATTCATCGTCTAATAAAAATGGCAAACCAGTCACAATGATGATCTGCTTTTAATATGGAGCATTTTGTGCCTGTTTTTGTTTATCATGGTTTAATTTGCACATGTGGAATGTTAAAGGGCTGCCATGAAGCCTGCCCTGGAGCTGCTGCTTGTAGCTGGGCTGCCCAGAAGCCTGTTTAAATTTCCCAGTGCACAGAGTCCAGGATATGAGAGCTGGTCCCTCATGCATTTGTAAATTTAAAGCTGTGCCATGCAGCTCAGCATTGGACACCGATTCCTAATCTTGAGCTGCTCAGTATATCTTTAAAGGTCCAGATATGCAATGAGATCTGAATGAGATGGAATTTTATCCCAGATCTTGAAAACTGTGTGTCTAGCCATGCCATATCTTGAATATCTGATTAGTAACTGACACCATTAAATCAAGGCAACTCCCTGGTAATGAAGTTCATTTTAGTTTAATTATGGGTTTTTGTGTTTTGGTTGGGTAGACTATTACCTAAAGGGAGTATTAGAAATGGAAACTATTAACATAAATTGTGGTCAGTTTGCAAAGTGAGTTAAGTCATTTGGGAATCTAGCACACCACTCCAACATAGAACCCTGTAATTTTCTAACATTTTTAAAAACCTTTTGTCCCTGCATCTAAAAAACCAACAAACAAAAAGCTAGCTAGACAATAAAAAGCTGTTATAAAAAGGAATGTAAAATACACTAATAGAACAGACAAAAATAGAGCTGTTTTTCTGCACAAATCCTTTTTATTTTTATTTTTTGACAATCTTGCATCACTTGAGCCTCCATAATTTAAGGAAAACAGGTAGAAGTGTGGGGCTTTTTTATTACGGTGACCACGTCTCTCTTATGGCACTGTCAGGACAAATTGGATCACAAATTTAGCTTTTATGAAATCTAAGACTAAGAATATTTTTGTGAAATAGCAGCAGCAGCAGCAATAACATTCAAATATCCCGTGGAATATCCTGACCTGTTTTTCTATCCTCTTCTTTCCAAATAAATATTTTTCCGGTAGTGTTTGCAATTTGTATTTGGTTTGAAAATGACTGTCATTTAAGAGAAGATGGACTAATCTAGTTTGTTTCCAAAATGAAAGCAAAAAGCAACATCTAGAACTAGGATTTTAACATTCATTGAGCGCATCTACACAAGACGTTTACTGCGGAGTTGACTAAATAGCTCCTCATTAAATGTTGCATGCCTACACGTGCACCTCATTAGGCTGGAGTAAACTAACTCCAAAGGAGGGTAGTGCTTATAAATACCAGTACTACCCTGCTTCAGAGTTTTTTACTCTTCAGCACCCCACATGGAAACCCCCGTGCCCCAGCCAGCTGCTCTGCAGCACATTGAGCCAGTGGGGAGCAGCTCTGAGCTGGCAGGCTGGCCCCTGGGGGGACCTCCTGCCAGCTATGGCTGCTCTGACCCAGCTCAGCATGCTGTGGTCCTGGGCAAACGTTCAAATGGAACACCCAGGAGAAATAAACTCTGGCACGATATGCACTGGAGTTCATTGCTTTGTATTAATTGCGTGTGTGGTTGCACCCAGTTTTAATTAACTTCTAATTCAGGTTGGGATGCTTGGTTTGTAAAAATATGAGCCTAAGCCTGTTTTTTGTTTTTTGGGGTTTTTTTTGTCCTGTGGAACTTCACTGAAGGTAATGGGGTTAATTTGGTCTATATTTCATGTACTAGAGAATATCCTAGGGAAGTGTGGCCTGTCCTTCCCACGTGTGCCCAATATACCCTAAAGGTGTGTAATGTATCTGCCTTGAGTGCTGCCCTAGTAATATGCCAATAAGCATATTCGATGACACAGTAAAGCTGTTACATTGCATCTCTTTGAAGCACAGAACACATGGAGTGAGCTTGATGTGTTTCACTGCATGTCTGTTGTCTACCTGGCATGTCCTATGGTGGTGTAGATACACCTGTAACAACTTCTTCAGGGAAGTGCTGGAGTGTCCTGTTTGGATTGATATGTATAAATATTTATAGAGAAGTGTGTATAGATGCATATCTTGAGTATATAGAGTTACATATTTTGCTTAAAAAAATGACAAAAAATCCCCAACTTGATGGTTTCCAAATAAAATTATCAATTTCCTTTAACAACCCCCCCACTCCACCTCGCCAACTCCCTTTCCCAAAAAACCCCAGCTGTTCGTAAACACTCTGTCAAGGACAAAACCAAGTGCAGTGTGTGCTTTTGGCTAGGAGAAGCCCATTAATACTTGTCTATGTTAGTATTTCAAAATCCTTCTGTGGTCTTCATACACATCTTTGTCCAGTCCTGTCACGTCTCTTGTTTTCAGGATAAAAGTACTAACAGGAAAAATGTGTGGGTGTGCTGCTGAAATTGGTATGTCTCCATTGTTTTTAGTACTTGGCATTTGTATAAAGTAACTGCCCCTGAGCAGCCTTGTTTAAAAAATAGAATTGCATCTTCTAATGCTTCATTGTGTCATCCTGGCAAGGAGAAAGAGGAAAAAGTTATCAGAGCAGTGATAAACACAGTGAGGAAAGATGTTGAGAAGACAGAAAACAAAAAAGGAGGAAAAAGGTAGAAATGGGGGAAAGGTGCTTCTTTTGATCTGGCAAAATATTTAAGGAGCTCTGTGGCCATGTGCAACTTCGTATGTCACTGGAAGCTGCTGCTGTTCTCTTGCCCTTTGAATCAGACCATCAGTAACTTTAATCACAGAGGGTGCTGATAAGGGGGTCGAAAAGTGCTCCTACCCTCTCCCTGCCAGGCGGGGATCAATTTAATAATTATAATGAACGGCAGCATGACATTCAATGCAGTGCATACTCTAGCACCTGTCACCCTACACTTTGTGTGGGTTTCTTCCAGTGTTGGATTTTAATAATCATTTTCCTTTATCCACTTCTCTTTTTTAATCCCAACTGACAGATGAGTTCATTTCAGCTGGCCAAGCAGCAGGGAAGATATCTCTGTATCTTTTACAACTCACAGTTTGCTTATCTTGTGCCAACTGGCACAATAGTCCTTTATAAAATAAAATGAAGCACATGCTTGAAAAGTTTGCTCTGCAGTAAGACTTGGCATGAGAACAATTCTGCATTGGTTTCTTTCAGTATCTCTTCAGAGGCATCAAAATGTTCCAGGCCAGAAAATTAATTAAGAGTGTGCTGTTTAAAGGACCAGATGCATTTTGCTTTCTGTCACCATTCTGTTATAATTGTCTTTCTTTTGTGGGGGTTTCCCTCCATTCCCCCATAGCTGGTGATGGGATTAAACCATGGGGCAGTGGTTCAGATGATGTGATCCAATTTGCTATAGATTTCCTGTGTGCCTTGTCGCAAAACATTAAGGTCCTCATTATACAGGGCAGATAAATTGGCTTAATAAAAGGTATCAGATTTACCCAAAGAACTTTGTCTGCCTATGTCCTTAGACTACACCGCTACAACCTACATCCCTGAAACAGGGCAGAGTAGACACTCCAGCAGGGCTATTCTGATGCTGATGGTTTAACTGTCTTGCTAAGACTTTAAACACTGAGTTATCCTTCCCCGACATGTGTAAGATAGAGCAATGTGACAAGCTTTTACAGAAAATTTAAAAACAGTTGGAATTTGTCTATTTTCTTTGATGCTTTCCACAAGGATCTACTGTTTTATATAATATGCTTTGCATAAGCAAAATTTTTGATAACTGTAGCAATTTTTTTTCCACATGCTTTGAATTTGCCAAAATACATACTCTGTCTGCCGCCAAAAATCCCATTTTAGGTACAGAGTGGTCATCCTAGTGTGTTCAGCAAACAGTGGCAACCATATGATGAATATATTGTTTACACTCAGACAGCTCTGTTTTTAGACAGATATTTTGGTGAATTCAGAATTTCAGCTATCCTAATAGAGAGGGCTGCTTTTGTTTTTTGCTTATTTTTATTCTACTTGTCTAGTCCTAGAAATCTGACATGACTGATTTAAAGGGGAAGAGGAAAATATATTAGTTCAGGATTCACAACTGAACAGCAGCTATTTCTGGCCAGCATGAATACGAATGGCTTTGAAGAGCATGTGCAAGTTGCCTGTCCCCCAGGGAGCATTGGGAACATAATTTAGTGCAGTGTGTGACTGGATATGGGCAAACCTGGTTTATATATGCTTCTACTCTCCCTTTGAGGCAATACAAAAATTAATAGGTCTGCCTGAGACTTTGTTTCCATTGGAATTTCACATACGTGTATAGCTGGACTAGAGCAAATGCCTCCTTATTTACATCAGTAAAACATGATTTGAATTGCTGTGATATCAAAATTTAGGTTACAGTAAAATTGAACAGTCTATATTCTGATGTACTGATATATCAACTACATCATCACTTGCAGCAATGGCTGAAATCCTAATGTAGGCAAGGGCTACTAGTGCTGCTGTTGCTCCTATTCTTGATACTTCTTTATACTTTACAAAGATGGCTACAATGGTCACTTTCTGCCATGCTGATCTGCGTCCTGACTACTGGACCTAAATTCCATCATGTACACTTACGTTCCCCTCACTTGAATGCAAAATAATTTAAAAGTGCTTGCACTCTCTCTTTACTGCCTTCCTGAGGAGCTGAGGAACTGAAATGTATGTATTAGTAATTTAAACTTATACATTTAAATCAGTGATCAGATTGCTATGTAAGGAGGAGTGTTGCCCACTATGGGCATGTCCAGATGAGTGCTCATGTGTCTCCTGCCCTGCTTCAAACCCCTTTGAAGCAGGGCAAGAGGCATGGTGGAAACAGAAAAATGTTCCCCGCACTGCACATTTGCAGTGTAGGGAGAAAATTAGACCCCTGGATATCCAAGGGTCTAAAAAAACCAAAACAAAACAAAAAAGCAGGGCAGGGCACAGTCCCAGACTATGTCCTGATGCAACTGGAGGCTGGGTCCTCCAGGGAGATGCTCTGGCTGCCAGAGCATCTTCATGGTTGGCCCTTTGCCTTAGTGCTGAAACATGCGGCTGGCAAGGCCATGTGTTCAGCACCAGGCTCCAGTGCTGGTCAGTAAGGGGTTGGGGAGGGCTGGAGGAGGAGGAGGAGGGGACCATGGGGGGGGGACCCCCACTAGCCCCACCCACTCTCTCAGCCCTGCCCAGCCCCTCCCCCTGCCCAGCTGGGTCCTGCCACCCTCAGGGCCCCTGCGCCACCTGGCCGAGCCAAGGGTGGCAGGACCCGGCATCACATGCGGTCCCTACGTGCCATTCCCAAATGGGCCCTGCCACCCTTGGGGCCCCTGCGTTGCTTGGCCGGACTAAGCCCAGGGCAGCAGGACCTAGCACAGTGTGCAAGGACTGTGTGCCATGCCCACTAGGTCCTGCCGGCCCTGGGGCTGCTCCTGGCGCCTGGCCGGCACACACCGTGCTGGGTCCTGCTGCCCTGGGCCTGGCCTAGCCGGGCAGTGCGGTAGCCCCGAGTGTGGCAGGGCCTGGCTGGGCCCACCATGTGGTCTCTGCATTTGGTCCTGGTGCCCTGGGCCCAGCCTGGCTAGGTGGCACAGGGGCCCTGAGGGCAGCAGGGCCTGGTTGGGCCTGGCATGTGGTCCCCATGCACTGTGCCTGGTCCTGCCACCAAGGGCCCAGCCCAGCCAGACAGCACAGGGACCCCAGGGCTGGCAGGACCCAGCTTGGTCTGGCACGCAGTCCCTGCATGCTGCACTGGGCCCTACCACCAAGGGCCCAACCTGGCTGGGCAGCAGAGGAGCCCTGAGAGTGGCAGGTCCTGCCACCAGCAGCAGAGAGGCCCCAGGACTCAGCTGGGCCTGGCATGCAATCTGTGCGTGCCATACCAGGTCTTGCCGCCATGGCTCAGAGCACCCCACTCCCACTGCTGCTGCTAAAGGTAAATTATGGGCCCTGGGTGGGGGGGCTGGGGCCCTCCAGGATGCCTGGGACCCTGGGCAGGTGGACTACGGCTCTCTTGTGGGGGGAGGGGCTATGGCCCTCCAAGGTGCCTGGGACACAGGGAGAGGAGGGGGGCTGGGGCCCTGTGGGTGGGGGGCATTCCATGTGCTATGTGGGGGGGCTGCACCCTGTGGGGGCCAGAGGACCCATCCCTCCTAACCATACCTCCCGCAAGGTCCCCCCACACCCACAGTCCTCCCAGCAATCACCCCACACCTACCCACACACCAACCCGCATCCCTCCACACACACCCACCTGTCATCCCCCACAATCCTTCCTACCCCATTCCTGCAAACACCACATCTTCCATCACATACACATCATGTGCAAAGGAAACCAAAAGTACACATCAACACACATAGGTATTTAGAATTTATTTTATCATGATGATAGAGACCCTGGTAGGCTTTAGCATTGCAAATATACCAATAAAGCATTGCCCAACTAATTTTGCTTTCTCTCTCTCTCTCTAGATAGATAGATAGTGTATATATGTGTGTGTGTGCTTGCGTGTGTGCAGGCGCGCGCGCGCATGTGTATAGAATGGTCTTTTATGTTAATTCTGGGAAAACATGGATTTTGGGATATTTTTTAAAATGGATTTGGGACGCTGCTGCAGCTGTCCAGCTGGCACGAGGGGTACTGTCCCCAAGTACCAAGTGGCTGAGCCCCAGAAGCTCCAGAGAGTGAGCAGCCCTGTGCTGCTTGCCAGGGCAGGTTTTTGTATTGCTGGGGCCAAATCAAGGCAGCTTTTTATAGTTCTGGGGACAGCACAGGTTCTGGCCCTTGGCTCTAGCTCCCCCTGGCTGCAGATCTGGGAGGAGCCAGGCAGGGTTATTTTGCACCAAGTAGCACAATTTGCTCCACAACAAAGTGCATGTCCAAGTACATGTGCTGAGGCAAAAAGCCCTGTCTCAAATTTGCACCACTTCTATTTGAGCTGCTGCAAGCGCATGTGCGTGCATGTGTGGACATGCCCTATGTTAGCTGCAAGTGCTAAAACACATGCAGAGAGGAACGGGAGTCTGTAGCAGCAGGGACAGTAGCCACATATACTAGATTTATTTTTTCTCCCTTTCTTTTGTCTCTAAGTCTGTGACAAAAGTTTTAAAACAGCAGGTTTTCCACATCTGTTTCCTCTCAAAATTTCACAAGCACTAAACTAAGACTTTGCCCTTCATAGCAGTTTTTAATTGAAGTTGTGTAATCAAAGGCAGGTACCTCATGCAGTTAAAGCTGAACTATTTAGTATGTAGCTACAGAACAGCTGTTCTTCTACCCAAGCCTTGTTTGTATTTCCACATGTACTGTTTTGCTGAGACATGTTTGTCAGTGCATCCTAGGAAATTGTGGGAACTTTATGAACACATCCTCACCAGAATGCAGTGTTCCTAAAGATTGTATACACAGCGTACCATCATGGGTATCTGATATATGGTACACTCTGATGTGCTGTACTGCATGGCCAAACTTTATATGGCTTACTAAAGGGTATTGTGACCACCCTGCACAAAACCAAGACAACTCTTTTAGTTTAAGCAAAGATTAAATATTTATTAAGGGTGAACAGGTAACAATGTTTTAACAACTTTGTACTATCAAACCTTGTCTGGAGCCAGGTTTGGTTCCTTGATTTTTAAGTTGTAGCATGTCAAATTTTTCAATCATTATCATGACAGTGAGAGAATATGTGTGTGTGTTATGTTAAAAGGAAGCAGCTTTCACTGGGGAGTTTGCTCTTGCTTTAGAATGCGCTGACCATCAGTTGCTTTAATCAATGATAGTGGTATTAAGAAAAAAAGAAATAGGAGAAAAATAACCAGTAGTATGATTCATTTTGTATATGATGTCTGAATGTTTGATGAAATAGCTGGAGGAAATTGAGGATTTAAATCAATATTTGCTATAGAATGTTCATATTTCAGTAAGAGAGCGAATTGATCACTTTCCTGGTATTCCTTCATGTATGTTTAACAAATTGCTGCTACATAAACAGTTCCTTTGCTTTTGAATCTTGTCCCTCTTCCCCACCCTCATAACAAGATACAAATTATCTGCATATTTACATTTGCAGATAGCAAGTTATGTGAACAAATTTGCAGCAGACATCTCTATCTTGCAACGGTCATTAGCAATCCTGGAATCCATGGTGCTCAATAGCCATGATCTATACCAAAAGGTAGCACAAGAAATTACTATTGGCCAGTTAATCCCACATCTTCAGGGGTGAGTATCTTGGATACTGTCTGATTTCTCAAATAAACTCAGTATTTTAGGGGTAGAAATGAATATTAAAATAAATTAGCCGCGTCAATAGAGTCAGTTAATCCGTTAATCATGACTGAACAACTTGTAACTGATCCTGTAATATTGTTTGTTGTGTATAACTGGGTTTGACCAAACTGACTATGCAGTAGCTGTTTGCAAGGCTGACCAAAAGGGAGAAAAAAAATGAAGAGGTGATATTCCAGTTAAGGTGGGAAATGTTGATTAATACATAGATAGGTGCATTTACCTACCATTCTCTGGAAAACTGAGCAATGTCCCTTTTTGAATGCAGGTAAAATAGGAAAGAGTTTTTAATATGTCTGTGCATTGTGTAAGTAATGGAAGTTTAGTAGAACTTGTCCTCCACAATTCTGGATATTGGGTAAAATTGCATTTTTTTTTTTTCCTTGCAACACAATTTGGGAACTTTCAGTCTAATTAAAATAAAATATTTTAGTCATTCACTATCTGGCTAATCACAGAGTATCTTTTGATTACAGTTTAATATGCTGTTGTTCCCAGAGAAATATTTCCTGAAGTATATCTGTGTGCATGTCGTTTGCCTTTATTATTACCATTTTGTTCCATATAGGACAGATCAAGAAATCCAAACATATACCATTGCAGTCATAAATGCACTTTTCCTTAAAGCACCTGATGACAAGAGGCAGGTGAGTCATGGATTTTGGTTGTACATCCACAGGCCTATGCTGACTATTTTTGGTTCCTTACATTCATCACTGTTGTCTCTCATGCCCTTCTGTTGTTATTGGCTGGAACTGAGGAAGGGGCAAATTTTGAGCACACTCACACTTGCTTTATGCTAGTAAGAGTTCATTCACTTGCATGCAGTTACTTCTACCTTGCACTGGCATCAACAAGAGGCAAATCATACTTTTCTGGCTGCCTCCTGCTGCAATGCAAAATGTACTGACAGTTAGGAAAACCAAACAACATATTTAGATTTGTTGCTTTGAGGTTGGCTGTGTTAGTTGGTGCACTGAGTTTTTTGTCAGCACACCCTTGCTTTTTTGTGAAGTATTTTTTTCAAAAGTGGAAGCCTTTTCATGCCAGAGTTTTAAAAGAAAATATCCTATCATCATATGGGAGTTCCTTAAATCTAGTAATGTTTCATTTAGTTAACTCAGTGCCAAAAATCAGAAGCCCCAAATAGAACTATTTTAAGAATGTGAATGTATTGCATAAGAGCCATTTTATTCATTTTAGATGATAGTTTAAATAGAATGTTTTTATTGCTGGGGTTTGTTTTTGTGTTTTTACATCTCTTATCCTTCAGCAGTGATGAGCTAGGAGATAGATCTCCTTGGTTATTTAAAAAAAAATCAAAATATTAGACTAGAAAAATATGGAAAACGTTCACAAGAAACAATTTTTGGTAGTTTGCAAAATACTTTTCTTTTTAATGAGTTCTACGTAATATGGTTGTAGGATCTGATCTCAAGTTGTTAAAGGGTGAATCTATTGGTCCTTGCTTCTTAACAGTTCAATCCCATGGTTGAAGCCTAAAATGTAGGTAGAACTCAAGCTGAAAAGATGCTATTTTAATTTTCCAGGAATAAAAGCACCTTTATATATATTTACCTGTAACTTTGCATGGTTCTGAAATCAGTACTTCCACAGAGAGTCATTCCACATAGAGTGCCTTGTAGATGCCAGCTGAATTTCACAACATCCCTGTGAGGATGGTCATAGCTACAGGAGTTTCCTTTTACCCACTTAAACTGCTTCTACCATTTCAGTGCAACTTTGCTTTTCTCCATTAGTACATACTGGGAAGGAAAAAAATAGCAACAGATTCTTATGGAGAGAGTCTCAGGTCATAAAAAGTGACAGAGCTGAAGTTTTAACACCCTGAAATGCTTGCAGAAAGTGTCATGAATCCTTTACCTACTAAAAGTAGACAACATCTTGCTTTTTGTATCTTCTTAAGTATTAGGCTGTACATCCAAAAGTTTCTGCTAACTTTGAGTTATGCTTAAAAAGCTCACCTTTATTGCATTCTACTTCTCTGGAACAAAATAATGAGGTGATATAAATGTAATATTCTGCTATGAGAACTAAGATTTGCAGGTCGAATACCTACTGCAACTAGCTGATGTGTGAAGCAGTGAACTGAAAAACTATATTGTCAAAAATAGAAAATATACAGGTACCGTGGTCAAAGGAATTTGAATAAGAATTCTCATGCCTGTGGTTTAGAATTTATACTGGGCTCTATAAAAGAGTGCAGTGTGGCTCTTCCTAATTGGCAATCACAGTGCTATGACCTGGAGAATGTAGGAACCACATACTAACTGTCTGAATATTTCACTGTAGGTTCTGTAAAGGGGTTGCAGTCCACAGTTATATATCAAAATCCTGCATGATGCCGGCAGCTTTGGCAAACGCTTGTAAACTGCATTTTTTATGAGGATCCAAGACTGTAGTCAGCTACACTGTAATCAAGGAACAGATCTGAATTGCTGCTAGATGCTTTTGTGCTTTTATTGCTTTTTCCCCTTTCTTTTTCTGACTCTGTAAGGAAAATGAAAAAAAAACTCCTTTATCATAGTAGAATAAGGTAGTGTTTGGATAAATAGTTCTTGCTACAGTAAAAGTTTGAAACACAAAGCACACATGTAAAAAACTGTTTAAAGTGTAGTGTTTTCTCTGCATAGTCCACATTTAAGGAGGAGATGCTGCATAGAACTAGGTGGAGAACTTTTGTCAAACAAATCTTGTTCACTCTTTTTACTCTTCAAGTACCAGATGACAGACCTCAGGATATTTTTTACCTGAGCCAGCCACTCAGATGGTATAAATTTTAGCAGGTTTACTGAAAAAGCCTGTTGATTTATTTCAATAACATTTTGTCAAACTTATAAACTAAAAGCAGTGGCCAGAAAGGAGATCCTAATAAAAGAGGCTCCACGTTGGGTTAAATCTGAGAACTAACAAACTTTAAAGAAAGCAAGTATGCTGCTATCACATGCTTTTGCAATCATTCCATGATTTTCCCTTTGAATGGGGAAAGAATTAGTCAATGCATTCCTCATCTAGCCTTCTTACTTACAGTGGGCAAAAGTTCGGCGTAGACTGTTTTTTGTCTCTTTCAGTCTCTGCATTGTGAAGTACATTGTAAGGCTAGCACTCCCCCTGCAGTTCTGTTGTACTTTCTAAAAAGCATCTATAAAAGCATTGGTATAATTTGAATGGTTGCTCTACTCATGGTCTAAACCTGTTGTGTTAGGAGATGCTTGCAAATAAAAACAAACATTCTTTGGTCTTCTGCCACTTTTTTCTTTTCTTTCTTCTGCTCTGTCATAATGCCATTAGCTTGATGAAGAGAAAACTATTAGCATCTTTAATTGCATTCTGACTGTAAGTTAGAATATTCTCTTTGTTCTCATCTAGGTTTTTTTCTAACACTTCTAGTACCTTTGTTTAACTTTGCTGATTCATCCTTCCTGCAGTTCTGTTTCTCAATTGTCCCATTTTCTAGCTGCTTATATTTTAATGGAAACTAAACAACTTATATTCTGAAGTCACTTTTATCTGTATAGGACCCCAGTGAGCATTATGGTTTTCTTAAATACAAAATAGCAGTACAAATGAGATGCATTTTGTAAAGCAGTGATGACATGAGCTAATGATTACAAAAGACACCATTCACAATCAGTGGTCCAACATCTTCAGAAGCTACCTCCAATTTATGAGAGCACCTCTTGGCTTCTAGATTTAACCCACTGAGGTGTTCTCTCTTATGGGGACCTCCTTTCTTATACCAATGTATGTGGAAATAGTAATGTAAAAGATTTCACCCGTATTATTAAATAATATATTTATGAAAAAAGTGTAGGTTTAAAAATATATGGAGCCATCTAACATACACATGCATTCCCCAGAACAAATGGAAAAGGACATGCATCCTAAAAATACTCTGAGCCCCCTTCCATATAATTCTGGAATCTAGATACTGCTAAAATGCCAACTTCATGAAGTTCAGACATCCAATTTGTCTTCATGATGACAAGCAGTACAAATATGCAACAGTAAAACACATCTGTAAAGAGATCCTTTTTGTGGTTACAGCATGGAAATATATACTTCTAGCTAAATCTTTGTGTTTTACCAATACAGGAGATGGCAAACATTTTGGCACAAAAACAGCTTCGTTCAATCATCTTAACAGTAAGTACTAGCATAAAATTTTGAAAGATTTTTTTCTTTATGTTAATGAATAAACTCAAGTGTAATTTTTTTTGATAGGTGAAAGAATAAACATACACCTATTTCTGTATTTCGTTATGGTGTTTTGACTTGCTTCCCCACTCAGTCTGCTAATGAGTAAACTAAAAGTTTTCTGTGAGAGGTTATTTTCCCAGCTTGAGTACATTTGGCATTTTCTCCAGCAAGAAGTAATAATTGTTGATGGGAGGAGGAGGAAGGAGGCGGCTCTGGCTCTTCTTTTCATGGAGGGTTGTGAGCTCTATCATGAAAACCAGGGAAGGTTTCAAAAATGTATAATGATCTGATGTTAGTAATGCATTTCTAATAACAGGGCTTGAACCAACAGCCAAGCAGGCAAGGATGCACAGTTCTGCATGTTTTACCAAATCAGCCACTATGTTGATTCTACAGCTAATTTTTTCATCTCTCAGTTTAGATTATTTGCAGGCTGATAGATTGTTTGTAATGATGGTACTTAAAGGGAAGAAACACAATACCTGTTTCAAAGTGAAATAATAAACTTAATAATATATGCCTGCTCCTGCTCTCCCTGAAAAATCATGGCAGTTTTGCCACTGCGTGTGAACAAATCCACAAAAAGGGAAGGCCAGTCTAAAATAAAATGAGTGCAGCATCTGACAATAGGCAGGCTAAACAAGTAATGCAGTTTGGGGATCTCTCTGTCTGTCTCTCAGATGGTCATTGTGGCAAAAGTAGACTGCTCCTGTATATTTTTCCCTAAATGGCTATGTACATATTACATTAGATCTGGGAATAGATGCTTTTCCTTGCAGTGAGATATTTATGTAGAAGAGACATCCACAGTCAAAAATGTTCTTCTGTATGGAGGAAAGAGCATTCTGTTTTTCACTGCTGTTGAACAGCACCATGTTGGTTAGCATACCCATCCTTTTCTATATTAGTGTGCTGAGGTGGGGTGGGGATTTGTGATTTATAACTTCTATACTATCCCTTAAAATGAAGATTGTATTGTTTAGCATAACAGATGTTCTTGTCTAACTCAGTTAATTTTTAAAATTGTCCACCATTTTTAGCACCTGCATTGTAACAATAGTGACTCTTTTTTTTGTTTATGGGGGTTTAATTGTAATTTTAGTTGCATTTTAAATCATTTTCCTCATGTTGAATGAGCTAGTCTGATAGAGGTAGGACTGCAGTGCTGCTCCCTTGCAGCAGTACTTGTAATATGACAATTATATCAGCAAGCTACAACCACAGCAGGAATACTATTAGGCTTAGATACCAATTGTCTGCTTTTAATATACACTTTGCACAGAGCCTCTTGACGTGGATTCTCTTTAAAAGGATGCCCTTGGCTAGGGACAGACATTCAAAAAGTCTGAGCCTGAATTGATTTAATCTTTGCAGGTTAGTCTACTGGCTAGGCTAAATCAGTTTTGTAACCGGACATACATTCCAGAAATGCGGGCAAATGCCTGCTGTGGCTCAGGCTAGAAGCCGGGTGGCATTAGTGCAGCCCTCCCTTCCCTTGCACAGAATTGAGCTGAGGGGGGGCATGGCCAGTCCCCAGCAGGACACAGTGATTAAGGAGGTATCCTCCCCTCCCCGCACCCCCTGATAACAGAACATTTATCAACTCTGTTAACAACATTTAAAACCCCATCAGAAAACAAAGCCTCATTCATTGCAAGTTCTTAAAAAGCTTTTTTCAAAGGAAGGAATACAGGAACATTACACAACATTGTATTTTTGATTACATCCAAAAAGCCCTAAGCAGACACTGCCCTATCTGCCTTACACAGCATTAGCTAGCATACCACATGCTGGCTATGCTCTGTGCTGTGGGAGAGAGGAGGAAGGGATATCTGCTTAATTAGCTGGTGGTGGAGGGGGAAGAGGGGGGCACAGGGAAGCCAGCAGGTCCTGCTGTGGGCAGAGGGGTGTGGGGCCAGCCCTGCTGTAAGTTAGAGAGCTCCACCAAGCCCAGAGAGCATGCTGGGATGTCTGGTTTAACTTAAACCAGCAAAGGGTCTGGGACAGACATTGCATAAGTCAGTTTGACCTAAATCAGTTAAGTCTGATACTACATTCAACCAGGTTTATCTCCAACCAGTTTCAGCTATTTTGAAACTGGTTTATGTGCAGTGAACATCTGTTCTGTTACACATTTAAACCAGTTTCTGATTACTTAAACTGGTTTATGTGTAATGTCTGTCCCTAGCCCTTGTTACTAATTTCTGCCCTTCACGTGTGCAGATGCATATACTGTATCTAGGGTATTGGAGGAGAAGACTCCTGTGTACTTCTGTCAAGAAATTTAACGGGAGGGATACACTATACCATCACAGTTCATGGAGTACCTGTGTACCTTGCCAGCTTAAGTTTTACCCTTTTTTCCTATGTTTATACATATAGTATTACTTATCAGACACAGGAAAGGGAATACTTGAGCCCAGCTGATGGGAGGGGGTGATAGGAACATAGTAGGTAGTGCTCACTTGTTTATCTTTCTTCCATAGCACGTTATCAGAGCACAGAGGGCCATCAATAATGAAATGGCACACCAGCTTTATGTTCTGCAAGTGCTCACCTTTAATCTTCTGGAGGACAGAATGATGACCAAAATGGATCCACAGGATCAGGTAAGTATCGATCACAATCCAGTTAGAACTGTTAGGGGATAGCTATAATACTAGGCTTTGTCTGTATAATGGGGATGGTAGATGCATCATATTAACTCTCCTTGTCACTCACTGCTGTTCCTCTGTGATTGTTTTAAAACAAACAAAATGCATGTGCACGTGAGCACTGTCTCTCGCTGTCATTTCTTTCCCTTTTTTAAATTACTTTGCTTTTTTACCCCCCAACCCTCCAGGCTCAGCGAGATATCATCTTTGAACTCCGAAGAATTGCTTTTGATGCAGAGTCTGAGCCCAACAACAGTAGTGGCAGTATTGAGAAACGCAAATCCATGTATACCAGAGATTACAAAAAACTTGGATTTATTGTGAGTATTTTCTTTCTTAAAACCAATTGTATTAACCTTTTGAATCACGTTTAATATCTGCTATTGTATATCCTTAAATCACTCCATTCCACTATTGCCTGACATGTCAGATGCTTCCTTTTCTTTCCATTAAGTGGAAAGTTAGTAAAATAAGTTCTGGTTTCTATTTGTTTTCATACAAATCTGCTTAACATATGAATTGTATTATTTTCATAGCAGAAATGAGTCCCATATAGGTTGATGAAAGTCAGTTTTAGAAGACAAAGCTTGACTATTTGCTATTAATTCTAGTGTTTGTTATATGAAAAAGAAATCTATTAAGGCTATTTTGAATAAACAGACGCAACCAAATATAATTTAGTGTCCATGGAATAAACAGCTAGTGACATAAAAAGAAGGAACACCATAAATTGCAAGAAGTATTTTGTTTAAAGAAAAGGATGCTGAATCTGCTTACCTATCTCTTTCTCTTTGTTTCTTGCAACACAAAGGTATAGGATATCTATCCTGCTCCTAACCAAAGCAACAGGAGTTCTGTTGTTGACTTCAGTAGGAGCAGATTTAGGCCCAAACTGCTATCTGTTTAAACTGATGTAGTATAAATGTATGCTAGGGCTGTGCAAAATTTTGTCGGCTGTTTCATTTTGACACTGTTTCAATTTTTTAGCTCAAAACAGTGAAATAAAAAAGAAACAGAGGACTTCAAAACAGCCTCGTAATGAAACAAGGCCAGTTGAAACATTTTGAAAGTTTCAGAACATTTTGAGTTTCGAAACAGCAACTGGTGGTAGAAGACAGGGGAGAACCAGGGCTGTGTTCCAAGTGGCCCTGCACAGCCCCATGTGGCTCATCCTGGCAGGGAGCCAGGGAAGCCCCGGCTCTCCCCACTGCCTGCTGCTGGACTGTGCTTTGTAGGGCTGGCAGAGCCTATTGGAGTGCCTCCTGCTGCTAGGCTGTGTCCTGATTGGCTCCACCAGCCCCATGGAGCTCAGCTCGGTGGCTGGAGGTAGGCAAAGCCAGATCTGCACTCCGCCTCCCACCACCGAGCTGAGTTCCACAGGACTGCAAGCTGCTGGGAACCAAGCCTGGTGGAGGTAGGTGGAGCATAGCCCTGGGTCTGCACCCTGCCTCCCTCCAGCAGGCTGCAAGTGCCTGGAAACTGAGCTCAGTGGAGGTGGCCCCAGAGGCAGGCTCCCTCCACTGGGCTTGATTCCTATGCACTTACATCCTGGTGGAGGGAAGTGGGGGCACAGCTCCTGGGGCAACACTCCACTCGCCTCCACTAGGCATGGTTCTCAGTGGCTTGTAGCCCAGTGGAGGGAGGCAGGGTGTCTTTGCTCCACCTCTGTTCACCGGGCTTGGTTTCCAGTCACTTATAGCCCATGGAACTGAGCCCAGTGGGGCTGTGCTCCACTTCACTCCCAGCGCTGGTCTCAGGCAGCAGCCTCCCACCCATACCCCTGGGAAGGCTGTGGGGCTCTGCCTGACTCCTCCCCAGAGTGCGGGCCCTCATCTGCCTGCAATCAGAGGAGGCTGCTCCTCCTCCAGTTTAATGCTTTCCCATCATAGTCAATAGGCGAAACATCGAAATGGCATTGAAACATTAACGCTGTTTCGACAAAATGAAACAGAACAGTGCTTTTGAAATGAAACTAAACTTGAAGCACTGTTCCATCAAAATAGAAGTCGAAGCTGAATGGTGCTTTTTTTGCACAGCCCTAATGTATGTCTGTGTATACCACTTTTCCTCCTCCAGAAACAAGTAGCTTCTGACATTTGTTGTCATTACTGTGGTTATGTCTTTGTTTTTAGATAAAATTATGTGTTTTGATATTCTGTGTGGGGTGTTCTGTGGTCTTGTTCTGACCCTAGATTATGAGTATAGTTATCCACTATCCAAAATTATAGACATAATTATAGATATATAATTTATATCCTAAATTATAGACAGTATGTTTTTTAAAAATGTATTGATGAAAGTCGAGTAGTCACCAACAGCTCCTGAGTACTAAGTCTTGTTACTAAGGACTCATCATTACTCAGTACATACATGTGGAGGAGACACTATGGGTTCTGCCTTTCTCTCCCCACTGCTTCTCAAAGTATTGCGGTATACATAGAGAACTTTAATTAGTCTCAGTGGAACAGGGAGGAGAAGTAGGAACGAAGTAGGAATATTGCATTTATGTTGTAATCATGGAAGTAAAACAATACCTTTTAAAGCACTTCTGGATTTTATGAATAATGATTGATTATCCTTCCAGGTAGCCCTTGACATTTATCACTATTCCAGCTTTTTAGCTGTCATATTTTGATGCCTTTTTTAAAAAAAGTAATTGAATCATGTCTCTACACCAGAAGCTCAGCTTTCATATATATGGTTTGGTTGTGGAGACATGTTTGATAACATGATCCTAAAAGGTACAAAAACTGGAGACAAGAGAAGGGATAGTGCAGCAAGCTAGCTGCACTACAACAAGCGGGCTGACCATTAAGCCCAAAGGGAAACCCCTGTGCTTAATTAGGGTCACCTGGCCCAAAGGGGCAGTACTCCAGAGCACATAAACTGAATAATAAAAGACAGAAGAGTCAGACTGGCTCTGTAGGCAGCAAGGAGAGTAGCTCCTGAACAAGGTGGCTGCATAAAAAGGACTGACCAGCACCAAAGAAGTCTCTGTGAGCTGCAAGTAAAGTGGCAGGTGGGGGCTTAAGGCTTGCAGGGAAGTTAAAGCCCAGAATGTTTAGAGTTTTGTTAGATAGCCAGAGGTGCTTTTGTTTAATCTTATTAATGTTGGAGGACTGGATGTGTCTATTGGGAAAGGTTTGGAGCCTCTGAGGAATGCCTGGTGGGCATTCATTAGCAGGCAGCCTAGCTTGGGATCAGGGACCCAGAGTGCTACAGTTGGTGTGATGCACTGGACCAAAGCTAGGGTCAGGCATCCTAGCCTGGGGTCAGAGGCCCAGAGGGCTGTGGGCTGGTACAGGCTGAGGATAGGAGAGCCAAGGCCAGTGAGAGCAGTCCAGCCTGGGGTCAGAGACTCCAAGGGCAGGACTTGGGGTAGCGAAGGTAACCCAGCCTGGGGTCAGTGGCCAGAAGGCTGAGAGACAGCTACAGCCAACATGCGAGGACCAGGGGCCTAGAGATGAGGCCTGATCAGACATAAGCTGAGAGGGAGCCTGGAAGAATAAGGGCCAGGGGCCCAGACAAAGAGAGAGCCTTGCCAGGGTCTGTGGGCTGGCAGGCTGACTGGAGGGTGAGCAGAAGCAGCTTGGCCTGGGGTCAGGGACCCAGAAGACTGAGGGCAGGATGAGGCTACAACAGTCAGGTGAGGGCCAAGACCCAGAGAACAGCAGGCTGAGGCCACAGGTGGAAGGTTGGAACTGAGCAGACTTAAGTCATGGAGGACCAAAGCATGGAAAGGGCAGAAGCCCAGGACAGGCAGAAGCCAGGCCCGGGGCCCAGAGAAGAGTCTTGCCAGGACTAGGCACTTGGCAGGGTAGATTTTGGTGGATTTTGTCAATTAACAGACAGGGCCATGAAGACCCACAGAAAATTTAAAGAAACATCTATAACTGAGAGGTGAATGAAAAACTCTCTACTGCCTTTCCCATACTGAAGGGGCAGAAGAAGGCTGTGAGTAGGGCAGAAGACCCCTAGTGCCACAGGGGCATGGACTGGGCCAGCAGGACTCCACTTAAAGCTCAAAGGGCAAGATTGAGATCAACTGCATCTGGGAGGGACTTGCTGGGCAAAGAACAGAAAAGGGCTCACTCTGGGACCCTGGGGCAGTCTCCCTCTTTTAAATCAAATTATTCTATTTAAGGCATGGCAGGAAAAGGGAAAGAAGGCTACCCTGCTTGGATGAAGCAGGACAGGACTTCATGACCACCAGAGAGCATCACGGGCGGCACAAGCTTGTGATGCTTGAGGTCTGACTCAGGAGTTTTTTAATACTTGGAACTAGGCTTCAACCCCAACAGTTTATCTGTTTGCAGTGTAATAATTCTTGCCTGGTGCATCTAATCAGTTTCAAACTTTCTGGGATATTCTGGATATTAAAATGCCTATGACCATTCATTTGGATGCCAACCAGAACACCAGAAAAGCCTGATTCAGAGAAAGATTACACCCCCTTGTTGCCTAGTGCTGTAGGCAGGGAATATCAATGCTGCCTTATAGCATCAGAGGCTGTAGCTTAACCTGTGTGTTTAGCCTTGACTTTAACAAGAATGGAAGAGCCTTATAGATACTGTTTATGGGGAGGCAGTAAGAAAGTTGAAACAGTAAGAGGAAGTAGTAGAGTAAAAAACAGGGATGGGGAATGGAGTATTGGTAGTGTTGGGGGAAGGCAAGAAGGAAAGGGGACACTGATGGTGCCGAGAAGCACGATCTTGAAGAGAATAATTAGATGGGTAAGTGGCACTGCAGGGACACACAGGATATTATATGTAGGAAAAAGGGATAGAATGATGCAGATAAGGTCTTGAGGAGAGAGGAATGGGTGGGCAGGTGGTCACTGAGGTAGACCTCCAGGAGTAGAGATGGGGAATGTTGAAGAAAAGAAAAGGTGATAGGGAGTGGCAAATGGAGAGAGAAGAGATCCTGTTGGTGAGGAACTGAAGGGTATGCAGAGCTCTCAGTGGGGGCGCACACAAGTTCATGCCTAGATGGGCAAGGGATTGTAATGTAGGTGGGGGAACAAAAGACAGAAATTGGCTTGTGGGGAAGAGTGGGATTTGGAGGGATCTTGGGGGTGGAGAGAACTGTGGAGTGACCAGAGTTCCTGGTTCATGTAATGAGCTCAACCTACAGCAGTGCTGTCCAGCTGGCAGCTTGCACCCTGCTGCAACTGCCTCTTTCACTCTGATTGCAACAGCATCTGAAGTTGTTGGGCTCCCCGTCCATCCTCTGACTTCCATGTTCTGTCTGCTCCAGGGGACAGTGTGGTGCAGTGCAACATGGCACAGGGCACTTGGGGTGAGACTGAGGCCATGTAGTACACTCACAGGATGCCCATGTGGACATGAGCTGCCACTGAGAGCTCTGCTTACTGCCTCCCCATGTGGGCATGAGCTGCAGTGGTTTGGGGGGGAATGTCCATACAGAGTCATTGAAGAGGTAACAGAGTGGGCAGATGCAACAGTGGAGGGAGAACATCAATGTAGTATGAGGTCTGGTGGCTTGTGACCCCACTGGTGTTGTCTGTGGGGCCCGTGGTCCTCATAGTATCATAGTGTCTAGAGTCAGAAGGGACCTGGGCAGATCATCTAGTCCGACCCCCTGCCTTGGCAGGAAAGAGCACCGGGGTCAGATGACCCC
>JAGPOW010000261.1:176187191-176201620 GCA_030014935.1 Caiman crocodilus
TTACCTTCAGGAAATCAGCTGCTGCTCCTGCTGCCTCCTCAGCTGCTTCGCTCGCTACTCGCTGGTGCTGCTCCTCACCGTCGATGCAAACGGCAGTTTTGACTTGAAACTCATATGCAGTCTTTTGACTTGAAACTACCAAGTATATGACTTCCATAACACTGTATTTCATATCTGAAGACACTGAGATGGGGTAAAGGCCAAGGGGTACAAAACCCACCTGTTTCCTGACCTACCTTTCAGAGGTGCTGAATATCTACAGCTCCAGTTGAATTCAGCAGCTTAGCATTTTGGAAAAGTCAGGGCTTGTTTATCTCAAGTTGGACCCCCCCCAATAATTAGAAGCTACTTCGGAAAATTTATTTCCAAGTTTTACAATAATTTAAGAGTAGAACCAGTAACTTTTAGCTCCTACACCTGTTCTTCAGGAGTAATGTGACTGATTGCTTTCTGGGCTACATACAGACGTTTGGTTTGTTAAATTGGGTTCAGAATGGTTGCCCAATTTAAACTTAGCTCATCCTGGTGCTGACCTTATACTTACAGACCTGGCCTCAGTGACTGGCAGTCAGTCTAAATCTGTAACATAACAGAAGTTCCATGCATACAAACTGATCTAAAAATTGCAAAAACCAGCTTAAGATAAACTGAATAAGTCTGATACTACACAGATCCAGATTTAAGTCAAACAAGTTCATGGAACTTCTGTCTGCTTCCCTGGGGCTGGGAAAACCCAGCATTGGCCCCAGCCCCAGGTCTGCTCTCTTCATTCCTCCCTTCCTATGTTTTGTGTCCCTGGCCCCTTGCTCCCCCCACCTCCCAGCCAGCCCTCTCAAGTCCCATTCCACAAGCTGCTCTGGGTACAGCCACTTTTATCAGCATTTGCTGCCACCTAAGCTGACCAAGCAAGTCCCAGTGGGGGGAGGGGCAGGAGGTTTGCTGGAGAGGGCCCTCCCCATTCCCCCACCCAACCCATGGGTTTGCCTGCTTCCCCTACCCCTTGTGGGTTGGACCGGCTCCCCATCCTCCAGCAGGACCTCCAATCCCTTCCAGCCTGTTGGAACCCAACCTCCCAGCTATGCTCTTCCCTTGCAAATCCTGACTTGCCTGATATTGGGCAGCCATTTTGAATCAATTTAACCTCCCCTGAAAGCCCCCAAACATCTGTACTTAGCTATGTTCAGTTGATGCATTTATATGGCTTATAGACAGTGCTCACATTTTGCAGACTGAAAGCTTTTTCTGTTGTAGGAAAAAAATCCAAAACCTGTTAACCCATGCATGCATGGTTTGAAGAAAACCTTCCAATTGCAACTTAGATGCAACTGATAAAACATCTGAGTTGGGAAAGAGCCTTTAAAAGGGTTTACAGTGTCAGTTCTCCCTCAACTTCCTTATTTTTGGGGAGGGGTTGTTCATTTTAAAAAGTAGTGAAGACACTTTACTGTCAACATTTGCTATTGAGTTGACTGTAATTTTATCAGATGAAATTGGCAGCAAATCCATTAATGTTGTATAAGGATTGGAAGTCACTTAAGCAAAGGAAATGCAAGGATAAAACTGAGGAGACAAAAAGACTGGTAAAGTGGAGAGGAAATAAGAAGCAGGGTGCAAAAAGAGAAGCATAGCACAACGCCCAAGGAAAAAGTGTGTTTTCTCACTAAGTGTTGCCGACTGAAACAAGGTATTAGACAAATAATGTGCAATGCTAATTTGTAAGATCTGTAGTCCCCTCTTGGTCTCTAGGAAAATGCCCATTGCTGCCATCATAAAGCTTGAAAATGCTCTTTTAGTTTATAGGGAAGAACTACATTTCTGTATCAAAGTCAAAAATGGAATTTGTCCCTTAGGGCTCAGCCGAGGAAGGAGGAGCCTGTCAGAGAACAAGTTACAGTTCTCAAATTTTCTTCCTCAAGCCCTTCTGAGGGAGTAACTTCCTTCTCAAAGAACTGCATGCCAGCAAGAGGTTGGGAGTGTGCATTGAGACTGTGTTCTGTTACTCCCTGCCTTTTCCCAGGTCACCTCCAAACTGCTCTCTGTTTTTTCAGAGGGAAAGAGATACAGCAAACTTATTCACCCACTCTGTATCCACAGGGAAGTTATGAAAGGTTTCCTTCCCACTATATTCACTACTTGCATGTGTTGCTCAAGAATGGGCTCATGGCAAAGACTGTGCCTTGGAATGCTTCTTTTCTATCCACATACATATATCCTGCAAGCATTCATCTGTGTGCCAGAAAG
Organism: Caiman crocodilus; assembly: GCA_030014935.1. Classification (NCBI taxonomy): domain Eukaryota; kingdom Metazoa; phylum Chordata; order Crocodylia; family Alligatoridae; genus Caiman; species Caiman crocodilus. Next base: position 176,189,433 of record JAGPOW010000261.1, read on the forward strand.
GTTGTTTCTTCTCTCTCAATAATTGACTAAACACTTTCAGATGCAAAGAGCAAAGTTATGTTTTTCCAGTATTACATTTTTCCTTTCTGTATTTAGAACACAAATGTATTATGATGTCATTTCTCTACCATGTCAAAGCTTTACCACATTGTGAAAATAGCACAAACCTGGGTTCAGGGGATTACCATAACATCGGTAAAACAGCATAGTCAGAAACCCACGTTCAGTTGCAGAAGCCACAGGGCTTTTACAGAGATCTGTGCTGGTTCAGATGACCTCACTCTCTTTGATTACATTTCAAACAGCCGCAATCAGTAAAAAAATAAAATAAAAAAAGATGTACAATGCATGACATCCTTAATGGTCTGAATTCCATGTCTATCAATTTGTTTCAGACAATGAAATTTCAAACAAGACTTAAATACCAAAGCTTTTGATAAGTTTTTCCAGTTTCAAAAAAAAATAAATAAAAGTATGCATCAATCATTAAAAGATAATTAAGAGTTACATGCCTAACCTTAGGCCCATCATTGAGAAATCATAATATACCTGTTTTCTTAAAATGAGGTAGCTCTCACTAGATTCCCAGACATTTCAATTGATCAGAGTACTGTGAGCTGCTCTTTTAGGGCCAGGTTTTCAATTTTTTTGGCATGTAGGAGTTCCGATTGTGTTTTGTGCATTTATATGCTGTGATTGTAAATGACACAAAGCTGGAGGCATCACTAATACAGAGGAGGATTGAATGAATCTATAGGAAATTCTTAAGGATGACCTTGAAAGCTATCATAATTAAAATGAAATTACATATAATTACTAGGGCTGTTTGAGGCTTCTGTCTCTGAATCAATTTGGTGATTCAGACAGACAGCTTTAAATGTTTTTTCTACATACCTCTAGGTAGCAGGGCTCATGACTGTTGTGATGCTGGGGTGCATGGAGTATCCCACAAACATGGGGGTGCTCTCCAGTGCACTTGGCAGCAGACCTGGAAATAGACTTCTGGTACACTTCTGGGTCCATCAGGGAGCATGCTGGATGGTCCCCCTGCACCCTCATGGCTCGGTGACTGGTGCCTTCCTGGGTCTGAGGAGGCACCCATGGTCCCCCTGTAGCCGATTGCCAAGCCAGAGGATGCAGGGAGGGGTCCCCCAGCGTGCTCCCCAGCAAATCTGGAAGTAGGCCAGAAATACTTCCAGTCCATTTCCAGGTTCACCACTGAGCATGTGTCGTATCCCACCCCCCCCATGCTCCTGTGGGACACTGCTATGATGCTGGGGCACATGGAATCACAAGCCACACTGGTACCCCAAGGTATGTAAAAAACACCAAAAAACCAAAACAAACAAAAAAACCCCCACACATTTAAAACTGTATCTATGTCCAAATTGCTGATTTTCTGATTTGGATTCAGCCAGATTGAATCAGGGACAGTGATCCGAATCAAATCACTGTCCCCGATTTGGGCCGATCCAAATTGAATAGGGCCCGTTTCACACATTCCTAATAATTACATCAAAACGTGAGGTTGTGCACATACAATAATGCAAGAATGTTGGCTTTCTAAGCTGGGAGCTCATTGTTTGGAAGTGACAGGGTAAGAAGAAGATTTGGGTATAGCTCATACAGCAACTAAGAGCCACCTATATGTTGCACCTGTGAAAAATATGATCAGGTGAGGTATTTCTAGTACAGAAAGAGGTATATTAATACCATTGTATTAATGAGACCTCATCCATAATGCTCCTTATAATTCTGGTTTACCCACTTTTAAGAAAGGTGAATTCAAATTGGAGCAGGTACAGAGAAATGCTATTAGGATGATCAGTGGAGTAGAGATCCTGAAAGAGGAGAGTGGAAAAAAACAAACAAACCAGATTTGTTTTGTTTAGCAAGATGAAGGCTGAAAAGTGAGATGATTGTTCTCTTTAGACAGGTTAAGAGGCTCAGCAAACACCATGGAAACAGAAGAGCTGTTTGAAATAAAGAGTGGTGTCAACATAAGAACAAATGGGTTATGACTGTTCTATGAATAAATTTAGGATGGAAATTAGAAGAAACTTTCTAACCATCAGAGTAGGCTCTGGAAAAATCATTGCATAGGAGTCAGAGATCAATGCTAGGGACAGACATTACACAAACTGATTTAAGAGATCAGAAACTGGTATAAACCTATAACAGAACAGAAATTCAGTGTACATAAAGCAGTCTGAGAATATCTCCAACCAGTTTCAGCCAAACCTTGTTGAGTGTAGTATCAGACTTAAACTGGTTTGAGCCAAATCAGTTATGCACTGTTTGTCCCAGACCCCTTGATGGTTTAAGGTAAACCAAACACCCCCAGCATCCTAGCATGCTCTCTGGGCTGGGCAGGGCTTTCTGCTCCACAGCAGGGATGACCCCTCCCCTTTGGCTCTATTACCACCACCACTCTCTGCTAAGCAGCAGTTCCTCCCACCCTTCTGCCTTGCTGAGGAGATGTCTGTGTCTTAGCTACCAGATCACATACTGGCTATGGTCCTTTATGAATCAAAAGGCAGAATCAACAAGTAGCTGGTAATGTCCCTCTGTTGCTTTCTTAATTGGGTGATTGTGACAGCATCACCCAATTCCTCATTTCTCTTGCCTTTCACTGGGGTGGTAACTGGCCTGATATTTCCTGGGGGGGCTCCTGTGCCTCTGAGAGCCCCACCAGGCCACCCACTCCCAGCAGGGTGCAGTTTCAGGTTGTGCCCAGGACCAGGAGGCTCCTTGTCAATGCCTACAGCTCCCCCTTACCTCTAGGGGATCTTCTCAGCAGCCCTCCAACCAGACAATGTTGCTGCCTGGCCTCCAGCAGCCAAACTGCCTTGCTTATATAGGCAGCCCTTGCCTGAAAATGGCTGCCCTCACCTGGCACTTGGAGGCTGCCAGCTCCAGGCCCTTAAAGGGGCAGGCACCCCCCCCCCAGTGCCCTGCCGCAACCTTCACCCGCGGCAGGCACGCACAGTGCCCAGCCACGCCGCCCTGCTCTCTGGGCCTCAGACCAGTGCAGCCCCTCGTGGGCTTCTGGAAAGTGGTGGGCATGGCCAGTGCCCTGCCACACACCTTCCCCCCTCAGATAGTGGGGCCTCTCATCGAGCCTCTGGTGTTTCAGGTCAACCACGCTGCTTCCCTCTGTTTCTTCCGGGCCCAACCGCGCTACTATCCCCTTCTCCTGAGGACAACCGCAGCGCCTTGCCCTTCTCAGAGTCCTACTGCCGCAGTAGCCTCTCGGAGGACTTGGCACATCCATCCTGGGCTTGATCTACACTGCTGGGGTCCATACACCCCACATGCAACCCACCGGTTGCCTGTGCATGGCCGTTGAGTCAATGTTTCCCAGCCAATGCACCACTGTGATGGCACGGGCACACCCTGGGGCCACTTTTTATGGCCCGCCCACCTGTCTCTGTGGGCCAACCGCCCGCTTTCTCACCCGCCATGACTTAATAGGTTCACTAATTGATGTTAATAAATGGGAGGCTGTCCATTCGTGCCCCGATGTCAGGGGGCATTATCTGCAGCTCCTTCCCAATACTGCAGCCCAAGCCTCGCAGATGGCATCTTGGTGTTCCTCTACTCACCGGCCCCCATGCTGGGCCTCAGAATCATCCACACAAGACCCTTCTATGATCCTGCCAATCAGGCAGCCTCTCTATCATCATCCGGGTTACCTAGCTCCCCCGAAGCCATCTTCCCCTCTTGGGTGTGCTCCCCCCCAGGGCCTCCGGCACCTAGCCTTGGCCCATCTCCAGGCCAGTCGGGACCCCAGGCCCCCAGCTCTTGGGAGTCCCTTGTGGTGGGCCCTCAGTCCTTTTGGCCCTCTTGGCCTTGGCCCCAGCTTGAGCCAGTCAAGGGTACTCCTCCCATTCGGGCTGAGTCTCTAGCCCCTACTCTCTCTCTGGGTCCACCCTCTGGGCCCTTCACACAAACAGGGTTATCCACCCAGTGGTGGGGGAAAGGGGTTATGGTGCCCCAACTCACCTTTCACCGGGGTGGTAACTGGCCTGGCATTTTCTGGGGGGGCTCCTGCACCACTGAGAGCCCCACCAGGCCACCCACTCCTGGCAGGGTGCAGTTTCAGGTCCTGCCCAGGACCAGGAGCCTCCTTGCCAACCCCTACAGCTCCCCCTTAACTTCAGGTGATCTTCTCAGCAGCCCTCCAGCCAGGCAATATTGCTGTCTGGCCTCCAGCAGCCAAACTGCCTTTCTTATATAGGCAGCCCTTGCCTGAAAATGGCTGCTCTCATCAGGCACCTGGAGGCTGCCAGCTCCAGGCCCTTAAAGGGCAGGCACCCCCTGGTGCCCTGCCGTGATTTTCATCCACAGCAGGCACGCTCAGTGCCCCGCCATGCTCCTCACCTGCGGCAGGCATGCTTAGTGCCCTGCCGCACTCTCCACAAGTGGTGGGCACGCACAGTGCCCAGCCACAGTGATAAACACAGTTATCAGTTCCCTGGTAGGCTAATCGCAACATCCTGCTGGAGCCTGACCATATCCATGCTCTGGAAGGAAGGGAGTCCTGCTCTAGTGCCCCCTGACTTCTAGCCTGAGCCACTACAGGCATGTGCCTGTATTTCTGGAATGTCTGTCCAGTTACTGATTTAGCCTAGCCAGGTTAGACTAACCTGCAAAGAGTGAATCAATTCAGGGTCAGACTTTTTGAATGTCTGTCCCTAGCCAGAATATTTGGACAAAGTGGCCGTGAACTGAGGGGGAAGATCAGGAGCTTTGATGTAAGAGGGAATGTTAATATCAAAGGGCATTTATACATGTGCTCTGGGAATGGGGGAGGAGCTTTAATCAAAGCAGGTCCAAGAGCTGCTCTAATTAAAGCTCCCAAAGCATCATGTGTATGGCAGAGAGGTGGGGGAATAGTCCCTGCTTAGCAGGGAGAAGCCAGGAAGATGCTCTGTGCCTGCAAGTCTCTGCCAGAGGTGCAGCCAGGTAGCAGAGGGGAGGAGCCAGCCCTTCTATGGAGCAAAGAGGTCCACCCAGTCCAGAGAGCATGCTGGGAAAGGCTGGTTCATCTTAAATCAGCAAGGGGTCTGGGACAGACATTGCATAAACGGGTTTGAGCCAAATCAGTTAAGTCTGATACTACATTCAATGAGGTTTATCTCAAACAGGTTTCAGCCATTTTCAAACTGGTTTATGTGGACTGAACATCTGTTCTATTACAGGTTAAAACCAGTTTCTGATCACTTAAACCGGTTTATGTGTAATGTCTGTCCCTAGCCCTTCAGTATTCCTTCCCTGCTGGTTCCCAGCTCCATCTACTATACCTGATCTTCAGACTCTCATTTTTTTCTTTTCATATTTATAAAATATGATTAAAACAATATATTTTCCTTAGTCTTAATCTCAGAAATAGCTGAACACTTTTGGTTGTATTGTATGTGTGTGTGTGCAACTATATGTATATATACTTATATATACTGTGTGTACATATACATACGTATATATATGTGGGTGTGTGTATGTGTGCTTGTGTGTGTACATATACATATGCGTATACAGGACTCAAACACTGACTATGGAATATTTAGCCAAAGCGATTCATGTTTGGCAATTCTGTAAGGAACTGAGAACAGGCCTAGATCAAAGGAATCGTTGCATAACCTTAATAGATACAACCTGCAGTCATATAACAAACATTTTCCATTTCCTTATATAGCACTGAATGAGATTCAGATTGTTTTGATGAACTTGAATAGTTTAGCCAGAGTTATGTTTATTTTTCCTACCTTGAAAATCCTTTAAATTGTTTGCTGACATTTCAGATTTTAGGTATACTGTGTTAAAGTCCTATGTATGCTATGGAACCGTAAGACAACCTTTCTTTTCCTGGAACCTCAAAGTAATGAAAATAGAATGTCCGTGAGGGATGGGTGTTTTTTTTTAATGTTTAAGAGTTCAAAAATAACAGTATAATAGTTGTCCAGCTAAGTAATTTACTACGATAAAATTGAGATACTTTATTTTATGCAAAAACTTTTAGTTAAAAAGTAATTTGTATTACACAGATCAGTTGCAGCCAATTAAACAGTAAATTGGGCAAGAACTATAAGGAGGAAAAATTGATTAAGAGTTTAGGGGCAGATGCTGTGATTTGAAGTATTTAATAGGAAGGCGAAGCCCAGATTTTGCATCTTTTTTGAGTTGCTAAAATCAATGAGATTTCTGAAGCACCTTCTTTCTTATAGCAATCAGGCCACGTGGTCTTTTATTAGACTAACAAGATTTTTGCAAAAAATTATTTCTTATAGGGTATTTGGAGTGGCTATTAACTGCAGTTTATTAAGTAATATGCTGTGCCCTCAATAGTCAAGAAAAGCAAGAATCTAGGAGGGAGAAAAAGAGAAGACTTTGGCAGTTGTTCTTGCTGGATACTTGAGGATGGCCATTCATTTTCTCGCCAAAAGTGAGAATCTAAGAGCATTTTTTTATGGGTTTTAGTAAAGGGAAAGCCCAGAACAAGAGACTTAAGCATTTGCCATTTGGGGAGTAAAATCTGGAGCTGATCTAAAATGCATGGAAATTAAACTAGGTGGCCTTTGGTGGCCATTATGTTTATTGTTTTAAAACATTTTGTTCCATCAGTTAATACTGTGCAACACTGGAGGATATTGCACATTTTACCTCCGGGAGTCTTTATATTATAATAAAAGCGTTGCTTTTCTACTTCTAAATCCCTTTGCTTGCTCAGGCAATGTAAGAAAAACATTTTCCCATCAGCAGTACCATGTGTATTCTGTTTGTACTAGATCCAATTCTCTTGTCACTGAAATTCATGAGAATTTTGTCATTGACTTCAGTGAAAAGAGAATCACCAAACATAGTGTGCTTTCATTGGTGCATACACTTTTCATTGCTTTTTCCTCTTCCTGTTCAATCTTATTTATTTATGTGTATTATTACTGGGGATACATGTAACTGACTTACTCACTGGCTATATATTTGCAAAAGGGAAAGTAATTTGTTTTAAAACTGGGCAAGCAGCTTCTACTCAGGTGGAACTTGTATATTTTTGGTGCTTCTGAGCTTAAGAATACTTTAGCTAGAATACTGACATTGAATTATAAATTTTAATACCACACAGCCAAGTGATGCTCACTGTGCTTACCAGTGTGCCAGATCAGGATCACTGCTTGGATCCAGCATGAGCAGACTGGGCACCACCAATCCAGCCTGTAAAGCAAAAAGCACCACTGCTTTAGTTGGATCAGTTTAGCTGAGACTGTGGACAAGGGCAGATCAAGGTTGGCATTATTTGAGCCAACTAAATGGAGACAGAAAGCATTTGCATTTCTGGGGAATTATATAAAAATGCCAAAGGAACTGATATATGGATGAAGCAGAGGGATATAAAGGATGGCAGGGATTTAAAATACACCAGCTGCTGTGTGGCAACTGCCTATGAATACTTACCCCAGGGTAGCTTCCTCCTTGATGAAAGAGGACTAAGTGCTAGAGGTCAGCTTTCATCTACTGTGGGGTAAGAGGATGTGTGCTAGCAGCTGCTGCAGAGCAGCTGCAAATCCCACCCCTCCTTTTCTGGTAATTTGTTGGTGTGTCCATGCCCTAAACAGCCAATAATTTGTAAATTTGCCATCTTTATGATTCTTTTACATTGTTACTGTTAGTTGCATTTTGATGAGGAATTAAGTTTTCCCAGTTGCATATTCCTATGTGTTAATTGGCACTATCCCACTCCTCATCCAGTGAAGGGCTGATGACTTGTGTTTCCTTTTCTAGCACTCTCTAGCAAACACTACAATAAGTATCCAGAATTGCTAGCTATAACAATTACCAAAAATTGGTGCACTGGCTTGGTGGTTGGCTTCAGGGGTTGCTGTACCCAAATGCTTAAAGCTTTTCCAAGTAGGTGTTGTTTTCTGAGCATATTGTTGGTATCTGATATAGACTTCAATTATGTTGCTGTAAATTCACTGAAACCAGTGGTTTTTTTTACTCTGGATTTACTTTTGACTAACTGATGCTGTAGTCTGGCTCAAAGCCTGCCAACTGAGAATCTCTCAATACCTCTAGCAGCACAGAGTATCGTCAACAAACTTTTGTTCATGTTACCAGTGGTTGTTTGGGAAGAGGTTTTTTAAAACAATTGGGTGGGGATGGCACAGCTTTTCTGGAAGATTGTTTCATGCCAGGGGTCCTAGGCGAGGCCTAATGTCAAAGGCCAAGTAGTTTCAGTCGCACTAGAATGGTGAGTGTTCAGCCCCTGATTTGCCCTGGCTCTGCAATTACTATTTTGAAGAGGGAAAAGTCAGCATCTAACTAAATTTTATTCTGGAGCTAACTACCACAGGAGTTCTGGTTTTATTTTTCACTCTCCCTGTGAATGTGAGGAGGTGAAAGTCCCATTGTGACTTCAATTTATATAGCCTGGTTAGAACTAGACTTGGCCTCAGTGTCATAAGTTCATCCTATTAAATCTCTTGTAGGAATTTAAAGAGTTCATCCTGAGACAGCTGGGAGGTGTCCCCCCCACTCTGTTTCTCCAACATGCTGATTGTAGATAGGAAAAGCAGCAGCCAAAATCTCCGTTCTGGAGTTTATTGGAACCAGGCCTAAGAACAGCTGTACATAGCAGAAATAGGTGACCAAAAGAAAGCAAAAATCTTGTTCCTTTTAATGATTCAGACAAGCAAATATATGAATTACAGAGACTAATGGCTGATCAGTCTCAGAGCTCTGTGTTACATGTCTGCTCTTCTTTGCCTAGGCTGTTCTGCTTGGAGAAATAGCATTTGTCATCGTCGTGGAATGTAGCTGATCCCCGTTTGTCATGCCCATGTCCTATGGCTTGACCTTTGCTGGTCCCTTCATTTTTCTGCCTCTGATGGTTTTAACACTCAGCAATTCACTGCTACTTTTCAGAGGGAGAAAAAACTGGGGGAAAGGAACACTTACTGTTAGGATTTAACAGTACCGAAGCAGAAACTTGGACTGAATGTAACAGTTAAATTATAAACCAGAATACTATATAAACATCCACAGTTCATTTTCCCTATGTCATTACCTGTCTCATAAATGGCTTTTTCCATGCTTGGGTATAGTTACAGCATAAGCCCAGCTAAGAAGAAATACAAGCTGTTTACCAGACAGGCTGAGATTGGTTCAGTGTATTTGGGACACTGAAACTTTCGTTTTTGTCAATCTCTATACAAATAGAGAGAGTCCATGGATAACGTATGCTTCATTTATACATCAGCACCCCTGACTGCTTATAAAACAGTATAGGAAACCCTTAGTATTTGTGGGTTCAGCATTCACGGTTTCAAATATTTGTAAACTCTGAACCCTCATTTTAAATACACTTTATGCACTTAGAGGGGCTCCTTGGGAGCTCCACGCTTGCTGCCACTGGGCTCCCGCTGCCGCTGGGCTCCCGCTGTCCCCCCACCCCAGCTACTGGGGGCACTGCGTTCATGAATGCAGACTGTGTTCATGAATGCAGTACCTTATTCGCAAATTTTTCCATTTGCGGGGGATACAAGAACGTATCCCCTGCAAATGGCGTCACCTGTAGTCTGAAGCAAGGAAATGAATATAAAATACTCATTTGCTCACATTTTAAATAAAAATATTGAACAGTATTGTTAATGGACAGGGTGGCAAATTACTGAGAACAGATTTAAAACAACCTCTAAAACAGTTATGTCTAAAATAGACATAACTGTATATACAACATCAAGCTTAAGAAAACTCAGCTTATTTTGATTAATGACTAAACACTGATAATATGTTAACCACGGTAGAATACAGAAGAGGTTGTAGGCTCTGATTTACCAGACTTTTAGTTTAAAATATTTAAGATTCCTTGTGCAGATAATAAAATGTCTCTTCTGAAAAAAATAGGTCTTTTTTGGTCAGTGAAGTTCTTTGTAATGCACAGTACTGTACCATGCAATTCAGACAAGAATATCACTGACAGTCATTTGGTTTCCATTTTTCTGACCGTTAGAGGTTGCTCCTTTAGATTCTGTAGTACAAGATTTTGGTTCTTACGTACTGTGATCCACTACATATTATAATGGAACAGGCTGAGTAACATTATCTATAGGTGATATTATTCTAGCTGCAATAATGTACACTTCTCTAGGTTTTTTTTTTTTGCTTTTGACTGTTAGTTCACATCTTGGTGCAAAGTAATGAAACAAGTTCAGGGTCAGTAAAGACCTAGTCAGGGAACTTCTGGAAGGGCTGGATGTGTTCAAATCAGCAGGTCCTGATGATCTCTACCCCAGAGTGCTGAAGGAATTAGTAGAGGTCATTGCGGGATCCCAGGCATGGCTTTATGAGCGCTCATGGTGCTCTGGTGAGGTGCCAGAGGACTGGAAAAGGGTCAGTGTGGTTCCCATTTTCCAAAAAATGAGGAAGGGGGTCGCAGGAAACTATAGGCCTGTTAGTCTTACCTTGATCCTGGGGAAGCTCTTTTAGAAAATTATTCAGGTGCACATCTGCAAGGGACCAGCGGGGCAGATTATGCTTAGGGGCAACCAACATGGGTTCATTAGAGGCAGGTCCCGTCAGACCAACCTGGTAGTGTTCTACGACCAGGTCACAAAAGCCTTAGATTTAAGTGTCGTTGTGGATGTAGTCTTTCTGGACTTTAGGAAGGCCTTTGACACTGTTTCTTACCCCATTCTCATTAAAAATTTAGGCTACTGTGGTGTCGATGCTTACACAGTTAAATGGGTCACCAATTGTCTGGAGGGCCACACCCAGAGAGTGGTGGTGCATGGGTCATTTTTGACCTGGAGGGATGTGGGCAATGGTGTTCTCCAAGGCTCGGTCCTTGGGCCCGCACTGTTCAACCTCTTCATCAGCGACTTGGACAAAGAGGTGAAAACCACCTTGTTCAAATTAGTGGATGACGCTAAGATGTGGGGAGAAGTGGGCACACTAGAGGAGAGGAACAGGCTGCAGTGAGATCTGGACAGGTTACAGGGGTGGGCAGATGAGAACAGAATGTTTTTTAATACTGACCTGGGGAGTAAGAACCAGCAGCATTCCTACAGGCTGGGGAACTCCCTTGTCATCAGCGCAGAGGCAGAAAAAGGATCTTGGAGTCATTATCAATGCCAAGATGAATATGGACCGACAATGTGGGAATGCGGTCAGGAAAGCTAAGCTTACCTGTCATGCATCCGTAGATGCATCACCAAGGAGGGTGATCCTCCCCCTCTATGCAACATTGGTCAGGTTACAGTTGGAGTACTGCATCCAGTTCTGGGCACCGCACTTCAGAGGGATGTGGACAGCATCAAGAGGATCCGGAGGAGAGCTACTCGCATGATCAGGGGGCAGCAAGGCAAGCCCTTCGAGCGGAGGCTATGGGACCTGAACCTGTTCAGCCTCCACAAGAGAAGTCTAAGAGGGGATCTGGTGGCCATATACAAACTGACCAAGGGGGACCAGCAGGCAATGGGAGAGTCCCTGAGCACTACTGGGAGTAACGAGAATAATGGCCATAAGTTGATGGAGAGTGGATTCAGGCTAGATAACAGGAGGCACTACTTCACAGTCAGGGCAGCTAGGATCTGGAACCTACCCTGGAGGTCTTCAGAAGGAGGCTAGATAGTCACCTAACCGGAGTCGTTTGACCCCAGTTCTCTTTCCTGCCCATGGCAGGGGGTCAGACTTGATGATCTGCTCGGGTCCCTTCCAACCCTACCAGCTAGGAAACTAAGAAGCTAATTTAATACTGTTTCTTTGCCTTTCTGAGAGAGCAAAGAGGTTTGTTTTTTAAAATGTATATTTGTTTATTTATTTTGCTTTTTATGGATTAGGCATTTCTCACTTGGTATTTTGTTTCTACGTATCCTAAACATCCTGTTCCAATAAAACTGTAGAAGTGGTTGTGAATGACTTGCAGCCATGTGCACCATAATGCCAGGAGTGCAGAGAACAGGGCACTTTTTTGGATGAGTGACTGGTGTCTCCTGAATCTGGGGGGGCACCCGCAGAAGCTGTGAATGGCAGCAGCTCTATCGGGGAGGCACCAGCTCTGCCACCAACATCAGTGCCACCTATCGGGGGGAAAATCATAGTATCATAGTACCTAGGGTCAGAAGGGGCCTAGAGCAGGCCATCTAGTCTGACCCCCCGCCAATTGGCAGGAAACAAGTGCCAGGGTCACA
>JAGPOW010000261.1:176201720-176218947 GCA_030014935.1 Caiman crocodilus
CTGGCCTCTCGAAGCGTCGTTGGTCCCCACGTGGACTACCACTAGCGGATAGTAGTCTGTGGGCCTCACCATCTTCCGGATGCTCTCCGTGACGTCCCGGGGATTACCGGCCCTGTCAGGGGGTATGTGCACCCACAATGTTCCCCCTACCAGTTGCCTATTTTTTTGCAGCATCCCCAGTGTGTATCCCAAAGGACAGAAACTGGCATGTTAATCTTTGTAAGGCTGCTAACTCCTCTACTTTTTCTGTTTGAACTACACTCCAGAGCTTGACAGCTCTGTAAAGTGTAGTCCATATGCATATGCCAGTTGAACTCTGCCAGTAAACTTCCCTCCTTCACCAAGACAAAGTACACACTAGCAAAATAACATTTTGGTGATACAACTGCACCTATATTAGGTTTCATCAGACTAGGTATATTAAAAGTATGACTCCCTCCTTCCCCCCTAACTCTTAATTGACATTAGCAGGGTAATAAATCTTTTAAAAGTAAACTAAGGACCTTGTTATATTAATTTTAGGTGGCTTCTGAAGCTGTTACCTACTGCATTGTTCCCCACATTAACTCTTGAAACTAGTTTTATGTGCACTTTAGATGGCTTAAAGTTATGCCAATCCAGGGTAGATTTATCTCTGCCCCATGTTACCAAGCATCCCTTCTGTTAATATATGGGCACTCCACATTGATGAGCTGCCGAAATTTCAGTCTTCCAACATCCCAAGATGCAGTATTCCAGCCCCCACCTTGCTGTGCTTAGGGGGTGGTTCTGGCACCAAACCAGCTCCCCTTTCTGCTCCCAGGGATGCAGTCCTGTGGAAGCAGCCTGCAGAGGACTTGCCAGGTAGCCAGGTCACAGGGCATGTATGATCCAGCAGTGGGATCTAGGGGCTTTGGGGTGGGGAGAGAACAAGATAGGGGGCTGGGTTGGGTCCCCATGAGCTGAGGTTTCCTTTCTGGGGCAGTAACTCCTCCAAAAGTGCCTTCCTTCACTTTTCCCACTGCCTGGTCACTCTGGGAAGCATGAACAGCACCCCAATCCTAAATCTCAGTTTATTAAACCATGAAACCTTCTTTATTTCTTTTTAAATTCTTTTTATTTTTTCTTCTTTTTATTTTACCCTTCAGTAACTGGCTGACTGACTTCATTTCACTACCCTTCCCCCACCTCCATTTCCTTTCCATCTCCTATTTCATTACCCATCCCACATCCTCCCAGCTTCACATCCCTTCCCCTCTCCCCCCCACAGCCCATCTCTCATACATCTCCACATTAGAGCAGAAACAGAAGTCTGCCTTGATTCATCAACCCTCTAGTGACATGTCACAGCTGTAGTTCATAGTCAGGTCCCTACTCACCAGCTGTCTAGTGGAAAGTCACAACTGGGCAGGTTGGGGTCAGTCATAGAAAGTTTTTAGCCTTCAATTATGACTGCTCCAAACTTGAGATACACATTGTACTTTGTGCTAACAAGGCCCCAACAACAAGTACAAAGTTACAGACCCCCCCAGTATGTGATGTCCTTCACATATCTCTTGCATGGGATTAATTGGATTGAAATGTACTTCCCTGATCATAGAATCATAGAAGTAGGGTCAGAAGGGACCTTGTAGATCCTGACCCCCTGCCTGGGCAGGAAGAAAACTGGGTTCAAATGACCCCAGCCAGGTGGGCAGCAAGCCGCTCCTTAAAGACTCCTAGGGTAGGAGCCATCACCACTTCCCTTGGAAGTCGGTTCCAGATCCTAGCCGCCTTGACTGTGAAGTAGTTCCTATGGATGTCTAATTTAAACCTACTCGCCAACAACTTGTGGCCATTATTCCTTGTTATCCCGGAGGGTGCTAGGGGAAACAAGGTCTCCCCCAACACCTGCTGGTCCCCCCCTAGTGAGTTTATAGACGGTCACTAGGTCCCCCCTTCAGCCTTCTCTTGTGAAGGCTGAACAGGTTCAGGTCCCATAATCTCTCATTGTAGAGTCTGCCCTGCTGTCCCCAGATCATGTGGGTGGCCCTCCTCTGGAACCTCTCAATGTTGTCCACATCCCTCTTGAGTGGGGTGCGCAGAACTGGACACAGTACTCCAGCTGTGACCTGACCAGTGTCGTGTAGAGGGGGAGGATCACCTCCTTGGACCTACTTGAGATGCATCTGTGGATACACAATAAGGTCCGGTTAGCCCTGTTGATCGTGACCTCGCATTGTCAGCCCATGTTCATCTTGGAATCAATGATGACTTCAAGATCCCTTTCTGCCTCCGTGGTCTCAAGAAGGGAGTTTCCCATCTTATAAGTGTGCTGCTGGTTACTACTGCCCAACTGCAGCACCCTGTATTGAAATGCATCCTGTTTTTGTTAGCCCACCCTTGCAGCCTATCCAGGTCTTTCTGCATTCTTTCCCTCCCTATTAGTGTTCCCAATTCACCCCAAATTTTGGTATCTTCGGAAAATTTGAACAGGTTGCTTTTCACCCCGTCGTCCAAATCACTGATAAAGAAATTGAACAACATGGGCCCAAGGACTCAGCCCTGGGGGACTCCCACTGCCCACTTCCCCCAGGTCAAATATGACCCGTCCACCACCACCCTCTGAATGTGACCCTTCAGCCAATTCACAATCCATCTGACCATGTAGGCATCGATGCCACAGTCACCTAGTTTTTTAATGAGGATGGGGTGGTTAACAGTGTCAAAGGCCTTACTGAAGTCCAGAAAGACTACATCCACAGCGACATCTGCATCCAATGCTTTTGTGACTTGATCATAAAAGGCAATCAGGTTGGTCTGACAAGACCTGTCCCTGATGAAACAGTGCTGGTTGCCCTTGAGCATCATCCCCGATGCCAGCTCATCACAAATGTGTTCCTTGATGATCTTCTCAAAGAGTTTCCCCAGGATTGAGGTAAGACTGACAGGCTTATAGTTGCCCTGGTCCTCCCTCCTCCCTTTTTTAAAGATGTGGACCACATTGGCTATCTTCCAATCATCTGGCATCTGGCCCAAGCACCATGAGCGCTCGTAAAGCTGTGCCAAGGGCCCTGCAATAACCCCTGCTAGCTCCCTCAGCACCCTGGGGTGGAGAGCATCTGGACCTGCTGACTTGAACGTATCCAGCCCCTCCAGAAGCACTCTAACCCAGTCCTCCTCAACTTTAGGTCTTCAGGCATTCCCCTCGAGTCCATCTTGAATCACGGTGGGGGAGTCCCAGTCCCTACACAAGAAAACAGAGGTGAAGAATTTGTTAAAGAGGTCTGCCTTCTCCTCTGGCGCAACCACCAGATTGCCCAGCTTATCTTGCAGGGGCCCCACATTTCCCTGCGCCTTCTTCATCCTCCCTATATATTTGAAAAAGGACTTTTTATTATTTTTGACCTTGATTGCTAGTCCTAGCTCTATGTCCTCCTTAGCTTTCCTAACAGCCCCACTACAGGCCTGAGCAGTGGAGGTATACTCTTCTTCGGAAATCGCCCCCTGCCTTCCATCTGGTATACTCCATCTTTTTGGCTACCAGGCATTCCCAGATGTCCTTGGTGAGCCAGGGAGGCTTTTGGGCACTCTTGCTCACTTTGCTTCTTGTTGGAATTGTTACCCCTTGGGCCCTGAGTATCATCTCTTTAAGGAACAACCACTCATCTTGGGCACTGAGTTCCCTTGCCTTTGAGAACCCTAGCGCCTCTCCCACCAATCTCCTCAGCTTTTTGAAGTTGGCCCTCTTGAAGTCTAGGGCTACCACCTTGCTGCAGACCCTTGTCACCCTACTCTGGATGATGAATTCCAGCAAGCGATGATCGCTATCATGCAGGTGGTCAAGGACCTGGAACCCCCTTACCAGATCATTGCCTGTGGCCAGGACCATGTCCAACAGGGCATTCCCTCTGGTGGGACTGTGCACCTCCTGGGTTAAGTAAAGGTCCTGTATCTTGGCCAGGAACCTCCTGGAATGGTCTGACCTGGCTGACTGCTTCTCCCAGCAGATGTCCTGGTAATTTAGATCACCCATGACAACTACATTAACTTGCCTTAAGTGCCTCTGCAAGCTGGCCCAAAAATTCCCAGTCCAGCTCCTCCCCTTGGTTGGGGGGTCTGTAGTAGACCCCCACCATTAAATCCCTCTCCCCATGCCTCCCTTGTATCTTGACCCAAAGCACTTCAGCTTGCCCCTCCTCCAACCCCATTTTGCCGGCAGAGGATGTGTATTGCTCTTTGACATAGTATGCCACACCCCCTCCCTTCCTGATCTTGAAAAAGTGCAACCTTTGGCAAACTTATTCAGTACAAACTGGTTCTTTTTCTTCCGGAATGGAGTGGGTGTGGAGAAAGTGCCATTTGTTTTGCCTGCTCAGGATGTGTCCAGATGTGTGTAGACGTTTGGTTCCCCAGGGACAAGTAGTGGCAGTGCACCTTTTGCCACTGCTACTTGTCCATGGAGAATGCCTGTGCTCCGCTTTTCAGCAGCACACACTGCCTGTGCTTGTATTGCTTCATTTTTTGGTTTTTTTTTTTTTTTTTTCACTTTTTTTTTGACTCCTGGATACCCAGGGGTCAAAAAAAACCCGCACAGAAGAAAACCCTGGTGCAGCACATGCTTGGGCACCATGCCCTTGTAGTGTGGAAAACAGCAGACTGTGTGGTATGTGGCACTGCAAACACATTTACAGTGCCATATACCGCATGGCTGTGCTTGTCTGTATGCACCCTGAGAGTTTGGGTGACCATTTGGATGATATTTTAAATATCCTATTTCTAAAGTATCCAGTGATCCATAATATAACTAGATCTTAAAAGATCTTTTACTTTGAAAGCTGTTTTTCCATTCTGTTGTGTACAAAGCAAAGAGCAGCATTTTAACTTCATTAGTTTCCTATTTAAAAATAAGAAGCATAATATACCTTTCCAAATCATGTTGTATCACTTTCCCTGCCCATTCTCATTCTGGACGTGGAATACTACAGATATTACTGCAGATGTAATTATGTTACATATAGTAGTACCATGGTTTTAAATTCAAGATTTAACCTTATTTTTGATAGCTATCACTAGAGGGCACCAACACCACAATAGATTTATAGTGTGCATAGACACCATCAAAAGATCATATAGCATTTGCTGTAAAAAAATTGTTTCAGATATGGTAGGAATTGGAAACACTTTGGCTGCTGTAAATTGTTTTCTCATTTGAGCACTAATAGGTGGTGGCTTGCTATATATCTGGTCTAAATTAAATGAAAACAAACTTATACTGTATTCGTTTGAATGCAACAAATATTTTTTCTTCTGGAACATTAATTGTATTTGTGGCTTTTGTATCAGACTTGTTTAGATGCAGTATCAGATTCCTTCTGCTGCAAATTGGATTTTCCTTAACTACTTTGTATATAGCATAAAAGGAATTGAAATACAGGAAATAATATAGGGACGTGAGCTGTGTATCACTTGATAAACATTAGAGATATCTTTTTAAAAACAGCATCTCTTACTTCTTGGTAACAGTAAAAGATGAGAGAGAGAGAAGGAAAACAAAAACCGTTGGTGGAGCTCTTCCTGGGTTAACCAACATCTGAAGACAACTCACTGAGGTCTCAGTTCAAGGTTTTACTGCTGTTATGAATAATTAATTGTTAAGAATGGTCTGCTCTAAAAAATGGCCTTGTAAAAATGATGCCAGCATCCCCAGTGTGTATCCTTGAGGCTAGGGACAGGCATTACACCTAAACCAAGCAATAAGAAACTGGTTTAAACCCGTAACAAAACGGATGTTTTGTGCACATAAACCAGTTTGACAATGTCTGAAACTGGTTTGAGAGAAACCTGGTTGAATGTAATATCAGTCTTAACTGGTTTGGGCCAAACTAGCTTATGCAATGTCTGTCCCAGATCCCTTCCTTGTTTAACTTAAACCAGAGTCACCCAGCATCCCAGATGCTTTGCAGCCCTTGGCAGGGCTCTCTGCTTCAACCCAGCAGGGCTGGCTCCACCTCCCTCCCCCCCCCAGCTCCCTTGCTGGAGCTCTGGCAGAGATGGCAGGCACAACAACATCTGCCTGGCTTCCTCCTGCCTCTTTCCCCTGCCACCTCCCACCATAAACACTCCCTGCTCAAGCAGGGATTCCCCCTCTCCCAGAACACGGACTGTAGCCAGCATGTGGCTTACTAGCTAATGCTGAGAGGTGTTTATGTAAGGCAGACAGGACAGTGTCCACTTAGGGCTTTTTGGAACTAATCAACAGGTAGCCAGTAATGTCCCTCCATTTCTTCCTTTGAAAAAGCTGTTTAAGAGGAGTTGGAACTGATGAGAGAGGCTTTGTTTTCTATAGGGTGTTAAATGCTAATAATAGAGCTGATAAATGCTCTGTTATCAAGAGGGGGGAGACCCCTCCAAAATCAAAGTGTCCTGTTGGGGCCTGCCCCCCCTCCCAGCTCAACAGTGTGGAAAGGAAGGAAGAGCTGCTGTAGCTCCCCACTGCCTCAGCTTTTAGCCTGAACCACTGTAGGCATGTGCCTGCATTTCTTCAGTCCAGAGGGAATGGTTGTATGGTTACAAACTGGCTCAGCCTATTCAGGTTAGACTAATCTGCAAAGATTGAATCTATTCAGGCTCACATTTTTTGAGTGTCTGTCCCTAGTCTGAGTGTATTCAGCAAGAAATCTCCTTAATTTAGGAATGAATTTTTTAAAAATTTCTTTTCACTCATGATTATTTACTAGGACAACTCACCTGAGAGACAGGAAGAGAGATTTTTTTTTTAGTCATTTCTCTGCATCATCCACAGAAATGCTTATTAAAAACCAATAACTTACGTTTGTGCAAATGTATTGAAGAAAACAGAGTTGCAGATGTATAACTGAAAGCCAAGTCTGGCTCTTGGCGACTTACTGACAGCAGTCCAGTAGATGAGAAGAACTCAGACTTGAATTGCAAATTATAAGTCCAGTTCATAGTGCTGGCATTTTGAAAACTTCATTTTTGATTTCTAAATCTGTGTACACTGAATAGAGAAATCATTGCAAGATCACGATGCTCTCCAGTGATAGGATACTTGAATTGTTACTATGTGTTATGTATTATTGCATTTGCCTTATTGGTAGCATATTGCATGTCAGTATGTTTAACTGAATTTTTTATTTTTATTTTAATACACTTTGTGGGACAAACAAAGTGTTTCTCACCTTTGTAGCATTCAGAGTTAAGTTGCACGTGCAGAGTTAACCTGTGGGATTTTTTTTTAAATACAGCAAAAGGTGCATTAACTGGCACTTTATTAGCTGGAAAACTCTACTAACCAGTATCCAAGAGACATGGCAAAAGTGAAACCAGAAGTACTACTTCCAGTTTTGCTGCTGTGAGCTGAGTTTTTCTTTGTCATTTCTTTGGCCCATGGCCTGGGGCAAAGCAGCCTGTGCAGCCTGCAACCAGGGCCCCCCTCCCTGTCTCCCAGCACACTGACACCGGGGAGTGCACCAGACAGTGCACATTTGATTAACTGGCAACCCCATTCCCAGGGGATGCCAGATAACACAGCTTTTACTGTACTACATTGTATTTGAGAAATTGTATGATTAAGGATTGTGCTATAATATGTAGAATTCATGTTTTAGCTTCAGTATCCACACTGGTATTTTCTGTGTATACCAGTGTTGACACTGGTTTGGCTACCACAGACATTTCTGTCTCTCTTCCTCCCCCACCTCTTTTTCTTTGTATGAAATTTGAAGCTAAATACTTATAATTATTCTCCTCTCACTTCCTGTCCTCCTTAGGGACACATTTAGTTTGGAATGAGTGGCTTTACTTTACTTTTGGTCTATTAGGAAAGGGTTACCATAAATAGTAATAATAAAAAAGCTTGTATTAAACCAAAATAAGAGAAACCAAGAATCCAGCTTTATTAGCATAGCTGTCATGCTTTTACATGTAGACAAGGGTAGAATGTTTTTACATTTCATTTTCTAGGTGGGATTCTGTCCTTTCCCTCTTCACCCCACTCCCTCTCCTCCACTTTTTTTCCTTGCAAGAGAGAGAAGTAGGGAAAGGAAGAGAAAAAACACATTAGGAACTTTATTCTGTAGGAGACACAGAGCAGTAGTTGCAGTTAACATATACAAATTCCACCCTCTACTTCTGTTTAGATGAACGCCATCTAGCTCTGTAAATCTTGAACAGTCATAGGCATCCTGCTGCCCTCAGCTGCAGATTCTTAACTATTGTGGAAATATGTAATTTAATCTTTATTTGGCGGCTTTTTTTAATTCTATGGGTTTTAAGCCTACCTTTTGAGTGCCTTTGATTCCAATCATCCATTACTGGGATTAATTGAAGGATCCATGCACATTTGAAGAAACCTCAATGGAAATTTGCATGAATGAATGAAATTTGCAGTAATACAGAAATGAAGCCTTTGAAGGGAGAATCTGAGCTCAGAGGATATTCATATGGGTTCTGTCTTACTTGAAAACAAAACTTGTTTTGTTTTTTTGGTTTTGGTTTTTGTTGATTTTTTTTTTTAAGGTTTATCAAGAGTTTGTTGAAGGTGGCAGACGAACTTCATGGTGTAGACGGACATAAAATTGTACCAATAATAAATGATAACTGTAAACATCATTTGTAATGTGAATCTTAACAACTTCATGTGCCTATAACCATATTAAGGTTAGCTGTTTTAACTGTAACAAGCACTGGATAGACTATCAAGATGCTCAAGAAGGCTAGATTTTGTTTTATGAATCAAAAGAGATATCCATTTAATTTTAATGCCTGCAAGACTAATGAAACAACATATTTTGATTATTTTTATCTACTTTGTTGTGTGGCTTTTGTAATACTATATGATATACCACATTCCAATATATAAATATTTGCTTTTGCTTCAATCTTAAATTAAATAATATATCCCTAGACCACTAGCATATTACTAAAGCTTCTAGTTTTTGTAAAATGATAAAAATACAAAATGTGTTATTTATGATGATACACCACACCATCTACACCCCCTTTTCAAAATCCTAGATCTGCCCAAGGTTAAAGTTAGTAATTTGAATCATGTATGCTCTATACATGCAAATGTAAGGGTCATTGCAAAAGAGAATGCAAGCTCCTGAGCATCATCTTCTGCCCCATGTCGAAAGATAGGTCTGTCCCCAGTCTCAGTACACTTAATTTGCAAGATCCCTGCAATTCAGGATTGTACAATATTCCTCGTTTTGACAGTAATGACATTTGTAGTAAATGTGGGGCTGGGATTTGGTCCATTAGGAAAAGATAGTGTTGACTACCTGATTACTTTTATTTTAAATTGTTTTGACTTGCTGTAATCCATGTGTTAGAAATAGATAATGAAGTTGCATAAATTATTCCTGCCCTTTCTACCCATCCTACATGCTGTTTAAAAATCTATACTCAGTCCAAAAGTTTTCTATTTTATTTATTTAACTCTAGAAAAAAAGTGATGGGAAACCCTCTCTCCAATTGTAATATTGAAATATATATTTCAGTTGCGGTTTGAATTTCTGGATATATCTTATGTTTAATATTGCCAACCACTGTACTCAAAAGTCAGGGGTCAGAGATGTTTTAAATCTCACAATTTTTCAAACAATTGTGTGTGTGTGGCAGGGAGAGGGAGGGAATTTAAGGTCCTGATTTTCTGTAGCAATCAGGTCTAAATACTTCCTTATTGTATTATTTTTAAAAAAATGAAAGCTGAGGTTCTCTTTTACTTTCCTCACCTGACATTGAAAAAAAAAATTAATTTTTTAAGGCTGTAATCTGATCAGCAGATGATCATGAAATCCAGACAAAAGCATAATGTAATTTTCTGTGAATGCAGCATCTATTTGTTGACCTAATTGGTATTAAAATGACAAATGGATGTTTGACATTTGTGGGCTAATCTAAGATTTCAGGTACATCATAGAATTCTAGAAAAACAAGGACAGAAGGGACCTCAAGAGCTCATCTGCAGCAGCTCCCCATTCAGGATAGCTATGTGGTAGTCTGAAAAATACTGGACAAATGCTTTCCCAACATGCAATTATCATTTCCAAGCACATCAATTCTTCTTCTGTCCCTAGTAGGCATAGAGAACAATTTATTGTTTTCCTCCTTATCAAAACTCTCCTATTCTGAAGACTTAAGAAAAGCTTTTCCAGTCTTTTTCCTAAACTGCCTCAGTTCTTTCAATTTTTCCTCATGTGTCATGTTTTATAGATTTCTAGTCATATTTGTCCTTCTCTGGATTCTTTCCAATTGGTCTTCATCTTCCTTGTTAGGGCAAGTTTCTCTTGTCCCTTGAAGTTTATTTTATTTAAAAAATTGTAAAAATACATTTTAAGGATGGAAAGCCTAAGATTTGTAAATCTGCTGCAGTTTTCTTGTACAAGGTTGTTTGCCTTTTGCCCAAGTACTAACAATATGTAAAGCTTTGAGGAGGAGTTTCTGAAGTAATATTCATATGAAAGGAAGGTTGATGGTTCCGAAATATTGTTGCTAGGACTGATGATCATGGCTAGAAAATCCATTTTAAGATCATTGGTTTTGTTTACCACGCAGCTGCATGCAGTTTGCCAAATTGTGTGTATCAGATGGAAATGATCAACTTACAACTTGTAAAGCAAATCATTAAAATAAACCATTCTTTAAGCTCATGTTGATGATTCTTGGTAGCTTCGAGCATTTCACAAAGGGAATGGCTCATTTAATTTTAGCCACAGTTTAATGTTGCATTGTGTTGAGAATAAATGCTGTTGGAAAGAGAGATGCTGATGTGTTGCCAGTCTGCTGTGGTCTTATTTTTACTTTAAAGATTACATTATTAATAATGAGATTTTAAATATGTACAATTTTATCTTTAATGAACATTTAACAGAAGTCTGTTCACATAAAGTTAGTTGATCTTTGTGCACTTTTGGTTGTTTTAATTCTTCATTAATTGCTTTTTTACTTTTATGAATGTTAGGTGAAAGCATCATTTAAATTAAGTCCAAATTATAAAGCTTTTCAATGGTAGAAACCCCCCCATGCATTTTGATGGAGTAAAAATACCATTATCTTTGAATATTTCATTTATTATTCATTATGAGTTCTGCAGGGAAAAAAATTAAGACATTTAAAATTTTTATTTGATGCAAAATAACCTCTTCTAAACAAAAATAAATATGAATGTAAAGAGAGGAACAAAATTAAAGATGTTATGATGTTGCCATTTTACATATATATCTTTTGTTGCCTTGTTTACTTTATGTGATTTCACTGACTGCTTTAACATTGTTTTTGTGTTATCTTATCTACAGTACAGCTACAGCGTTGTTGGGGAAAACATAAGCTGGTTATAGTATCTTTTGATGTGGTATAGATGAGAGACAAAGTTCTTTTCCTATATAATCAAATAGACATACTGCTCCTGTGTGACAGCATGGTGTAACGTCTTAATAATTTTCTAACCTCCCAAAGTTAAGAATACACCCTGGAAATCTCTCTCAGAACTGTAGAATATATTTTTCAGACATGGCATAAGAGTGAAACAGTTCCTCAAAATCCATTAATACCTCTTAGTTTTTATGTGGAATATCAGCCTTAGTTGTCTTGCAGGACTTTTTCATCACTGATGAAAGTACCACAATTATCCAAATATCCCTACATCATTTCCTTTTGTGTACATGAACACACCTCCCTCTCTGTGAACATTAGAGAAATGTAAAAACTTTACCAAGGGCAGTGTTTTGGGTCATGGCTAGTGTCTCAGGCGGCTGGAGCCATCCAGAGGATCACTAATTTAATCGGATGTCAGGCAGGCCAGTGATGGAGAGGCGAGACAGCTTATTGGTTTTAAAAGATTATGTTACTTATGGTGCGTGGAATGGCAGCGCAGGCCTTGAGTTAGCTTGCCTGTGTTGTCACGGATAATTAAACGAGTTGCGAGTTAATGAGTTTTTGAACGAAAAGGAACCTGCAGGATAAAGAGGGTACGTCAAAAGGACCCGGTGACGAGGAGATAATGGTGGGTGATCAGTCTGCCAAGTTTCCTCGGTTGCACTACAGAGTTCTCCACGGTTACTCTGTCACATGCTCGGAGGTCTCCGACTTGGGCGGAAGCTGCACGAACTTTTATATGTCTGGAGTGGCCAATAATGGACTGCTAGGTAGGAATAACTAATGAATCAGGATGTGACCAAATTTGGGTTAATGGCTCCATGCGATCTATTGTGACTTGGACATTCAACTGATTTGGTTATGACAGTTAGATCTGAAGAGCTTTGTCAGGGTGAGAGAAAAAAAATCATCTTTAATATTTGCTCCCAAGCTTCAAAACTTTTTAGCTTGAACAAGAATTAATAGTGGGGTGGGAGGAAAGATGGACACAAGGAGACAGAGAAGAAGTGTAATGTTTTTGTTAATTCAGGAAACAACTTCATTGCAATAGTCCTAGTACTGTGCTTTTGTAGAGTCTGCTCAGTTAAATATCCCAAGGGGCCAATAATGAAATACATTCCTATAAAATGTATTTTATATAATATCCTATGTGCTATTCCAAAATGTAGAACAAAACATGTTCTCTCTAATGTCTGGAGACAGGTGCAGGCACAGTAGAAGCCCTGTGTTTCCAGAGCCTAGGATGCAGGAAACCCAGGATGAAGGTACATAAATGTTACAGAATCCTGCTCTATGCAGGACCTATCTTCATTCTCATAAGGTGACCAGGAAAGAGGACAAGATTAGGTTAGCTGAATTCAACAATGCATCTGACAACTTTGCCCATTCGCTATGCCCTCACATCAGGTAGGCACAGTTTCTTGCACAATCAGATACTCAACTCTGGGCCCATGGGCCAGATCCAGCCCTGGGTGCAGGGCAGTGGGCCCCATGGGGAGTGCTGTGAGTTGGATGACAATGCACCCAGGGCTGGATCTGGCCCATGGGCCCAGAGCTGAGTATCTGATTGTGCAAGAAACTATGCCTACCTGATGTGAGGGCATAGTGAATGGGCAAAGTTGTCAGATCCAGAGTGCAGGGTGGCATGGGAACCTATTCCAGTATGTGGGACTGGGCAGGGGCAGCACCGGGCCCCCAGAGTTTGATCTCCGTACATTGGGTCAGGCAGAGGCTGTGTGATACCAGAATAGGATTTACCTAAAAGAGTAGTAGCTTCACATAGTGACTTAAGATCAAAGTTAGTTAGGATGTCATAGGTTTTGATGGTTGCTTTGTTATAGAAGACTTTTTAGCCAGTCTTTCGTAGTCACTGGAAAGTTGACCAGGTCACAGATGATAAAATAAATGACATTGGGTGAACCACATGCTTTGTTACACCTTAGGCTTTGGGTCGGTATGTCTAGCCATGGGTAACATTTTAACTTGGTTGCCTGGTTTTGAATTTTGACAGCTGTTGCATCCGTCTTCCGGGCAGCAGTAAATTCACATGGCTGATTCATTTTAAAATGAAGTATTCTGAAGCACAGAGCTGACATATCTTTGAACTTTTGTTACAAAGCAATTTGATCCATTTCTTTTGCACACAACAGCAGTATTAGCTTGCTTGCAAAAAAATAGTAAAACAGAAAGAAACCCCTCTTCCTCCACCTCCCAAAATAAGGAGCCCCACCTCACCTTTTCTTTGCAGAAATCTCTGAATGTTTCTGACAATTTTTATTTTCAATAACTATCACTGAGTATATGGACATATTTTGCAAAACTCAAGCAGTGTAGAACAGCAGTTTTCAACCTGTGGTCCGTGGACCCCTGGGGGTTCTCAAACTATGTCTAAGGGATCCGTGAAAGATGACTATGATCAGTCAAAAGTACATGAATACCCACACTTGCAGTTCAAAGGAATCCACATCTCTGTTTAAAATTTCCTAAAGAGTCCACACCTCCATTTGAAATTTTTTAAGGTTCTGCAAATCAAAAAAGGTTGAAAAATGCTGGTCTAGAACGTCTGGATCAAGTGTTCTCCAAAGCCAAAACTTTCTTTACAAAGGAAATTCAGTCCTGTGACAAATAATAATCAGTTATATTCTGTGTTTCTTTTTGTTCCGTGCCAGTATAGTGCTTAGTATGTTAAGTTTAGGGTCCATCACTGAGGTCCTTAGTGAAGGATAGTACTAGAGGGATATGATTAGTCCACAACAGACTTGTATCCAGATGCCTATTCGTTAGCACTTGGAAGAAAAACAACTGCATCAATAAAGCTGTACATTTCCGTTGTGAGTTCCTGGTAGATATGTGCCTGCAGAAAAATTATAATTATTACATTTTACCCTTGGTTTGTTTTATATTTTTTAGTATTAGCATTTTAGCCATTTTTTTAGATTTGACATCACTCTGCTTATACATTGAAATATGATGTTTATACAAAATCTTAATTCTCTAACAATAAATAATCTCAAAATCTGTAACCAGGAGCATTGCATTTAATACACAAATAAATGAACTCTACTGGCCTCTGTCCTTAAATAATCAATTAATTGGAAGGCATGGTTTACTTCAGTCAACATAAAATTTATATTAACAAAATCCAGAAAAGGCTTTCCTCCTTCAGACTAAGCCCCCAAATCCTATCAAATGTATTTAGATTCACTGTTAGATTATATTTAAATATACATTTAGTTGTGCCCTACTTGACCCCCTGTTTGTTATGAGTACTTACATACTGTGAATAAATATAGTTTAAAACTAGATAGCTTTACCATCACTTTTTCCTCTGCTCTTGCGGATGACGCTAATCACACCGTATGTAACTTCCAGCAGTGGTATATGTTCCTAAATGTATCAATTATGGCAAATGAAACAGAATCCCAGAAAGGGATCTTGGCAAAGAACCTTTTTCCATTGCCTTTAACATAGTAAGCACAACACATTTCCTTATCTAAGGCATATTTAAATGAATTTTAGTTTTCAGTTCTTGGTTCAGCTTGTAGGTGATATCATTTTAGTGAAAGTCTGAGATGCATTTTCTTGAGGGGAAAGTGAGAGTTGAGGTATTAGTCTAATTTTTTGTGAAGTTTTCACAGTATAACATATTAATTTTTATTCAACATTTAGAATAATGGGAAACATTTCACCAGTAATGATTCCTATTGCCCCACTCAACATCTATGCTTTTCCCTTGGAAAAGCTTTGGAAAACAAGTAGGCCTTGCAGCCTAACCAGATAAGGGAAGTAGATGCCAG
Organism: Caiman crocodilus; assembly: GCA_030014935.1. NCBI lineage: Eukaryota > Metazoa > Chordata > Crocodylia > Alligatoridae > Caiman > Caiman crocodilus. The sequence goes on from JAGPOW010000261.1 coordinate 176,216,876, forward strand.
AGCTCTCTACTAAAATACCCAATCAAATAATCCATCTAAAATAGGCAGATGCTGCTACAAGCAGATGCTAAAGAGCCGCTTATGGGAAGCCACCTGCCAGTTCATAATGTTGATTTCTCTGAACCACGTATACCAATCACTCTTTTACAGGAAATTTTAGTACAGCCACATTATTAAGGACCTTTTCTGAGATGCAAGGAAAGAGATGGAGAGAGTGAGCACCTCTGAGGCAGGCAGGGCATAAGCTGTGTGGAGTTTGGTTTACCTGAGATTTGCTCGGTATCTCTGTGACACTCTTGTTACTATTATGATTATTTTTTCTTATATCCTGTTGGCCTCAAGTCTTTGTTGAATCAGAATCAAAGCATATAGGAAACCTGGGGTTTTTTTGAACCAAAGAAAGCAAGAGACAGTTCTTTTTCTTCAGGTGGAGTTCCTCTCTCAGGGTGTACACAATCCATCCTTGCCACATGCACAACATGCAGTCTGTCAAAATATTCACCTGAATTATCCTGTGTGTTTCTGAGGAACAATTCTGACACAGGGTTGCAGCAATTAAAAGAAAACAGATTTAAAATAGGTTCACAGTTGAAGTTTCTGCTGTGTCCACTAAATTTAAATCCCTTACCTGAACCTACACTAATTATTTGGTTCAGGATGATATGTTAAGCCGTCTCTGTACACAAGAGATGTACTGGTAGAATTACAATGGTATACGTAAAGCTAGATTTAGTTATAAGTAAGCATCTCCTCTAGTATGGACACAGTTGGTACATTTACATGTGCATTACTACATCATAATTACTGTGCAGTAGTGCCAGTGCACATCTGTGAAGTGATGCTAATGTGCAGTAGACTAATTCTACTGATGCATTAACACAGCTTTTGCTGTGCTAATGTGCAGTTGCATTAATCTACTGTGCTTTTAGTGTCTTGTGTAGATGCACCCAGTTACATCAACAAAAACTACTTATATTGGCATAGGGCTATTCCTGTATAGGAAGGGCAATAAACAATACTGGTGTGAAGCACCTGTTTACTAGAATAACCATATTCACTCGAGGGACAATATCAATATTATTACATTGAAAAGAATTTGCATCTCTAATCAACATAATTGCAGGCAATCACAAAAACTGTGCAAACTAGATCTTAGTTACTCTAGTGAGCTCAATGGAGACTACTATGTGTTTAATGATGCTGCTTTATGCTAATGAGAGAACAAAATGTAAATGTAATGGAGATGACCCTTGATTTGCTTTGAACATCATGAGAATACGTGAGCTGAATTCAGTTTTCCTTGCAGTGGAACTAGTTGTTGGTTCGAACATCAAAAAGCCAGTTCAGATGGGGAGTGCAGGCACCTGTTGAATTCTAAGTCAGCCATTTATTTGCTAACAGACAGATGAAAAGGTGATCAGTAGCTTTAGCATAAAATATATGGCTTCATGAGTGAGCAAAAGCCCCATCTTTTTCTTTTTAGAAGTTTTGTTGTAGTCAGTAAGTTTAGAAATCCCAAGACCCAGAAGGTTAATTCAGCATAACTGTACTACAGTAGTATAAATTTTGTGGACAGCTGAACCCTGGCCAAAGAGAGCTTTAAACTGTGCTGGTAAAGTCAATTAGCTAAAGTCAGAAACCTGTGCAATGCTCTTTGACCTGTACTAGTATATTTTGTAAGATGGCTCTAGAGTCTGACTTGGATCACGGAAGCATAATCATATTTTCAGAACTCTGTTCTCTTCTCTTAGATTTTCAGTGGGCATTACATGATGAATCTTCATGTATTTCTATGAAAGTATTCTGACTTACATTAGAAAAGACTGTAGCTCATTGAATTGTAGGATTCTGGATGACAGATTTTCAAGCTTCAGTAACTTTTGTGAGGGAGGGATAGTGGTGTTGGTCATGGTAATGCCCTCCCCAAATGAATGGTCAGTTTGAGTGATGATGAGTCCATAGACCCTGGCAAGAAATCATAGTATCATAGTATCTAGAGTCGGAAGGGACCTGGGCAGATCATCTAGTCCGACCCCCTGCCTTGGCAGGAAAGAGCACCGGGGTCAGATGAC
>JAGPOW010000261.1:176228523-176240088 GCA_030014935.1 Caiman crocodilus
TAAGATTATGTACAAAGGGAGGTGGGAATAAGCATGTGCCTTATGTGATGTATGAAGGAAGGCTTGAATGATAAAAATATATGTATGTATTTTTGCATATTTTTACACACAGCAGCATGATTCTGTACCCTTCTCCATTCCCTTTACCTAGTCAAAAATGCATCTCATCTCCCCAGGTAGGAATTTCTCCAGTGCTTGACTAATAACCACCTTGTCAACTGACCTTATCAACAGTGTCCTAAGAATGAAGATACTCCTACTGGCATGGCATTGGAAATGATGCACTTCATTTGGCAAAGTGGGAGAAAAGGAGCATGATTCACTTCGCACACCCTGCTCCTGCCCCCAGTCCCTGCCCACTCCTCCTCCTACATTGGTTATTTTAAAGGCAGTTTGGTAACAACCGTTTATATGTTGTCTCCTTATGTAAAGAGTCATATAACGGAATAATTCCAGCATCTAAATAGAATCAGTTTTACTGATTTTTAACAAACTGAATATTTTGCCTTCAGTAAGCCTTCCTAGTATGAGTGAGAACAGAGGAAGTGGAAATCAATTTGGTAGAAGACCAAATGGTAGAAGAGCCAAATGGTCCTGAAATAGCTAAATGCTGCTATTCCAAGGGGGTTGGGGATGGGGAACAAAGTCTATTGAAATCTTCCTTAAGTATATCCAGAAAATAATAAATGTACAAATCATTGCTAGTAATTTTTTTACGGGAGTGCTGTAAAATATGGTGCATGAAGGTGCTAATAAAATGTAAACTTTAAGTTATGTTCATTACCCTAAAGCCATCACTCAAAGAAGATGCCTTCAGATCTTTGCAAAAGGGCATGCTGACATCCAGTCCAAAGCAGACCCATAAGCAGAATGTCACCATAATTGGAAACAATAAAGATACTTGTCAGATTTGCCCTTTAAAGACCCCTTTAAAGATGGCTCAGATCTAATGTGGCCATTAAAAAAGCAGGGGTAGCATGAAATGCAGTGACTATTATGTCTGTATAAAAAAAAAAAAAAAAAAGAAATCAGGACCATATTATATATTAAAAGATCAATTTTTAAAAATGACCAAAAGACTAAGTTGAATTCTATTTTCTTTCATCATCTAAGAGAAATAAATACTCAATTTCTTTGAAATGTATTAGAAGCTGGATGCTACTGTCCATAAACTCATTTATGAAAATCCTGATCTTAAGAGATGAAATACTCTTCCCTGAAGGAGCACAGCATCTGATCCCAACTGAGATGAGGCCAAATTTTTTGAACATAGGAATAAAGTAGTACAGTTGGAGTGGTATTGTGGCCATGGTGGTTTGGGGAAGTACATGAAGCAAGGTTTGTTTGGTGATATCCTTTCACTGGATCATCTGTTAAGTTGGGAAAGATGTTAAATAAGCTTTTGGTGCACGTAATGCCGTTCCTCCTTTCTCACTTCCCTTTTTTGTCACTTTACTGCCCCATCATCCTTTCTTAAGTGACTGTTTTCATGTACATAATGCAATGAAACAAAAGGGTTTTTTTATTTGGTATTTCACTTAGGGCCATATCTGTGTCTTTCCCATACCCAAGAAAAGCATTTCCTGGGCTGAAAAGCTTGTCTAATATCTCTCCTGATTATTAAGTAGGTCCAATAAAATTTTGCAAAATAGGCTCTTGCTGCTGAATAAAAATCATCATGAAATTTCATCTTTTTTTTTTTAAATTCATTTTTGCAAGTACTTACGAACTACGTTTGCAAATTCGCCCCTATTTAAATTACTGCTTGGCTGCTTGCTCATGGCTTTACTTGAGTCTACAATGTAGATATTTTTCTAATACCAATTTGATTGACAGGTGTCCTTGCATTCACTATATTCATCATTCCCTTGTATATGCTTGCCTGTTTATATATAATCTGTTTTACTAGGGTCACTAAATGCTTCTTGTTCATTAATAAGTTTGTTCTTATGGCATCTTGAGGGGCAGCAATTTTATTCTCATTTAATGAATGGGGATTTGCTGCACAGGGTGATTAAATGACTTGCTCAAGTCATAAGAGTTTGCAGCAGTTCTGGAAATTCACCCCAGACCTCCTGAGTGCCTTCATCACTTGAGCACTGTTCCTGCCACCCCAGCTAACCACATTGTTCCAATGTCCCTTGTTAGGGTTGTGCCCAAACAGTTCTGGGATCAAAGACTAGGGAATGTTCCTGGAGTGCTGCAACTCTTTGATCATAGGAAGACCTCTGGTTTTCATGTCATTCATCTCCTTGTCTCACTTGCAGACCCTGATCTATCCCAGCAGGCCACATTCCTTTTACCCAGGTCCCTGTTGGATCTTCCTGTTTAGCACTTGCTTGCCTGTTTCCTTCTCTTTTTGCCATCCTCACACTATTTACATGTCTTTTAACATGTTATTTCACAGCTCTTCCTGAACTTTGGCTTTTGGTGCTCCTTTCCCTGAGTCTCACTTGTACCCACTCCGCTCCTTAGTGTTTTCAATCCTGCCGGAAGTGATCAGTCATAACCCTACAAGGGATGTTTATGTGACCTCAGTAGCCATCTATCCCCAGCTGTCTCTTCAAACATACCTCTGCTTCCCCACACACCCTTTGCTCTGGAATTTAAGAGAAAATGCCACAAAAGTGGAGTTTAAGAATGTGACACTTATACTATACATGAAAATCTCTAAAACTCCTCATATATGAAATTCAATGTTAATGAACTGCACTTCTGTTTTGACATAAACACTGTATATATTTTATCCCCCTTGCAAATAATAAGGATAATAAGCTAATTGAGAGCAAAAAGGAATGGTGAAGGTATGAAGATGAAGTGATAGGAGAACAAAAAGGAAGATTTTTATACATATTGCTTGATTTTATGCCCATTGAAGACAATGATAAAGCTCCTTATGATATTAATGGTTCAAGATGAAGCCTGTCTTGCAAGTAGCTGAGCACAGTGTTCCTAATCCAACAAGGTAATTAAGGCTATATTTAATTCCAAGCATGTGAATGGTTTCACTGAAGCCAATGACACTGCACATGCTTAAAAGGTCAAGGTACATTTGTACTGTTCTGGATTGGGGCTATTCTCAGCACCTTATAGGATCATTCTGAACTCATAGTGAATGTTTGTGCTCTCAGTGATCTCACGTGAGGATTTGGAGCTGAGTTACTGGAGTGTAGGTGACATCCACATCCATGCCTCACAATTTACTTGTAAGATTCTAGCCTTCACCGATGTACCTATGACACTTTTTTTAGTAGCTGCAGTTGTGGAGCCTGTTGTGATGTCTAGAGGAGTCTCATTCTTGGTTACGTGATGACATTCAGGGACACTTAGAATTGTCAGCAAATAAAATTATCCGTTGTGGCCAATGCTTTTTTTTAAACCTTCCCACATTATGATTGGAAGACAGTGTCCTGGAAGAAGAAATTTTACACAATTGCCCTTTGTAACAAAGTTAATTACTGTACATTGGGTTTAATTAATAAGTCCCTAATTGAGGGAATATCCATGCCCTGGACTAATTACAATCTGAGACTCGCAATCAGAGCTGTTGTGAAGTAAAGTTACAAGCCAGAGAGATTCTTATCCCAGCACGTGGGGAATTAAAAGGTGTATCATCAAGAAATTGTGCTAGGTATACTGATGGCACCTCTTTCCTCTAAGTCCAGTATTGTGAGTGACTTTACAAATCCCGGAGCTCTAAATACACTTTATAGCTCCCCATCAATATGACTACAATAAATGTATCCTCCTCTGCTTACTCCCTTCCTCTTCAGCCTTCTGACATTGCCTGTGTCCAGTCTCATTTGGTGATTGAAGGAAGGCTAATTTTTCCCCCTCAATGAGTAATCTGCTTAGAATTAAAATGTAGGTAACAAGCGGAGTACCTGGGTGGAAAGTTAAATTGGCTATGATTGTGGGTATGTTCCTGGGAAGACTAGTAGCTAATCAGGTTGCATAATCAGGGTACATTCTGTACAGTCCTTAGCTGATTACAGATATGCATATTCTCATTAGTAATGGATGGTAGCCAGCCAGGGTACAGTGATTTTTATAGCTGTGTGGTTATTTCTCACCTGTACTATGAAAATGCAAATCGCTAGCTCTCATGTGCAGCAATTCCATGTTTTTTCTCCCAATAGATCTAACCTCAGCTTATTCTTCCTGGTAAAGTGGAGAGCTCCAAAAATAAACCCGGTATTTAATGTGCATGCACGCATCACCATAAGTGAGTGGTACAGTGCAAAGGCATGAAGAACCATGTCTATAACTGGAGGAGCTTAGTTGCAAGAAGTCGCACAGAAAGTTTTGCAAAAGCACCACTGGTTAAGGGAAACTGCATGGAAACAGCACTGCTGAAGTTGATGATGTTAGCCTGAATTTTTTTTCAGGTATTGTGCTTATGCCTCTCTTAATGCATGTAAAGTTCTCCAAATATGCTTGTGAACATATGGAGCTATTGAGACAGGGCAGAACAGAATTTATAGGCCTTGTAAAAGAGGGTATGCTTCGTGGAAGTGAAAGGGTGGAGGAATGATATGCTGTGTCAAAAAAAATCTTAAAGCCTGTCAGGGCTTATATGGAGAATGCCAGGTGATGCATGGCAACTGCAGATGGAAAAGATATAGTTGTATCTTAAAGGAAGAAAGAATTTCAGGAAGAAAACATGACTGTCACACTACTGAAAGAGAAAAATTAGAAACAAACTTGAACAATAGCTTATTTGAGTCATATTGCCCTTCCTTTTACCCCTCTCCCCCATTCTGCGCTCTCCCTTGGTTACTGTTCAGCAAGACTATTATTCCTCCAATAACTGTAATAAATTTTTGTTGATGTGTTTGTTTATCCAACTCTCTCTCTCTCTCTTCCTCATCTCTTCCAGTTCAATTTTTAAACTCTGAATTGGTTTTTCATTTTGGCTTTTATGTTAATTGTTCCAGAATCTAGCTGTCTGTTTGTTTACCATTTTAAATGATTGTGGTCTCCAGGGGGAAAGGTTGTTTAGTAGAAATAAACCCTGGTTTTTCTCTGATTATATGGTTTCCTTAGCTACCTTATGGTTTTGGGGAAAAAAAGTTTGCTGCTGAATTAGCTTTTCTTTTTTCTTTTTTTCTTTTTATTAATTACTTTGGCGAGATCAGTGACTTAAGTGAAGCACACAGCAGTTATTCATGTTCCACTTAAATCTATTGCCATCCTCAGAGGGCCTGCTTTTAAAAGGTGCAGACACATAATAAATGCTACATGCACCAATGGAAGTAACACTGAATCTTTGGAAGAAATTAAAGAACTTTTAACATTCCACAGGAAAAATTGGCAGTTTCCCAAGCTACATAATTACAGGACAGTTCATAGTGTATAATTAAAGTTAACAGTGAAGCAAATGATTGGAATAAAGCTTTGTGACAGATATTCTTTTTTGTTCTTGTGGAGCAGACAAGTTCTTTCCCCCTCCCTGTTCTCAAAAACCACTTCAGCAGCAATTTTGACTAATTTTTAAAAATAAAATTGTAAGTTACCATTTAAATGCATGCTATACAGAGCAGAAATTTTTTTTCATTAGAGTGGCAATTTTCCTTACAGGGAACCTGCAATAATATAGATCTGAAACTTTTCTGATGTGTAAAAAAATAGCTTGATAGAGAAACCTTTCCTTGGATTTTTTTTTGGTGTACAAACCTTTGTAGTTCATTTAATCTTTCCATTCCCATTGCATTGTCAGAAAAATCAAACTTTATCTGAAAACATGATTCTTGGATACACTTAAGAGTGAACGATAGAGCTTTGTGTCTGTTTGTATACACATAATTGCATACTTGCTAATATTAATAGAATGAAGAATATTGCTTTTCCTATAGTCTGTTCATGCATCTTGGTAGAACTGAAATGATTGTAGGCTATTGCAAGGGATGGTAGTATACAATGGACTGACCTCTCTACGTGTGTGACATTGTAAAATATGATGATCACTTGTGATCCTCAGTTATTGATATGCTGGTTTATTTTATATCGTTCTCATACACCCACAGTGAAGCATGAGGAAGAAAGTCCTAAGCTGGAACTATTGTGGAATCACAGAATGATCTTGGCTCTATGATGGTGTCCATAAGTTTCATCTAGTGCATGTGTTTTGGGTAATGTGCAGCTTTTGGAAATGGTTTGTATTTTTTTCCTCTTAGATATGAGTAAGATTTTCATGGCTTCCGAAGCTCAGATTGTGCCTGTAGAAGATAAATGCTACATCTCCTTTGTCCAAGTTTCAACAGGTCACACTGGTGGATGGGAAATGACGGCTAAATCCACAAAAAACCTGAGATGTCCAAGTGCTGAACTTTGCAGTGCCTAACTTTTAGGTGCAGCTTACTACAGGCCTGAATTTTATACCTGCATTTTTTATTTGAAGAGTTAGGTGCTTCAGAACTGGATTCACAACAACCAGCACTCTGAGTTGGGACATGCATAAGGTAGCTGGCAGGAAAGTCAGAGGCGTAAGTGTCTTGCTCTGACCTTCAGAGAGACACCGCCTGTTCACTCAGGATTCATTGTCCTGAACCATGTCTTGGAGGTAAATGCCCAATCTTGCTCTTCCACAAACTGAGGAGGGTGTGTGTGTGCATGCATGTGCAAGCTCTTTGTATTTAACTACAAATGGTGGGAGCAATGCCACCGTTCTTTTATCTACAAGCTTACTGGGTAGATCCAGGTTTTGAGAGTCCTCAGTTAAGTTCCTTCCTCTACCTGTTAGAGTACAAATACATTTCACTGCTCTCAGGAAACTGCCCTGTTCACCATACAAGAGGCTTCTCTAGATGCTCGTAGTCCCCCTGTTATTGTTCCATTTTACTTGCTATACTTCAGTAGTTATCAGACCAAAAAGAGAGAGTTTCTAGCATCTGCTCCAGTAACTGTTGAGGTATTTTATCCAGTGTCAATTTAATATAAAATATATCCTGAGCAATAGATTTGAGTCCAAGTTTCTGTTCCAAATCCAGCAGAAGGAGGGTTAGAAACTACATCTCCCAAGTGTCCTGATGTCCAGGTGAATCACTTGAGTCTGAGGAGGCCATTCCTATCATCATTTCATTATGAAAGCTACCCTTTATTTTCTAGATTTCCTAAAAAAAAAAAGATTTTCATAAAAGTGGTCAATATGCCCCAAATCAAGGTGGCATGTTATTTTTAATTCAAAATGATCCCCACCCCCCGCCCTCCTATCTGCTGAAAATTTCTGTAACTTTAAGTTTTGGGCCAGCCTGATTTTTTGTTTTGTTTTGTTTTTTTGTTTTTTGGAACTGCCAGTGAATTGACAGCTCAGGTATTCACACAGCGCAGTAATACAGATGTAATCTTTCTGGCAAGCAGTTACTTGAGTCACTTTTTTCTTTTTCTTCTTTGAGCCTTCAGAAATGATGTGGAGGAGTAGGTGTCATTTCTGAGCCACAGTGATGCAGATGAAGATTCTATGCTGACATTCTCTGAAGACCATTCATAACTTTAATGGGTTGAGTCAGACTGTGTACTGTATATTTTATAACCCATACACTTGTTGTATAGGAGGCTGCCTCCACATCCTTCCGCCAATTCACAAAAGTCTCCTTGTGCCTACTCACTCCACTCTGATCAAACATGATTAGTCCAACGTATAATCAGAGCAGTTTCTCAAAGTAAAATTCAGGTTGATTCCTTTGATTTCCCCTTCCCCGCCTAGAAATGATTGGAAAGGGATGCAATGTATTTACAATTTGTTCAAGTCAGTAAGAAAAGCAGGCTTTATTGCATGTGTTTTTTCTTGTATCATATTAGGGAATATGATTTAATATATACAGCCTGTTTTCTAGGTTAGTAGTTCCCAACCTTTTTGATTCTATTGCTGTCTTCAGTCCACTTCACCATTTGCTTTTGTCTGCTCTTTTCTTCTCATCTTCATTTTTATTTATTTTTCTGTTTTCTATTTTTTTTTGACATTTCTGAAGGTTTTGGATGATCTTCTTCACCCTTAAAAGCTATTTTACCTACTCATTCCCTCACTTATTAGAATGGGACTCCCACTCTCCACCACTTTCTTGTTCTGATCTCAGCTGCACATGCTGGAGAGCCGGGGGAGCTAAGGGTGCAGTGACACAATTCTATTTTTGCTAGCGCTGTCCCCTTTTAAACACCTGTCTTGAGCATTCTTCTGCTTCACCACATTTCCTTTAAGAAGCTGACTGCATGGCAGGCTTTGCACAGTACATCTATATCCACCTGGACATTCTGTTTCCAGCATCCCTGTAGGATGATCCCTCACGTTGCTGCTCAAGCATACTCCTTAAATTGGACTTGTTAGTCATTCAAAGCAAGCCTCCCTAGCTATGTGTCCCCTGTGGTCAAAGGCTCTCCTTCCTTGAGGGCTGATCAGCCTTTCTGTGTTTCTGCCCTTTTAATTGGAGGCCTCAGCTCCTTTCTCCAGGTACTCTAGCTTAGAATCAGTGGCTGTGATTCAAATCCTTTTCTCTAGGAGGTGGTACCTGGTTTTTTTTGTTTTGCAGAACTTATGTAATGTCATAGGAACACACAGTAGAAGACAAAGGAGGAAAGATGTGGACCAGAAGAATGGGGGAGAGAGAAGACGAGAATATTGGGAGAAGTACCAAGGAAAGCATAGTCAGAGAAGTGAGCAGGAAAGGTTTAGAGGGGGCAGTGAGTAGAGGAACAAATTTAGAAAGACATTAGGGCTTCTCTAAAAACAATAAATAAATAAATAATAGCCTGCCTTTGATAACAAGAAAATTGTGAAAATGGAAAAGCAGAAACTTTAGTCTTTTTTATGATCTCTTATTCTTCTCAAGTAATAAATACTGCTTCTAGAGAACTCAATGGACATTGCAGGACTCATGGAAAAGCCCATCACATACCAACTGTAGGGAAAATTAAAAAAAAAATGCATAAACAAAGAAGACAAGACAAAATAATATCAGGTTTCTTTTGACATTTAGTATGCTCCCTAATTGTTCTGTTGGGTCTGGGGAGATAGATGTTGTTATCTTAACCAACTCCCAGAATATTTTGAAATTTGCCTATTATGGATTGTAGTAGAAGCAAGTCTTAGGTATAGGATCATAGCAGGTACAAAACTTTAAAGAAATCTAGAGAAATACTGATTTCTAATAGACAGTGAAGCCTGTTAAATCCATCTGCTTTGGGACTCACTGTAAGTATAGTTATAGTGGATCTTGTCATCTTTGACTCTGTTTTTTCTTCCCGATTGTAATGAATCTCTGTTGTATTAGCTAGCTCAAAACTTGGTGCAGAAATCTAAGAAATATACCACCAGTTGCTTTGGGGCTAATATTGGCTAAGTTAGTGTTGTTTTTAAGACCATGGAATTATATAGTGAAAAAATTAGATTGAGTCTGTTTGTCTCAGAAAAAAGAACTATATCGTGTTTTTCAACTTAATGGGCTCAGTGAAAAATCCAGTTAGGGATCGCAGAGAAATAATGTAAAGTTTCCTGCAACCATTATAAAGCAAATCAGACAATTTTATTTCCTCTTCCGCTAGAAACTACATTATTTCCCTGTGATCTGGCACTAACTTGAGTTTCTATTATGTCTGATTTCTGAAACTTTGGACTTTTTCCTGTAAGTATTGGTTTATAGTAAAAGGGGTTTTTTTTGTTTTGTTTTGGGGGGTTTTTTTAGTGGTTCTGGGTGCAGATGTAATGAAGATTTGTATTGATTATGGTATACTGTAAAGTGTGTACATAATGGATATACAGAAAGGCATATGTACAAAGAAAAATGTATTTTTTTTCTACATGCTTCTTAATCCCCAAGTTAATTGTTGGGGGAAAAAAATGTCCTCTTAGACTGTGACAGCATTTATATCTTTGGTGTAGTTGGCTCAGGGCATGGGCAAATGACATTTTACATTGGTACAATCACCATAACCATTTTATGAGGATAAAAATGTAGCAGACAGATAACACAGATCTTAACCCTAGACAAAGTTTGCCCAAAACAGTGGAGAATAGACCTGAAAAAATTAGAGGTAAGAAGTACTTGACTGCTGGTCAGTTATACTGGTGTAGGTTTTGTCAGTCTTCAGCTTATCCTGGGCTTACTGGTTCCCAGGTAAACAGGCTCTTGCTTGCTCCCTTGTCACTGAGTGGTTAAGCACAATAATAGGAGCTTACAGTCTGAGTGACTTAGGGTAGCTGCATTTTTGTCCGCTGTAGATCTTAGTGTGATTTCTGTTGGTGAACAAATCTGATGCAAATTTTGTTGGTGGAAATGTCATCTATTTGTGCCCCCTCTGCTGATCAAGGTTTAGCTGCAAGCATACATAGTCAAATGTATGGCCAACACCAAGTCAGCTAAGCCCATTGCTGTGAACCAGCAGCTAAAATGACGACATTTCTGAATGTTGACAATGCCTTCATTACTATTTCTAACACCCCTTAATTTTGTTTGCTAATTATTATAAAACCTTGCAATAAGCAAACCACATGAAAAGACGTTCCACCAAGAATTTAACAAAAAAGCAGTTGTTTTGCACATAGACCTTCCAACCAAGAAGGTGGAAATATACTATCAAGTCTTCTATAGCACTTTGCATCAGTCTATCTCAAAGAGCTCCCTCTAGACATTATATGTAAGGCATGACTAACCAAGCAATCACATCTTAAGTGTTATAAAACAAGCAAAAAGTTACAAAGTTATTCCACAAAAAATGTGCATTAACTTTGTTGCTTATTCTAATCACATCATTAATTGAACACATGTCTAGGTGCTCCCTGGTGGCCAGGAACTCCCAAAACTAAGGGTCCCCCTGCCACAGGGGAGTACCACCCACTGTCAGCCCCAAAGCTAAGGCTTGCAGTGATAGCAGTGTTGTCAGTGATGGCAGGCTTGCAGTGATGGCAGTGTGAGACTTGCAGTGGAGAGAACGCTGCTCCCCTGTAAGCCCCCCTGGCTGTGGGGCTTGCAGCAGGGAGAAACATGCCCCTGTTGTGAGCCTTTTGAGGTGCAGGACTTGCAGCGGCAGCAGCATTCCCCTGTGCTGCTCCTGCTGCAAGCACCATAGCCAGCATTACTGCAGGGCTTACAGTGGGAGCAAAGAGGAGAATGCTGCCACTGTTGTGGGCCTTGAGGGGTGTTAGCTGCCATGGGGCAGCTGTGGGAACTGGTGCCAGGAGAGTTGGGGATCGCAATCCCCAGCTCCTCCTGCATTGGTGATGAGGCATGATGGGATCTTAATGCACAATCCCACAATCAGCCAAATTGTGCATTAGATTCCATCCTGTCTTTCCCTGCACATAAAGAGGGGCCCAAAGTGTTCTACAGAGTGAACAACCATAATTACCCACTTTTACAGATGGGGATAATTGAAGTATACCGAAGAATAATGAAGTTCACAGGGTTGATTTGTTTAAGGTCACTCTTTGGATGAACATGAGCCAAAAAAGATCTTTCAGGTATCAGTCCAATGTTCTAGCTCAGCGGTGCTTAGCCTCCAGCCTGCGGGGCCATTGTATCTGGTCCATAGGGTTCCCTAGGAATTAGGACATTTGCAAGCCAGCAAGCAGGG
>JAGPOW010000261.1:176248219-176268673 GCA_030014935.1 Caiman crocodilus
GGAGTCTGCCACAGGCCTGACCCAGCCTGTGAGCTGGACTTGGCCCACCCCTAGGCTAGGCAGTAATAGGTGTAAACTATCTTTAAGGAAGGTTAAGAACTAGAACAGATTACGTGTGGAGCTCATGGGAGAGTTTGAAGACAAATATCTTGATCCTTCTTAGAAGCAGGGGGAATGGATTAAATGTCCAGGCAGGTTGGGTCCCTTCCATTCCTACGTCCTAGGATTGAATGGGAGCATTTGAGATGGCAGCTAACGTGTGGAGGGGCATAGTGGATAGCAAGGCACTGGCTCATAATGGCCACTGCCTTGTGTGATTCTCTTCATTTGAGACCTTTGCCATTTTTAAGGTTTACAACTTTGAGTTGAATTTTTCAATGTCTGGGGTTCCTTTGTTCATGAGGGAGTGAAGTTTGAGCAAAAAAAGATTCTTCTTAATTTCTTCAAAAAATCAGCTTATATGTGTATAAAGGGAACACATTGTTGTCATCTTAAAAATAAAAAAAGGCATAATTTTTTTGAGCTGTAATTATAGTTTAAATGTGTGGGGGTAGAGAAATTAGCATCTGCATAAAAATAGCTATGGCTGAAAGGAATTACCTTTTTAATGTTCTAATGAAATTTGATTTTGCTTTGGCCAAATAATGATTTCGTTGGAAAATTGATACTGCGCACCCAGTTTGAGTTTGTATGAGTCTCTTTGCTTAGCAAGTAACCAAAGTCCAGTATTGAAAAACATGATCAGTTCTTCAGTAGACGGAGATCAGAATAGCACCAGGGGTATCAATACACTGAACAGTTTGTACCAACCAAGGGTCTAGTCCAGGAAGTGAATGCATGATTAGAGACCGCATCATAGTGTGTGCCCACAGGAGCCAGGGTAAGGTGGCCTAGGCAAGTTTAGATGCAACATTCCCTTCATCTTGAGTAAGTAGGTGTACAACTTCATTATTCTTTTAATGTGCTTTGTTTATGTGGGGTACATATATGTCATTTTCAAAGCTATGATATCCAGTTTCTAATAATACCATATTTACTTGAATCTAAGATGACCCTGAATTTAAGCCAATCCCTTAGTAAATAGATGCCACACAAGAAAAAAATAATTTGGTGTTTTTAAAATAATTTTGGTATTATTACTATTTTTGTACCTCGTCAGCCTATACCTATTTTTGTACTAGACCTACTGACAAAAACTATGGCAATACCAGTAAGTTATAAATTCAACATCAACTTCAATTCAATTCAAATATTGACTTAACCTATATTAGGTTCTGGCCAGAACCTGGTAAGTGCTACTCCTTTCTTAGATCCTGCAATTTAGGACCAGTCACTTGTGCATGCATCTTCACTCTTCACTGTTCTCATTTTCTCTTTCATCTTCACACACAACATTTTCTTCAGTTCCATCTGTGGCACTGAATACACAGAACTTTTTGAACCCTTTGATGATGGATTATGAAGACATCCTTCCTTAAGGAGTCAGAGTCCATTGGGAAAATGATGCTATGATTGGCTGCTTAATCTTCCCACCAGGTGTAAGCACATTGTTCCTTGCCAAGAGCCAGTCCCAGTACTGATACTAAAAATGGCCCTTAAAGAGCTTATTTACTGACATCCAGTACTTGGAGTTGAGATGTCATACCAGGAGGTATGACTACAAGATCACAATTAATTGACCAAATTTTTGCTTTCACGTCTAACACAGAGTGTGTTATATGCCCTTTCATTGAATCTGACACTAACACTCCTCTTTTCTTTAGCGGTACCCCAGGTCTCCATTTCCACATAACATCTAACCAGTCATTCATCAGTTCACTTGACATCAGTCCCAATTCCTAACATCTAGCCACTATTCCTGGTGGCAGTTTTTATTTTGGCATAGTTTTGTGTTTCAAAACCACATAGGGTGGCAATTTTCTCCCATCTGCTAATACTGCTAACATCACTGTAATTTGTGACTCTTCATTTCTTATATTTTTTGTAATTATAGATTGTGCACCTTTTCATGGATGGTGACATTATTTGGCATGTCAAAATAGATTGGAGTTCAGCAGGTAATGATGCTGAACCAATTGCATGGACCAATATCGTACCAGTGGAATCCATCAAGTTTTTCAGTGCAATCTGATGGTAACTTTTGTGCAAATGATGTTCTTCATCTCAGCCACATCATTCAGATACACCACCCACTACTTGCTTTTCATTTTTGAAGGGGAATGTTCAATTCCTTTGCTATTTCTAATACTTTGAATTGAATCACTTTACAGGTGATTGACATTTCCTCCTTTCTCTTTTCTTGAACATACTTGACAACTTGCTTATCACTTTCAGGAAAGCAACCTTGTTTTGGATTCCCAGATGTTTTCCGTGTGGATTTAGCATTCTTCCATTTTCCTTTTAATTGTCTCCATTGAAGCACATTTGTTTCCGTAACATTATACTTCCTTCCTGCCTCAACCCTCCAGGGTTTCTGGCTAGCATGTGCTGAGTCACCTTTAGCTGCTGCTTAAGCAGTGGGTGCTGTAGCAACCCAGCTCACAAAGGAACCTGCCCAGGCTGCCAGTGTGTGACAAATTGCTCCAGCGCCTGCTGTTGGGGCAGTAGCTCAGAGCAACTCAGCACGTGCTAGCCGGAAACCCTGAATGCTATGGGGACAGTGCCTGGCTGGTGCCTGCTGGGTCATTTTGAGCTGTGTGTAGGGTTTCGAGCCAAAGGGTACCAAAGCAGGTTGGCACATGCTGGCAGGGAGCAGCTTGGAGTGACCCTGCACTAGCTGACCAGGAACCCTACACACTATAGGGAGCTGAGGTACCCTGTTGGCTGGCCATGTGGATTTTCTGGTTTTATGTAAGTTGTGTATGATTATAAGACAAAGGTTGAATGAGGAAAAAAATTCGTCTCATTATCAAGTGAATATTTTACCTACTAGATTGCAAAATCTGCTAAAAAAGAACATAGGAAGCTGTTAAGGTGACCACCTGTCCTTAATCAGGCAGGACAATCCTGTAATGGGACCCTCAAGTCCTGGTCCCAGGCTGTATGACTCTGGGACAGCATTTGTCTCAGATTTGTAGTGTCCACAGGGATTGGGAAATGTAGGGTTTCCCCTTGCAGGCTGGCAGCATTCCAAACTGCAAGAAGCTGCCAGGATTAGGATGCAGGGGATGTTATGTATTTGTGTGCGCCTGAACACATGTATGTGGCCAGGAAATACAGCCTAGAAGTGTGGAGAGTAGCTCCTTGCACGTAAGTCTATGGGGGGAGGAGGTATAGGAGAGTGGGAAAAGGGGCAGATTGAGGCTCCCCACAGGGAAGCAAAGAGTGGGGCAGGGGCATGGCACACTGGCAGGACCAGCCAGGGCAGTGCATGGGACTTGGGGCAGGGAGCAGGACAGAGCCACGAGTGGCTCGTCCAGGAGGCAGGGGACACAGGTGAGGGGGCAAGTGCCTCCCCAGATTTGTGTGTGGGGCAGGGGACAGATACAGGCTACCCACTGTGCTCTCAGGGCTCACTGCCCTGATTCTGGGGATGATCTTCCCGCTGCCCACCCAGCTGCAGCAGGGGCAGTGGTGGCTTTGAGTTGTGCTGTCTGCTGCTTCCAGGCATACAGGGGGTGCAGAGGTGGTGCAGGGCTCCTTAGGGAAGGGCAGCAGGGTGGGCAGCCCTGAGCTTGCAGTGGGCAGCCTGTATCTACCTCCGTTCTGCTCTGCTTGGCTCTCGTCCAGTTGTGGTGGTGGCAGGGGTGGGGGGAAGGGGGGCATGTGTCCCGCCTTCCCTTTTGAAAAGGTGGTCACTTTAGAAGCTGTGTGTGTCAGCCATCAAGACACAGATCTGGTTTATCTTGTTAAGAAGTACAAACTAGAGATGGCATTTTTGGAAAATGCATATAAAGCTTTTCTTTGATTGAAAATAAAGGCTGTTGCTGAATGAGATTTGTAGTCTTAAAATCACTTGAGGGCAAAGGTGGCTCTGACAGTCCGTGTGTTTTATGTTTCAAACTATACATTGAGGCTCTAATGGTTCCTTTAGAAATTCATAGCTAGCCATTATTGCATTGGAACATTGGATACTTTTTACAGTTGCTGAAGTGTATAATTTAAAAGGCACAATGAATTACTTTCTGTTCATGAAATATTCAATGGTAGAAACATTCTTAAAGTGCAAAGTCTATGAAAGCTGCTAGACTGCATTATTTATTAAGAATGTTTTAATGCTGATTGTATTCTTTTCTCAGCTTCATTAAATACCACAAGATGATCAAAAGGCATATTTTGTATTTCTCAATTATATTTTTTAATATCATCCCAGCAGGTGTGGTAGTAGAACAGTTAACATGCATCTCAGTGGATCCAGAGGCATGTTTGAACCTGCCTCCAGACTCAGCCAATTGTCCCTCTTCAGTTAACTAAGCTCTAAATAGGTGTTTGATCATCTAGGCAGAGGAGGCAAAGGTTTGCAGATGTGATGCTAACTAGGTTGTTCCCTTCTGTGCCATTAGGTGCAAAAAGCTGAATGTTTTTAACCAATGAAACTTTATGGACCACTGAGATTGGGAATGGGCCTCTGACCTTGATTTTTGATTTGTTCCAGCAGCGATTCAAGAAAGAGAGGGCTAAGTGCATGCACTGTTTGGCTTTGCAGATTTTCCTGTTCAGATATCTAGTTTTCTTTTTTCTTTGGCACCGTTCTCAGAGTGACTGATGACTTGTGGAATTAGCCTCTATTAATACTGAAGTAAATGGAGGTTGAGCATATACTTTAAGTTCAGCACATACTAAGGACTTTACTGCATCAGAGCCTCAAAACAAAGTAACTGTGAAATATTAATAGAACTAGATTAGTGCAAATATGTCTCTGTCCCCATTTTTCAGTCACTTCAATGATACTTAATCACTTACTGGATTGTAAGAATGGTGTCTAGGCTGCATTCTTGAGTAGGGGTAACTCTCTGAAACAGGGCTACAACAAACAGGGATATTTTGCATTAGCTGTTAGTCTTATATTATTGTTGCTTTTAAGGGAACTGTTAAGATTCTAAAATTGGACCTAACCTTGATAAGAACCATGGTAATTTTGAGCTCCTCAGGAAGCGAGTTTCACAGATGTGAGTCAGCCATGAGAAAGCTCTCCTAGTCTTATGTGCTGCCACATGCCTTCTATAGAAGAATGAGTAAGAGCGATCAGATGGAAGGTAAAAGTCCCATCTAGCCAAGATGATTGTCATTTTTCCCCTTTTGGTTCTATGCATCTTGGAATTGCAAACATATGATAGCATTCCTAAATCTGGCAATCTCAGTAATCTGGCATGGTGCTCCTACAATATTTGCTGATATTGTTCTCGACTCTCTCTTAAATAGATTTCTGCTGAAGGATCAGGAAGGGCAGATGAAATTATAGATTTCCCATTTTCTCCCCATTGGCTGTAGAGATTGATTGAATTCCTTCTCCAGCTCAGATGGTGAAACACAGCCAAAGGAAAAGGAAACTTCTGTGGAGTTTACCTTTAGGTAGGAAACTGTTAGAAAGATCAGATTCGGATTAGTCTTCACTAATCTAGTGAAGATTAGTGGTTTCTTAAAAACTAGGATTTGCTTCTAGCAAGATTTACATACTGAACATTTTGTATGGAAGTTTCTGCTTTTGTATAGTACAAACCTTACATAACTTTTCTATCCTACCACCCTATTGTGGTAAATTTGGGTTTTGGGTAAGCAGGACATGCTCATCGCTCAACTCTGTCTTCCACAGGAAAAAAAAAAAGGTTGATGCTGGAATAACCTGTGCAGTGTTTTACTATCTTCCTGGTGAGAAAATTCTTTCTAATATCTAACTTCAGCTTCCCTTTCTGCAGCTTCAGACCATTGCTTCTTGTTTTGCCACCACTGAGAGCAGTCTAGCTCTGTCCTTTTTCAAGCCCCCCTTCAGGTAGTTGAAGGCTGCTATTAAATCCCCCCCTCAGTCTTCACTTCTCTAGATTAAACGAGTCCAGTTCCCTCAGTTTTTCCTCAGAAGTCATGTGCCCCATCCCCCTAACCATTTTCGTTGCCTACAACTGGTTTATTTCTAATTTGTCCACATCCTTTCTGTAGTGGGGTGCCCAAAACTGAACACAGTACTCCAGATGTGGCGTCACCAGTACTGAATAGAGGGGAATAATCACTTCCTTTGATCCGCTGGCAACACACCTACCAATGCAGCCCAGTGTGCTGTTAGTGTTCTTGGTAACAAGGGCACACTCTTGGCTCATATTCAGCTTATTGTCCCCTGTAGCCCCTGGGTCGTTTTCTGCAGAGCTGCTGCCCAGCCAGTCAGCCCCCAGCCTGTATTGGTGCATGGGATTGTTCCATCCTAAGTGCAGGACTTTGCACTTGTCCTTGTTGAACCTCATGAGATTTCTTTTGGCCCAATCCTCCAATTTGTCAAGGCCACTGAATCCTAGCCCTACTCTCCAGCATATCTACTATTCCCCACAGAGACCTCCTGGAGCCCCTAGCCCTCTTCCTGTTGCCTGCAGCATGTCCTGGGCCAGAGCTGTACTCAGCTTCATGCTGCTGCTGTGGAGTGAGGTGTTGCTCCTTCTTGCTGCACCATAGTCCCAGCCCCAGCTGATGGCACAGGGCAGCATGTGATGTCCTAGCCGCTGTCTGTGCTTCCTTATGAGGTGCGCTGCATATACTTCATGGTGAGAACAGCCTCCAGCATGTCCTCACAGACCACCATCCTGTGAGTCCACACAGAGCTGGGTGGTGTGGGGGGCTGCAGACTGGGCATCAGCATGGCCAGGGTTGGGATGGAAGACTGCGGATTGGGAGTGAGAGGCACCAATACAGCCAGGGGGGCTGTGGACTGAGAGTGAGGGACAC
This sequence comes from Caiman crocodilus, assembly GCA_030014935.1. NCBI lineage: Eukaryota > Metazoa > Chordata > Crocodylia > Alligatoridae > Caiman > Caiman crocodilus. The sequence goes on from JAGPOW010000261.1 coordinate 176,255,087, forward strand.
CAGAGAGAGGGGACCTGTGGGTTGGGAGTGAGGGGCACTGGCAGGGCCAGGGGGTTGTGGCTTGGAAGTAAGGGGCACCAGCAGGGATGGGGGGCTGTGGGTCAGGAGTGAAGAGTACCAGCATGGCTGGGAGGTGAGGGACTCTGGGCTGGCAGTGGGGGGAAACTGTGGGCAGGGGCAGGGCACCAGGATATCAGGGCTGATCAGCACCGCAAAGCAGCAGAGGGGACCATTCCTGGTGATCAAAAAGGGTAGGGGGAGCTTCTGATTTTCCATGATTAAAAAAAACAATACGAAAGGCCACAATATATAAGTATTTAGAATATATTTTATAATAACGATTAAGCCACTGGTAGGCTTCCAAATTGCTTTTAAATGGTAAATATATCAATAAAACATGGTGTTCAACTGATACCTGTATATAAAGTAGTGTTTCATTTTAATCGCAGAAAAACACACATTTTGGGGGTTTTAATCAGAGAATTTTGGATTTTTTTAATAGACAAAGCCAGGATCCTTGGTGATAACTTTTTTATTCAACCAACTGCATGATTGGGATAGATTTAGACAAGCTTTTGAATGCAGGACATTCTTCTTCTGGTCACCCAGATATCACCCACAAAAATCCATGCCTCTTGCATATTTCATGGATCATCACAACTACAACATTACTGCAGTACTACCACATTTATAAGCAGTTACCTTCTGCTCCTTTTAATTATTCTGTAGTTAAGCCTGGTCAAGCTTGGAGTACTTCTTGAGTGTGTTGTAACAAGAGACAGATGTTGGGTTCCTAATGTTTTCATTTGATTGCTTTGGTGAGTGGTGTTCAGGATCTTACATTTTAATAAAGCATAGGTTTTTTTATATAGGCCATGTGGGTTTATAACCCTTGTGGTGTATGTCGTGTGGGAGCTTGGGTTGAGCAAACTTGTCTTTATTTTCTCACAACTTTTTGTTACCCTTGTTCAGTCTATAGCAGCTGTGCTCAACCTTTTGGCCATGTGGGCCAGATGAGTGGTATGGAGCCCCTCTTCGGGCTGGATTCGGCTGTCTGTGAGCCAGATGGTGGCCTATGACCACCCTTTCACTGCTCTGTGTGCTGGGATTGGGTCCCAGGGGGTTAGCACCACCCCCACCTTGCTCTGAATGCTGGGTTTGTTCCGGGGGGCTGGCAGGGCCCTATCTTTTCAACCATGCACTGGGTTTAGATCCTGTGCTCCAGGGGGGGCAGCACCTCCCCTTCCCGTGTTGCACCAGGATTAGGTCCTGGGAGCCCACCACCACCACCTTCATGTTAGGATTTGGTCCAGATGGCCTGGCAGCAACCTTGCCTGGCCCCCATAAGATCTGGCATGTGGACTGAAGGTTGAGCATCTTTGGTCTATATATGTATATATTTCCCCTTAACAAAGCAGGCCTAAGTCTCAGTATATTATAATCCCCTTCTGATGTGAAATTGGTATTGCTAGTTCATGAACTTTTAATAGATTTCATTTTATCAGTTATCCAAGCTAATGGAATTCCATATTGCTGAACTGAAATGGTTTAGAAATTCTATCAGATCATTATCCGTTATCATATAGAAGGTGCTGAGTGTTTAGGAGGTATGCAGTAGTATACATGATTATATAGGCTGAGTTATAAAGGAAATCAAGTCTCATGCTTCAGGGAGTAAGCTGATTGCTGCAGGGGTCAGGAAGCAATTTTTCCTCTATGCACAATTTTTCTTCTGTGTTGCACAATCAACAACGTGCATTATGGTTGTATTTTTTCTATGTTCATCTGATACATAAAGTATTGGTCATTGCAGTAATCAGCACACCTCACTTGATGGGCTGTATGGTTTGATTTCAAACAGCAAATCTTATTTTTAAAGCTAATGCCATAAATTTTAAGCTTTTTTTTCTTGCTTGTAACCTTTTAGCTCCCTTACCCCCCTTTCTCGAAGGGAACAGTGTAAAAGCTTCAGAAATATTGAAGAAAGAGTGAGATTCTTAGTGTTCTCATATTCCCTCTTGTAATTATGGATCCAAGAGGCTATGAAATAATATGCAAGTCCATAAATGTTTGTTAGTCAGGCAAAAAAAAATCTATTGAAAAGTGGATGGGAGCAGTGAAGCACTTACTGGTTTCATTTTTGAGTTCTTAGTTACGTCACTTTAGCCTGGTGAACAGGAAAAAACTCTAGTATCCTATTTCTTGCTGCTTTTTGTTGCCAATTTATTTGTATATCTACTGCCTATTGTCCAAATCACCATAGTATCAAGTACCTCCAAGCAGTACCAACAATTTAGTAGTAATTTAAGAACAAATAAACCAAATTAGACTTGTCATGGTAACAATTACTAACAGCCAGGAACATGGATAAACTACAAAGTAATCTAGGCTGAGCCTGAATTTTAAAAGTTTTTTTTCCCAGAAATTTAATTACAAACAATATAGCCATTGTGGATTGTTTAAATCAGTGGGAGGCAACTGTTTTAGTAGGCATGCCCCAAATTAGCCTCACCCCCTCCCTGATTACCACTCTGACCTCTTTCCTCTGTCTGATATGCTGCTCTATTTTCTGCTTTCCTGCCTTAGGCTTCTTCCCCAGTCTGCTGCTTTTCTTCCCTGTACTCACTGCCACTCTGCTTTCTGCCCTATATACCTGTGTCCTGCTTGCCTGTTCTCTCTTCTGCTGCATGCCACACAGGGTGTCTCTGCTCAGTAGTTTATTAACATGGGTTTTGCCCAGCATGCTACTGTGTAGTGTTATTAGACTACTGCACAGTTAGCATCTCATGTAGCCACACCACAGAGGCTTCCCATGTCACTTGTGACACACATTCTGCATGTTGACTATCCCTGGTTTAAATGATTCTGAGGGGGTTGTCTGTACTAGGTCACTTGAGCACCTCCCCATCACTCGCATCTCCATCTGCTGGCTTAAGAGGTAGAAGTTTGCCAGTGAAGCTACTTATATTTGTCCCTAGTGCCCTCAGTTTCTACTGGGCTGTGATTGGCTTCTGGGAAAGAGTCTGCAGTAGACTCGCAGGTGAGGTTGTGGCTTTGGAATGGGTCAGGGCAGTGGTGCCCCACCTTCCTGCTCTGCTGGCCACATGAGTGGCATGATGTCAGTCTCTGGGCCCAGACCTGCCCTGCCTGGTTCTGGCTGCAGGCCTCCCACTGCCCAGATCTGCCTGTGTGTAGGTGTAATCTGGTGTGCAGGTCCATATTATCCAAACTGCAGGGCTCCTCAAGAGTCTGGAAACTTGGCAGCAGGGGAATAGGAAGTAACACTGCCACTGCTCCCCTCATGTCAAATTTCTGAACCCTTGGGGAGCCCTGTTGGCCAGATGATCAACTTCCCAGGATGTATCTGGCCTACAAGCAAGGGGTTGAGTCCCCCTTGGTCAGGACATTTGGCTATGCAGGGTATGCACAACACTGTTCTGTGTAAAACCCATTACTGACCCAGTCTAGAAAAACTCTTAGTCTCTTGACTTTTTAGTTTTGCTCTGAAGTCCTGCTGTCATGCTATGGTGAAAGGGCCTGTGCAATCTTTGGATGTATAAACAGGAGAGTTTTGAGTTAGAGTAGGGGGTCAGTTTTTACCTGTGGGCACAGTTGGTTAACCAGATGCTGCATTCATGTCTAGTATCTACATTTTAGGCTGTGATGCTTATGATGATGGTTGGTTTGAAATTCCTTCTTGGCCCCATGCAGCATCCAGAAAAGCCTGGAACTATGGGAAATACCCATAGGAGAGCATAGGCATATCTATTTCTAGACCATCCCTGGCCAATGCTTGTCCAACCTCTTCTTGAACTCCTCCAATGACAGAGGTTCCACAACTCCCGAGGCAGTCTGTTCCATTGCTTCACTGTTCCCTTCTTTGCTACAACTTCAAGCCATTGGTTTGAAGTCCTCTACAGTTTTGTTGTCATCCATAGACTTGCTGACGAAACTTTCTGTTCCAGCATCCAAATCATGAATAGGCACCTTGAACAGCAATGGACCCAGGACGGGACTACTATGGGACTCTACTTGAAACCGTTCTAACATAGAACCATTTATAATTATCCTTTGCTTACAGCTATTCAGCCAGATATCTACCCACCTTACAGTAACTTAGTCTAGTCCACCTTTCTCTAATTTATTTATAAAAAGGTCATGCAGGGCTTTGTCAAAAGCCTTGCTAAGTCTAAATTCTCTATGTCTACTTAATTCTCTTCTTCCACCGACGTAGTTACTTTTTCAGAGAAGGAGATAAGGTTGTTTGGTGCAATTTGTTCTTAGTAACTCCATGCTGGCTGCTTGTGATATGTTTTACCTCAGCCACATGTTTCTAAATAGATTTCTTTATATGTTCCAGTAACTTCCCAGGTATCAAGGTGAGGCTAACCAGGTTATGGTTCCCTGGGTCCTCCTTTTTGTCCTTTTTTTTTTGTCCTTTTTAAAGTGGGACACCATGTTAGCTCTTTTCTAGTCCTTTGTTACCTCATGTGTCTCCCATGATTTTGTAAATATGACTGAGTTCTCCTTGCCAGTTCCTTCAGTACCCTGGGATGAATTCCCAAGTCAACAGGCCCTGCTGACTTGAATTCATTCAAATCCATCAAAAGTATTCTCACCATTTGTTTTATCATCTCATCCTTCAGCTTATTGCATTCCTTATCTAAATAATTCTCATTGGGTGTCTGGCTGCAGCTTCACTTTTTTGTGAAGACTGAGGCAAAGTCACTGTTGAGTAGCTCTGCCTCCTTTGCATCTTGTTCACCCTGGCTGTTTAACAGCAGACCCACAATTTCCTTGGTCTTTCTTTTCTAGCCAGCATACTTGTAGAACCTCTTCTTGCTGTCTTTAACTTCTCTCAGCAGGTGCTGCTCATTTTTTACCTTTGCCTTCCTGATTTTTTTTCCCTGCAAGTCCTAGATGTTTCCTGGCATGCTTTGGTCAGTTACCTGTCCATCTTTTCATTGCCTGCATGCTTTCATTTACATTTGAAGCACCCTAGATTCTCCTTCTATAGCCATACTGCGGGGTTTTTTTTTTTATGATTCTTATGCTTCCATCAGATTGGAAGATTTTTCTTGTTGGGCTTTCGATACCATGCCCTTTAGAAGTTTACAGTCCTCCTAGGCACCTTTATCCTTCAGTCTGTCTTCCCATGGCTTTAATAGTTTTGAGATGATTGCAACCTGCCTGTAACAGGGACATCTCTAGGGGTGGCCATAAAGCCTCTGGAGTCCTTTCAGCCCTTACATCGGGGGGTGACTGCTCACAGAGACCAGAGTGGGTATTTGCTTCTGTTATAAGGGAGGCTGCCCAAGGGCTTCCCAATCTGCTCTCATCCTAATGACCACCAGGTGTATGTGGTCATTGCCTTATGAGCTCATTGAGCGGCTCCATCCATCCCTACACCATGCCCCATGCCTCGCAGGTGTCATCACTCACTGATGTGCACTCTACATACTCAGACCCCTATATACTCAGCCCCTCTTTGGGCGCATGGACCCTCTGGTTCTGCATTCAGCTACTCTTTGGCTCCTGGACCTCCTGGTCCCATATTCAGCCACTCTCTGGCTCTTAGACCTGCTGGGCTGTCAGATCCCCTGGTCCCATACTCGGCTGCTTTCTGGGCTCCTGGACCCTTTTGACCCAACCCTTAGCCACTCTTTGGATCCTAGACCCTCTGGTTTCACACTCTCTGCTGGGTCCCTATGGACCTCCTCCAACCCCTTAGTTCCTTCCCAAGCCTCCAGACTATTGCAGGCTTTACTCTCGGCATTAGCATTCTGGAGCTGCAGCCTGCTTAAGAGATATTTCCTCAGTAGCTGCCAGGATCTCACTGCCTGCTCCATCTAGGGCCTAGGCTTATATTCCATCTAAGCCAAACCCTCTCCTAGTCAGGTCAGGCTCTCATTAGCCTCCCTCACCACCTGCCAGTAGCTGTTCAGGCTTCCTTTCTTCTTAGTGGCAGGTATACTACGCATCCTGTCACAGTGACTTTTTGAAATCTAGTGACTTAGTTCTGATGACCTCATGCTTTCCCCAGCTCAGGATTGTGAATTTTATCAAGTTGCAATTGCTTCCCCCCAAATTTCCCATCATTTTTATCTCATTCAACAATTCTTCCAAGAGTGTTGGTCCCCTACTTGCATCCTCAACTTTCTGGAACACAGCATTGTCTGTCATCCACACAAGTTAACAACTTGCACATTTATGCTTGCTCATTTATTTTCCTTCCAGCAGGTGTCCAGAAAATTGAAGTCTCCCATCAGTACACTGTCATAACTTTTGGAGACAAGGTTCTTTTATTAGATCAACTGAGTTTGTTGGATCAAAGTACTTTGCAAGCTTTCAGGCCCGAGTACCCTTCTTCAGGCATGGGGAGACTTTTGTTGTTCTGAGATTAGACCACCATGGCTACTACCAAAAACCCTATAACTTCTGGATACTTTTGACATCTCCTTGAACAGTGCTTCATTCACTTCTTGATTTGGTGGCATATAATAAATTCTCATCATTATATTGGTGCTGTCTTATATCTCTTACCCTCACCCAAATACATTCTGATCTGTTACAGTCTACCTCTTGAACTAAGGAGCCAAGTAAATAGTAATGATTGTTTTTTTAACATGGGTACTTAGAACAATAGTTTAGGCTCTGCTCTTTTTAAAAAAATAAATTAGTAAAACTAATTAAACAAGTTTCAAAGCAGATAGTATAATACATAACATCCGGGTAAAAGAAATCTGATGATTACTATGGATTCAGAAGCAGATAACAATTTTAAAAAAATCCCCAGATGTCATCCCATCTTGTTAACTGAACCACTTTCCAGCATCAAATAAGTTGTTAACATTTTGTTTTCTCCCCTGTGTACCACTGAACTTTTTGGATCTCAGTGGGACTAGAACTGGGAGTATTGAAAACACATCATAAAATGTAGGGTAAGGAAACAATCACAATCTCACCATTAAATCTTAGTTTGTGAAACTTCTGTTTCGGTTTTGCAGATGGAAGAAAGTCAGATATTTGACCTACACATCCTAGGTTTTTGGCTTTTCTGAACCAATCTGTAGATCTTTTAAGGTTTGTTCATTGCTCACTATTGCATGACAGGTTAATGTTGTGCAAATTGGGCTTAAAAGAAAAATGGCTTTATAATCTATTCTGGACCTTCTTTCTTCACATTCTATGATTAATTTCTGAATTTAGCATTCTTAAAAATAGTCCAACTCTCCATATACTTTGCAGCAAGATGGAGCTAAAGTATGTGGTTAATTCTAAGGATTTCATTGCATTTTTTTTATGCTGGACTAGAAATTTTGCAGCAGCTTTCACTTTTAGAATAAATCTAGTTTGCTAGTTAATTAAATGTGAAATTGAACAGAACATTCTGTACAGTAACCTCCTGTTGTTTAAAACATTAAATTTAATGCATTTTGATGCTAATTTGGGGATGTCAGACATGTTGTATTAACACATACAAGTTTTTAAGGTAGGAGGTGAAGGATTTACAGCTGGATAGAAGAATCTTGGGGCTCTTGGTATGTGGGAAGGCATGGAGCACAGTTTGGTATTTTGGAGCAAGCATACTAGTAGTTGTTTCTGTTACAATGAATATCAGTGTAGTAATAAAATGTGGATTCTGATGCACAGCTTTCTGGTAAAGGGCGAATTTTACAGCAAATTTTGGGGCATGCAGAAGCCCTAAAAAATAATCCCAGTTTCTGTGGCTTGATCTCCACATTGCACAATTATTGTATCTAGTGCTTGCAAGACGAGCTTCAGCCATGTTTACAAGACACTGCAGGAACCTTGATGTTTTCAGGAAACTGTAGGAACTTTGTACATCCAATGTTTGTGCAATAACTGTTCTGGAAAGTGAGACAACGTCACTGTTTGAGGTTTTCAATCTGGCACTATAGCTTAACAGACCATGCATGAGAGATGACTAGATAATTTTATCTTTATATTTTCAGGCAGATTGCCGTAACAATACCGTAGTAACATTTAATAATGATATCAATGTATTAAGCAACTGTCTTAATTGACATTTCACTTCGTTTGGGTTGTAATCTATGGATTCTTTGTGTATATTTACATTTCAAATTGTGGTGGGATGAATTTATGACTGATCAGATTGGTGACAAGACATGTTGCTTGAGTGCATAATGTCAACATTTCCTGCATTAGACCCTCACTATTTTTATGTTTTTCCATTGACAAATATAAATATATTCATTTTCCAGCCCCACAATAGATTGTGACTACAACAAATCATTTAGAGGCTGATTGAACAGTGATTAAAGCCTGTAAAAAAATTAATTGACTCTGTGTGTGTGTGTGTGTGTGTGTGTGTGTGTGTGTGTGTTTAAAGGGGTGTTATGTTTTCTCTTGACTCAGTTACTCATCTGCTAAATAATTATTGTAGTTCCTTCTGTTTCCCAAATTTGGCCTGTCTAGATTTCATAATTTTGTGATATGGGTAGTCTTTCTACTATGTATGTGTTAAATGCCTGGTACAGGGGAGTGAAAACTTGGTGGAAATCTCTAAGTGGCATGATATGATAAATAAATAACAATGAATAGCCTTGAAATTTTATTCAGTGGCTAAATACAGAAAGTCATAAAGAGTTGGGGTAAATCAATTCAGTCTTTGCAGACTAATCTAAGCTACGTAGATTGAACCTACAAGCAAGTGAGCAGACATTCACTTTTGATTCTAGAAATGCAACCACATGCCTGCACTGCCTGAGGGTAGAAGCTAGGGGGCACAAAAGCATGCCCGCTTGATCAGCTGGAGCAGATAGCTCAGGCCAAGTCTAACCTGCCCACCCTGCAAGGGAGAGGTTTATGGGGAGTGTGCAAAGCATCTTTGGGTTTTGTGGGGCCATGAGTTAACTTGAATCTGGAGGGGATCTGGAACAAAAGTTCAGTAAACCAATTTGACCTAAATCAGTTAAGTCTGATACTACACCCAACAAGGTTTATCTTCAAATGGTTTTGGCCATTTTGAAAGCCATTTATATGCACTGAACTTCTGTTGTGTTACAGATTTGAGCCAGCTTCCAATCACTTATATTAATTTATATGTAATTTATGTCCCTAGCCCCAGTGAATGTTTTTATTGGTATAATATTCAAAGAGTTCAGAGAAGGAAGTGGAGACTTACCAGATATCTAAAAAAAAAAAAAAAAAAGACAGCAAAATCTGAATATAGCTTCCTTAAATTATCTTTCATTTGGAAGCAGTGTTTAGTTCTGAAATACTATCTGACCTTCATGGCTAGAGACAGACATTACACATAAACTAGTTTAAGTGATCAGAAACTGGTTTAAGCTTGTAACAGAACAGTGTATATAAACCCATTTGAAAATGCCTGAAACTGGTTTGAGATACTGCATTCAACTAGGTCTATCAGACTTGTCTCAAACTGGTTTATGCAATATATCCCAGACCCCTTGCTGGTTTAAGATAAATTAAACACCCCGAGAATTCTGACATGCTCTCTGGGATGGATGGGGCTTTCTGCTGCCCAGCAGGATCTGCCTGGCTTCCCCTTGCCCTACCCCGCACTCGCTGCTTGCTGGACAAGCAGGGATCCCCCACACTCCCTCCCCCCTATCTCCCACAGCACAGACCCCAGCCCCATGGACCCTAGGCATGTAGTATGCTAGCTAATGCTGAGAGGTGTCTGTGTGTGCATTTCACTGGGACAGGCAGACAGAATAGTGACCACTTAGGGCTGTTTTGAAGCTAATTAACAGGTCTGCCAGTAAGCTGTTTAAAAAGAGTTTGAAGTAATGGGGATAGGCTATTGTTTTGCTAATGAGGTGATAAACACTCTTATTAACCTCTTGCTGGCTTGCTTGCCTTTCAGTTTGCTGCAGACAGTATAAATAAGTGGGGGGGAGATTGAAAGCTCCATATAATCAAGAGATGTTTGCACTGCACACCCTCCCTTGCCTCAGGTTGTTAGCAGGGGTCTGGCAATACTCTTGCCCCTTGAGCAGCAAATGGGGAAAAGCCTGGGATGGTGCAGATGGACCACCTTAATGAGAGTGTCCTCCCTGGGCCTGGCCACACCACCCCTCAGCTCAGCACTATACAAGGGAGGGCTGCTCTAGTGCCCCCCGGCTTCTAGCCTGAGTCACTGCAGGCGCGTCTGTGCAGTTACAAAGTGATTTAGTGTAGCCCGATTAAATTAACCTGCAAAGATTGAATCAATTCAGGCTCAGGCTTTCTAAATGTCTGCCCTAGCCCATGTGTTTATATTGTTAGAATTCCTTGACAATAAATTTCTTTGCCTTTGCAAGTAAACAGACAATAGATGAATAATCTGAAATGTGGTAATGTACCCTGAGAGTGGCATAGCAATTAGCCTGAATACTTAAGTCTAGGACACTGACATTATAGTATATAGAGTGAAGTGTCATCTGTCATTTTCATTTCTGTCCAGACACTCTTGCAAAAGAAATGCTTAAGAAAATTAGCTTCTAATGATTAAACTTCACTTGCCTTTCTCAAGGATCCATTGATCAACGTTAGCCCTGATACAAAAAAGTTTGACCCTCAGGCTGACTTCTACCTGCCATAAACATGTTCATGTTCAGCTTGCACTTCGGTTTTTGTTTTTTCTTTTTGGACCTTTAAGCAAGGCTTGTGTGATTTCCCATTTTAGTATTAACTCCCTTTTTTTTTCTTTTTCTTCATATCTCCCACCCAGTCTCTGCATTTCGCAGACTAAGACTGTCAGTTAGTAATTATAAATAGGACTCTGGTTCAATAATTTCATGGTAGTTTTGAAAGAACATAGTACTAATTCTTCTCTAGAGAATATATTTTCTTTCATACCAGCTGCTCCAAATACGTCATTAAGTATACACATGCTTTGAGGACAGGCTGTCAAGTACAGGAGGATCTCCCATAATTCTGTCTTGCAAGCCTTTGGGCCTGAGAATCTAACAGAGCTGCACCCCAGATAAGCATTAGATATATGACTGGCTATGCTGCTAAGTTATCTGAGAGGTATAATTATAATTTGCCTACTGCAGCTGCTTCTCAGAGTAAGCAATATATCTAAGGTGTGTGCCTGTACATCCTTTCACGCTCTCCCCCAGTCTCTCTCAAGGGAGGCTGTCAGGAATTCATGCTTCTATGATTCCTTCCAAGCTTTAGGAGATGAGAACAAAACAGAATTGAAACAAAATACACCCTCTGGTCAGTTTAAAAAAAAAAATTGTACCCAAGAAATACCTGATTTAAGCCACCAATTTTTCCTCCTAACAGAAACAATTGAACAAGACCCCAGAACTGGCTACCTGTTCAGCCAAAGTAGCATTAGTGCATTCATCTGTACTTATATGCAGCAAAACTTCTCTGCAAATATATATAATGCTCTAATATTAAAATGTAGAGGCTACTTATGCTTGGGCTCACAGAGAGATGACAGGACTGACACTGTGGACCAAAGCAGGACTTTTTATGAAACTGCTGTGCTCAGCTGGCAGGGCAGGGTGACTGTTCTTATTTGTGAGAGAAAAAAATTAATATGGCACTTCAAAAATGACATTAAATTTTAATTAGAGTTTAGCTCTGCCTTTTGCTTTAATCTTTGTGCTCTCCCTCAGCAATCATTATTCACTAAGATATATGGCACAATGATTATACAGTATAGTCCCAGCTGTGGCTAGGTGAAGGTACTGATAGAATAGAGCCATGAAATAAAGTAGTAAAGAGGATGTAAACAGGGATAGACTGTACCTAAATTAGTGCAGTGAGGCATAACCAGCATGCAGGCCACATACGTTGCTAAACTTTCATACAATAGCCAGTGTTGAGGCAAGTCTGTAGTCTGGAGAGGCCAGGTAAATTGACCCATCATCAGCTCATGCTGTTATTTAATTTGTTATGCTCTTTTTAAGGTATTTAATACATTTCAGGGAGGTAGTTTGGGAGGTTTTCATGACCTTCATTTGCAGAGGGAACAACACATCACTTCAGAGAGGAGATTCACAAAGAGGAATCCTAGCAGTAGCCTTTTCTCCTTACAGTTAGGAAATCTTGTTAGTTTTCAGGAAGACCACCTATTTCATTTAAAATTCAAACCACACAGATACAGTGTTTATAGTATGGCTGCTGTAGAATTATTCAGCTCTTATACTACTTGATCTGCTGTAACAGTGCAATGTTAATGTTCTGTTTAAATTTTTTGTTTTGTTTTGTTTAAACAGCATGTGTTAGTTTTTTAGGAACACTGGAGTGGTATTTCCAATCTTTAGGCTAATATTTGCATATGAATGGTTTGGGAAACATTATGTAAATTATGCATGGTGGCGAATATATTATCAAATCAAATGGCCTTTAAGTGTAATTATAGCAAGATGCTATCAGCCAGGGAGCTGAAACTTGACCGTGTTTAAAATTTTAGAACTAAATGTTTATGGCTAAGTGTTGTTTTGGTCACTGGTATTGCCAATGGAATGTTTCAATATTGTGCAAAATAAATACATTAATTTAATTAGAGAGGGGATCATTTTTAATGTTTTTCCTTAGATTTTTTTTTTTTACATTGAGGGTTTAAAAACACTCTTAGATATGGTAGCTGTTGCTAGGTCTTGATCTTCCAGTAATCAAGCCTCTTTTCTTCTTTCTTTCCTTCTTCCTGCTTATCTACTACCCCTGGAATTTTCTTTTTCACAGCTGTACATACTTTTCTTAAAAATCATTGCACTTGTTTTCCTCCTCAGACCTGAAAAAGAATGCTTGCATTTGAAAGCTTATCTAATTTTATCCCAGCTATCCAGTTGGTCCCCTAAAAGATACCACCCAAGCCTTCTCTGGCTAACTTGTGAAATGGAGACCAATAGTTTAGAAGCTAGATAGAAGAAAAAGGTCTAATTGTATTCTAGCAATCAGGGCGCATGGACAGAGGTGATATCTTTTATTAGACCAGCAAGATTTTTGCAAAAAAAAATCTTTAATTGCAAGCTTCCAGGCACAAACATCCTTCATCAGGCATCAGAGAAAAGAATTGTAAAAGTTCTCCTGGGTAGAAGTGAAAGTTCACTTTTACAACCTTGTCTCTGATGCCTGATGAAGGGTGTTATTGCCCAAAAGCTTGCAATTAAATAGTTTTTTGTTTGCTTGTTTGTTTTTGGGGGTTTTTTGCAAAAATTTTGTTGATCTAATAAAAGATATCATCTTTGTCCACAAGCCCTGATTGCGTTTTCCTCTAAACCAATATGGCTACAACCTGGATACCTTATCACATTCTAAGCATTATATAAATTATATCATTAGTGCATCTCAGCAATCATTAACTTAAAGTATCAGAGAATATTTTGCATGCCTCCCAATTTTGAAGCTTTTGGATACACTTGTCATGTTTTTCAGTGGCCTCTGCAGATGAGACATTTTGTTACTTTTTTAACAAAAGCTGAAAATACCATGCATTTATAACCATGAAAGAACTGGGGTTTTATGGAAAACACTGTTATGCTTCAGCCCAAGTCTGAATTCGTGCCCGGTATGCGTAAGCCAATACACGAATACCAGTTGGAAGTTTGAAAGAAAAAAAGTTTTTATTGC
>JAGPOW010000261.1:176277980-176287980 GCA_030014935.1 Caiman crocodilus
CTAGCAGAGAGCAGATTTAGACTGGACATTAGGAAGAACTTCTTCACAATTAGAGTGGCCAAGGTCTGGAATGGACTCCCAAGGGAGGTGGTGCTCTCCTCTACCCTGGGGGGTCTTCAAGAGGAGGTTAGATAGGCATCTAGCTGGGGTCATCTAGACCCAGCACTCTTTCCTGCCTATGCAGGGGGTCAGAATTGATGATCTATTGAGGTCCCTTCTGACTCTAACACCTATGAATCTGTGAAAATCAGTTAAGTCTGATACCACATTCAAGCAGGTTCATCTTAAACCAGTTTCAGCCATTTTGAAACTGGTTTATGTGTGCTGAACTTCTGTTCTGTTACAAGTTTAAACTAGTTTCTGATCACTTAAACTAGTTTATGTTTAACTTCTGTCCCTAGATCTGGAGCGTAGTAATTAGTGCACTCCAGGCAGCCTCTGTGTCTCATGTATCAGTGTCCCCACACTTAAAAATGGCAGCATGGGTGCATTTACTAATGTTCATTGGAGCTTGTTGAACCCTACATGCCCAGTGGTGTAATTCTACTGCTCCTATCAGAGTCCAGTTAATAAAATCCCTAGAGCAACAAGGAGGTAGGTGTGTGTGTGTGTGTGTGTGTGTGTGTGTGTGTGTTTGAGAGAGAGAGAAATGGGATAGATTTCCTAAAGTAACAGCCCCCCTCTTGCATTTCTCTAGGGGCAATACAGCAATATGCTGACTCTAACATGGATTTCACAGTAAGGCCACAATGCAGTTTAAGAATATGGTATTGTTGTATTTTAGGATAATAGAATTTGGTCCCATTTTATTCACTTGTACAAAAAGGATCCTATTACTTTACCGAGAAACAGATATTTCTAGATGCACAATTTTACACTGAAGAGTATCTTGGTGACTGTGCTTATTACTTATTGTTTGTATACAACAGAATAGTGTTATTTTTATGCACTCACTTTATGCAGCCCTAAAATTACTAAAAACCTCAGGAGAATTGCATTAGGCTAGTGATGTAGAAATTCTAAATACTACAACAGAGAACATAATCTGAAATTGTAGCATGGCATAGATGTGGACAATTCACTTTCAGTTCTAATTGGCATCTTATTTGCAGAAATGAAAATCAAGCCAACAATGAAATTCTTTAAATTCAGAGGTAGGAACATTAAACATGAAGGGTCCAAGTTGCACATTAGTCATTTATTCACATTCCAGTGAGGCTTTTGTTCATTTTAATGAATTCATTTTCCCCCAGTTTCAGTCCAGGAGAGTTAAAGAATACAAAGGCTAAATGCCTGCTTAATGGCTCTGTGATTTGAACATCAAGATGGGATTCACCTTTCATTCCAAAGTGCAGAAAAAGATATACCTGGTGTTTTGTCATACAAAATGTTAAGAGGCAAAGGCTGTTGTTTTTCAAATGGTTCATCTTCATATGCTGACATGCAGCTTTTATTCCATCCCTTGACAGCAATATTTGGATTATTCATTTGGGTCTAATAAATCATATTGTTCCATACATTATAAAGGAAAGAGAATGCTACAGAAACCCCAGGCATCAATTCTTGACTTGTATTTTACAACCTTCAGCAAAGAGCTGCAGAACAAAGCTTTGTCAGTATTCTCCAAGATTTAACGGCTACTTCTCATGTGAAATGTCTGAATTTAATACAGGAGAAGACAGCAATTTAGTAGTGCTAAATATACTTTTCCTGTTTGAGTTTGCATGTCATGTTCTCCAATTATCTCTTGTGGGATTACAAACCACTTGCTCTTGCATTTGCTTATGTCTGAAGGAACAGTGGGCCCGCAAAAATCTCTAGTTGACCTATTAATAGTATGTTCTGGAGTTACTGAATCAGGTCAGACCTAAAATATACCAAATTGTGTCCTGTCTCATCCCCCACACACACACTCTTTGCAATTTCATGAGTTTAATTCACACTAGAAATTCCAGTTTAAACCAACTTTTATTTTGTAATCTTAAATTTTTTAGATACTATGTTAATTATTTTAGTAATTAAAAAAAACCTCTTTATTTCTGCCATAGGATCCCTAGGCCCAGCCCAGTATCCTACATCCTGTACAAACACATAATTAGTGACAATTCCTATCCTGAAACACTTGGCGTACTTAATACATAAATACTTAAATACATTAAGGACACAATTCAAAGTCTATTGAAACCACTACAGAAACTCCTTTTGATTTATATGGGATCAGCACAACTCAGAATCTACTCTGTTTTACAGGACCATGGGTATTTCAAGAATAATGTGTCCTGTGTGTCTCTCTGGAGAGCTGAGGTAGTTAATCTATGAATACTAAGTAGAAATAGGAGGTCCCTGGTGAAGTTTTTTTTATTACTGAGAGGGCCGAAGCCTTCCGCATGTGCAAGCATTCTGAAGAAATATACTACTTTAGGGCCCAGCCCAGGGGTATCTGGGTTCTTCAATGTAAGTCTTCCAGGTGGGAGTTTTGCAGAGTTTGGGCTGGGCTGTGGTAGTACATAAAGCAAAGACCCCAAAAGAGCACTTTTTAAATAATATGCTAAGATTAGCTGTAGCTTCTGCTGTTAAAGAGAAAAACTCTCTCTTCCATCTTAGAAGATATGTAAATGTTAATTAAGTAGAGGGATTGTAATACCTTATGAAGAGCTTGGAGTGGGCTGGAAGTCTAGGGATCTGACAGTCAAACTGGATAAAATGAAGGCAATGTTGGCAGGAATGGAGAGTCAACTGGAAGACTTGGCAGAATGTTCTACTTTCCTCTTCCACTGAGGATGTGCAGTCACTTTGGTTGCTTGTAGTTTCAGGGCAGATTCCCCAGATGTTGTTGGAGCAGTAACCAGAGTAACAGATTTTCATCATTTGAATGTGCTACCAAAACAATTTGTCTTGGATGCAGACCTTGGTATTGTGATCCATGCATTTGTTACCTCCAAATTAAACATTTTTTGTGCACAAACTTGAAATATTCAACCCAGAACCTGAACAGAATGAAGATTTTTTAGATTGAAGGTGAAAAAGAAATGATTATTTGATTGTTTGGAGACTTCAGGGCAAAATTTAGGTCTGATAACTATTTCTGGTTGGTTTTCTTTCTGACTTTAGTTCTGAAGGCTTTTTATTACCAATTTCAAGCATTCAATATTACTGAAATTTGCCTAAAAATTAAAAAAGACAATTCTGGGTTCTTTTTGTTTGTCTTCTAGTGTTTGAGTCTCTAACAATTATATTTTCAAATTTTTCTTAGCAGTTACAAGGACAAAAAATTAAACAGGAAAACAATTATGCAGTTCTTTAAGTGTGGGTTTTATTTAAAACACCAATTATTGCCAAATCTTTACTATGAAATTGTAATTACAAAATAATTAACTAAATTGTATACCTTTATACAGCTTATCAATCAAACAATAGATTTTAATTTTTATTAATGGTCTAAATGCCTACTTTGAAAAGTAGAAAGAATATTTTTGTTAAGGCATGATAACAGACTGCAGGATTACTGCCAAGTTTTCTGGTTATGGTTGAACCAAACTAACTGTTCAGCCTAGCTTTTCAGATATGTTCTCAGAGCAGTAATGCAGGTCTGATGGATATCAACAGCATAAGTCCCAACCTATAAGGCCTACTTGAGGAACAGTGTATAAAAAGACGCAAAACAAAGGATGCAAAATAATCATGTACATAGGAATCTTGAAACACCAGTTGTATTATCTCCCTTAGTGTACGTAATTTCTACAGTTTCAGTTTCATCAGTCTCCATTTCTGCCCTAGATAGATTGCATCAAAACAAAACAAAACAACAACATACATGGAAAGTAATGGGATTAAGATGAGCGATGTCTCCCAAAATGTGTGGTAATGAGTGATATAGGCAGCAATATAAGGATTAAGTGGAAAGGGAAATGATAGAAAAGTGCTGCCACAGGTAAATGGTCTGCTAGTGTATTGATGCTGAGATATTTATAAGTAATTAATGTCAAAGCTGAATTGAGGTGTTTGTGTTTGAAATAGGGAGGTATTGATCATATGGTACTGTACTAGCATACAATGACTTTATTTCCCTTGCTTCAATTCACTGATGTGCAATTTAAGCATTTTATCTGGTGGATGTTGGTTCAACAGGGTGACCTGTGGTACTCACTGTCAGTTTAGACCAACTTTGAGCTATAGCCAATCTTAGGGTATCATCTGTAAAGTACAGTTAGTATAGGTTGTAGCCATGTTGGTGTAAGGACGTAGGCAGACAAGGTTCTTTTGGCAAATCTGGTATCTCTTATTAGCCCAACTCAGATGGTTGGAAAAATTCTTCTTTGCAAGCTTTCAGGTACAAATACCCTTCATCAGGATAAGGAAGCATTTGCAGTTGGTGTAAAGAGCAACTGCAAATGCTTCCTCAGCCTGACAGAAGTGTATTTGTACCCGAAAGCTTGCAAAGAATTTTTCCAACTATTTGAGTCGGTGTAATAAGAGATATCAGATTTGCCCAAAGATTCAGGCATTCCAGGTTGGTTAGTTCCTCATAGAGCCTTGTTTGGATTTTAAAGTGGCCTTCCTTAGGCAGCCTCCCTCCTCTGTGAAACTGGTCCTGTGGGGCAAATCTCACTTGCTCTGCATCTACCTGTGCATACTTTAAGGGAGTATAGATTCTGAGATAGGGTGTACACAGTTTGAAGGAGCCCATAAGTCAGGTCTACATGTGATAAATAAGGTCTTCATACCGTTCAGGCTCATGGCTAGATGTTGACAAATGTTCTTCATAATTTCTTGTATTTTTTCTCTTCCTCTTAAAATTCCACAGGCACAGCCAAGGCCTTTTATGCAGCACAGTTAAGAGACCTCTTTCCTTCCACACCTGCTTCAGTAAGTGCTGTTGGCTTCCTTCAGGCACTTCCTCCCATCAGCCCCAACTTCTGTTTGGTTCATGCTTGTCAAAATACGAGAGCTGTTTCCCAGCTGATAATAGCTGTGAGAGTAGCGGTTTAAAATCCTTGCTCTGCAAGCATTTTTTTTCCAATGAAAGAACCGCCCTTTTAAAAGCTGTAAACAGCACCTTCATGACTGGCTTCTGAATGACTCGGCCAGGAAGCTTACAGACAACACGGAAGCCATTTAACCATTTATAGATGAGTTGAAATTTTTCCTGAAAAAAATTTTTTTTTTCTATTCAAAAAAATTAGAAATAGAATGATTTTCAAACTTTTTTTGTAAGATGTTGTTGAAACATTGAATCTTTTTTTAATTTGACTTTGGTAGCCCACGGGGTCTCTTCAAGTCCTATGTTCCTATGAAATTTTTTAAAAATCCTCCAAGAAAAATATTTTTGACCAGCTGTACTCAGAGGATGTCCACTGAGCAAGCTCCAAATTTAAACTGTTTCAAATCTTAAATGAAAATATATCACTTGCCCATGGTATTTTGTTTTATGGTTTGTCTGACAGATTTCCTGTACATAAATTGTATCTGTTCTCTCCTGGCTGGAGTGTGATGCCTTTGCTACTCATCCTGATTTCAGTGAGACTTCTTCAGTATGAATAAAGGCCTGAAATCTAGATCTGTGTAGTGTGACTCAGGTTGAAACAGTAGCCCAATGCCTTCATGAAAGCTAAGCTTACAGATGAGAAGCACTATAGAGAAGGTACCTTTTAAAGAATTTAGACCATGTTTTATTTGCAAGAATCCTTCATCTCAGTTAGGGTTTGTGAGACATGGAGTCAGAACCAAATGCACGGCTAGGAAAAGGCATGCATGGGTATTATGTAAAGCAGTGCATTAATCCATTGCTCTAGATAGTGTTGTTACCAATAGACCTTTTGCACTTGTGAATGTATTCATGAAAGCCAGTTTTTTATCTGAATAGTCTCTTTTGATCCCTGAACTGTCTCTGAATTAATTAAGAAAACCTTCCTCTGAACATGTTTGTAGGATTTGCTGTTTCATAACAACAGTTCTGATTGGGGCCAGATAAAATTTCTTTCACCCTTCCTTTGTCCTATGTCATTTCTTCAGGCTTATCTTGATTTTTCAGGTCTGTATCCACAAATGCCCACCCATGCCATCTGCTGTTTCCTTCGGATAATTCTATATCAAGCAATACCTTTTGCCATGAATAACTGTCTGTTGTGCCTGCTGGAAGAGCTGTGTAATTATTACTTTTTTTTATTATTTCTTAGCCAGGAGGGGTTGACTCATAGAAATGGCTTGTATCCAATCAGTAAACAGATCACTTTCTTTTTTTAAAGTGAATAGAGAGAAAATAGGAAAAAATTGAATATAGTATTTAGGAGTATATGAAGGATTGAAAATGACTGGGGAAAAAGGAAGCATATCTTACTCCCCCATCCATACAGCTATTATTAAGATTATTGCTAATGTCTCCTGGGTGCTTCATGAAGCATGTCCTACACCTAGCCATCACTAAACAATGAGTGAAATCCTGGCTTCATGTTGCAAATCAAGGCTCTAAATATTTTGTGATGCTAATTCCTGGCCTCCAAGAAATCAATAGTTTATTAATTTGCCAGGTAGACGACCATTATTTGGTAGTGAATTTCATTCATAGTTGGTCTTGTGTGCGGATTTCAGTGGAGTTTTGCCATAGAGTTTGGGGGTAACAAGATTCACCAAAGGAAAGAACCAAAAATATTTGCTGCAGCTCTGTTCAATATAGCTTTAGTAACTTTGATATTAAGCATACTTAGCTAAACGTTTATCCTTGAACATGGATCCTTTTTTTTTTTTTTTGTCTTAATGTTACTCACTTAAAGCACTGGCCAATTCTGATGTTATTTTTTGAGATGGGGACTACAGGGATATCTTCCAGGAGAATGCTGGGGTTTTGACCCCAGGGGGTAGATAAAGTGGGTAAAGAGGTTGAGTTTCTTTACTTCTAAGAAAGCAGCATGGTGTGACAGGACTTAACACTTGGATTGAGAAACAGCCAAGAAAGTAGGGCGCAAGCAGGAGCACTGCAAGAGGTGAACAAACTATCTAGTAACCTGTAGCAGAAAGAGCTCTAGTTCCAGATCCTACTTCTTAAGTGAATAACTGTCATTAGGCAAGAAAACAGGGATCCTTTCAGAATTGTGAAATTTTCTTAGTTGTGGCTCTTAGGTATGCCTTTATGGTACGTTTCTAATATAAATCTTAGCTGGGACTGATCATTCACATTGAAAAAGAGGAAAGAAACAAATGCCAACAGGGTAAAAAAATAACTGGGAACTGTCTTTTTAAATCAAGTTCTCCAAGTTCCTTTCCAAATAAGAACATTTTTTACTTCAGAGTATGTTAATGCCAAAACAGAGTAGGTGAAGGAAAAGTACACTAGGAAAAAGATCTGATCCCTCTTTTGAGTCTAGACAGTCAAGGATAACTGTAAGTGGTCCTGATTTTGCCTCAGGCAGAATATCTCTTTTAGCTAGAAATCTTGTTTCAGTTGACTTCTGACAGATGTCTGAGGGTGTGGGCAAGGAAGATGGATATCTTCAGACCTTCTTTGAGCCTCAAATGACAATGAAAAGCAAAGAAAAATCTCTGACTTAGAGGCAACCATCATAGAAGCTGCCCTCGAAGACAAAACACACAAAGTTTTCATTCCACTTTCTTTAGAAAAAGATCCAATGAGGACTATCTGGTCTTAGACATCAAGATGCTGAACAGGTCAGAGTAGGATCATTTTAACCTGGACAGTCACTCTAATCTCTCCAGGGGACATTCTGACATTATAGGATCTGCCAGAGCTTTATTTGCATATCCCAAACCGACATTTTCATTATAAGCAGTTTTTTCATTTTTGCCTGAAGAAATTATCACTGCCATTAGAGACCTTTACTGTTTGCCTTGATCTCTGCCCTTGGTGTGCTCATAAGGGTACATGTAATGATGATAGCCTTACTGAAGAGTCTGTAGACCCACCTCAGGCATCCCCTAAAGCAGTGGTGCTCAACCTCTTTGGCTAGCAGGCTGGATGGACAGTGTCTGGTCTCTCTGTGGGCCAGATCGGGCCAGTGGACCCAACCCAGTGTCCAGGGAGACAACGTGCTCCTTTCCCCCACACAGCTGGATCAGGGTCATGGCCCAAGTCCAAAGCAGCTTCATGGAGGGAGGGGGCATGGCTCCTGATCTGTACATGAGGGGAGGGTTGTGACCTGGCTCTGACCCACCGTGTGGGACATGGGATTTTGTCACTGGTGAGGGGTGGCAGTATTAACTGCCACTACTCCCTGCTGCCAACTTTCCAATCACAGGGAGCGTTGCGAGCCAAATTGCAGAGCCCTGCAGGCTGCCCTGCCTTAAAGCATCTACTATTTGACATCGTTGGAGAAAGGGTCCGTTGTTGCTAGATGGGCAAAGTCTGATTCAGCTCGGAACAGCTTATGTTCCTGTAAGTACTTGGCTCCCCATGTTGGGAGGGGGCTTGCTTTTGACAGCCGTTTAGCTTGGTTAGAGCATGGTGCTAATAACACCAAGGTCACAGGTGCAGTCGCTGGTTGAACTACATTATTTCTTACAGTCCCTTCCAGCTTTTAGTTCTCTGTGAAACCTGTGTTTTGATCATATTGCAATACCATCCCTATTGATCTTGCAGGAAGCTCTCCTCAAGTGGACAGGTTTCTGATAAATGTTAAGAGCAATTCTCTTATCCTTTGTGAGTTAATGCAACCTGGCTTCTAGCCTGAGTTGCTTCAGGCATGTTCCTGCATTTCTGGGATGTCTATCTGGTTACAAAACTGATTTAGCCTAGCCAGGTTATACTAACCTGCAAAAATTGAATCAATTCAGGCTCAGGCTTTTTGAATGCCTGTGTCTAGCCACAGAAAGCAAGAGTTTTCTGGGCACAAGAAAAGTTTGAGAAGACCCAGATACTGATTTCAGAGATGACATGGAAACAATGAAACTTACTTTCAGCTCCTAGGTCTTTTGGACCCACGTGTAGATTAATACTACTGTTTTTAAGGAGTGGGAAACGCTCTTCCATCCCACATTCCTTTCACTTGCCTCTTCCAGATCAAGATATTTCAGCCACAGTGAGAGGTTTCATGTTCCTGATAGACCAGGGACGGGCAATTATTTCAAGCGGAGGGCCACTTACCCAGTTTTGGCAGGGTGTCGAGGGCTGCATGCCCCTTGACAAGTGGCACCCTTTAACAGGTGCCCCACCCCCTGGTCACCATCTTGGAACCAATGTCCCAGTGTCTTGGGACCAGTGTCCCAGGGCCAGCACCAGTGGGCCCAAAGCAGAGCACAGGCTGGCAGGGGTCTGTGGAGCTGGGCTGGTCTGCACCAGCAGAGGGGGGGTGGGGGGGAGCTGGCCTGGCTCCATAGAGCTCCTGCCAGCTGGGACCCCGGGCTCCTGCCACCCTGCTCTGGACCTTGCTGGCACTGACCCCGGGGCACTGGTGTGGGCCCCATGCTCCCACTGGCTCCTCACCCACTCACACCAAGTACCCCCAGCCCTGCGGTACAGATGGGGGGGAGCGCACAGCCCTGCCCCCCTGCTTGCAAACAAGGAAGAAGCTGGTGCTGAGAGCTGGGGAAAGCGGCCCCTTGCCTACCACTCCCTGCTGCAGACACTTGCAGCCCATGCGGGGCTGTCTGGAGTAGGCGCAGGCAGTCCCAGGTGGGCTGTGAGTGGCTGCAGCATGGGGCAGTGGCCACGGGACAAGTGAGGGGCTGCTTTTCCCTGCGCTCAGCACCAGCTTGTAACCTGGCCCTGCTGCCAGCGGGGATGGGTTACAGGGTGGGGGAGAAAGCAGCCCCCCGCCCACCCCATGTCCAGTGCCCCACACTGCAGCCACTTGCAGCCCATGTGGGGCTGCCTGTTCCTGCTTTAGACAGCTCCGTGTGGGCTGCAAGTGTCTGCAGCAGGGAGCACTGGCCATGGGGTGGGCGAGGGGCTGCTTTTCTCCATGCAGGGAAGGAGCACAGGGAGGAAAAAGTGGCCCCTCCAACACCCCATGGCTAGTGGTCCCTGCTGCAGCCGCTCACAGCCCATACA
>JAGPOW010000261.1:176312003-176340693 GCA_030014935.1 Caiman crocodilus
AGAAAGTAGTGTCATCTCTAACAGCAGACAGCCCCACAAAAGATTTAAGGGAGGGTAGAAATTAATAATTTACTTTTTGGTATTATGCATTGCTCTGAGATGCCTTGAAAGATCAAGCTGAGTTTCATTTGTTATCTACATGCTATTTATGCTTTTTAAAAGGATACATTTTACGTCTTTAACAATTGCTCCTTTTTATTCAAATACCTATGGCCACCTTATTATAGGAACCCAGCAGCTATTATAAGCTAAGCAGGGGGGACTTGTTGAATGGAGGACCTCCAAGAAGCAGATGCTGCAGGAAGTTATTTTGAAAATAAACTTTAACTCACTGGTACAATATTGAAACAATTCCCCACTATATTAATTAGGGATACTGGGGTGGAGGAGGTGCTGCATTTTAGATAAGCAAGATCTTTACCGATTGAGATCTGAAATAGTCCCATTATGTTTTCGTAAGAGGTAGAGGTGATGAACTCTGGTAACCTGGCCATTTGCATACTCTGCTAATTAGATTCTGCTGACCTAAATTCTCTCTTATAGTTTCAAATAGATTTATGCTCTTATGCACTTCCCACTTCAGTGACATGGTATGGTAATGCACATTATTTTGCTTGACCTATAGATTATGCTGAGCTAAGGGGCTGCACTCCTGGTGTGAGTGAAGTGACATTTAGAAACCTTTTTTATGTTCTAAGGTTGTGAAATGCTTTTGGATTTATGAGGGAAGAAATGTTATGTATTATCCATGGTTTTCCTATATCCAGGTGGAGCACCCCTTGGATATCAGCTCCAGCACTGCTGGTTTCTCACAAATCAAATAGTAACATTGTCGATTGTTATTATCTGATGACTGTAGTTATCAGCTCGTGCATGCAAATGATCTTCCCTGCATCTTTTCCCCAGGCTAGAAATACCCATTTTTAATTCCTGGGTTCTGCTCCTTCTTCTGAAGACGGAGTTGCAGCACAGACTGTCTGAAATGGGGACCTTTCCATTCTTTCAGGAGTGATACTGCTTTGGTGTCACCAGAGCACAAACAGTTTATTGGCATCCATGAACAATTCCTCGTTCTTCCTTCCTCAGTCTTGATAAGCTTTAAGATAGGTTCTCATTTGCAGTAACTCTGTTGCCAAGGTAATGCATACAGTTTGTTAGTCACTGGAGTAATGGGATTCTTCTCCTCAAAAACACCTTTGCTGGAAACTCGGTATATTGGATTGCAATTCCTGAGGCCTGAAGTTTCTGCATGAAAGCCTCTCTGTCCACTGTGGTCTTAAATGATAGTTGAAGAGGGGAGAGACCATGCCATTTAATTTTTCATTAATTTAAGTTATTTGCCCGTTTTAGATGTTTTACAGCGTGGTGAGATCTCTGCACATTGGTAGATTTATTTCCCCATGTTTTGCCCTGTTAGCATAGTTTCACAGTAGGACTGCTTGAGGTGGGTGTAGCTGTGGGCACTCCTCACTATTTCCCCATTGGTTCATCACTGCCTTCTTTATGATAGAGAAAGATTTCACGTTGGGGGCAAAAATCTCATACTGAGCCACTGACTGTCTGCACTCCATGTTACAGAGAGACTGCCAATGTTCATTTATTTTAAGGTTATGTTAAAAACAAAACAAGAAAAGGTATCTTCTAGATTAGTTGAAGAGCATTGTGTTTCTGTGAGATTTCAGATTTCATGCTTTTTCCCCTTAAAGTCTCCTTCATTAAAACAGATACCTTTTGTCAGCTCTAGGTATTACATTAGCATGTATTAGAATGAAACTCTTAACATCTTAAGGAAGGTAGGATGGTACTGACAGAAGTAAAGACTTTTTCTGTCTTTCTGTGTATTCGTAGATGTTTCCATAGAATAATTCAGTCAGGCAGTTAAGTTTCTATTATACCTTTGTGACATTCTAGGGCATGCATTATTCATACTTGATGTGTGTAATAGAAGAATTAAAATGCAGCTGGATGCAGACAGCAAAAACTCCTCTTTACTTGAAGCCTTTTGTTTGGTAGAATTTGAGTGTACGGGTGATCAAAGTGCCTTTTACATGTATTGCCATCAAGAGTAGCTTGCACAAGTGTTATGTTGGCTTGTGGTTGTGTAACAGACTGTAACAGAAGGGATAGTCACCCATAGGGGGTATCCCGCAGCAAGCCTACACCAGGCTGAGCCTGGGAGATTTTGGGCCCCCTGAGGGCACCAGAATGAATGGACTGGAGCAATGCTGCCTTCACGCACTGGAGTCCTTCTCAGAGCCCCAGAATTTGCCCCCCCCCACGCAAAGGGGAGACCAGCCTCAGCTAGCGAGAGTGCAGATGAGGACAATGCGGGGAGGGGGGTGCTAGAGAGGCCGTAACTCTGAGTGTCAGAGGGCTGTGGGAGTGAGCAACCAGGAAAGTAGACCCAACGGCCTGTCTGAAGGGCAGAAAGGGTGTCATTGGTAGAAAGTTGTTTGTGTTACTGGAGGCCGAGCAAGGGCACCAGCCATCGTCAGGAGTAGAGCCATTGGGCCATTGAGGGAGCGTCCATTGCACTCGCACCTGACTGAGTACACTTGCCTAAACTAAGGTGACATCAGGAGAACTGAAAGGCTGTTGTTCTTGGTGTCTGTGACAGACCTACTGGGGCTGTATCAATTTTTACAAAAGAGATGTCCCTAATTTGCTTTTTAGGGTTTTGGATACATATAAGGTTGCCTGATTGTATTAGGGAATAGACCTCCTGTCACTCTACTGGGGGTGTGATCACCTACCTATGTGCGTCTATATGTTGTTGCAAAGTTACATATATTAATAAGCATTGAATTCATTAGTAGTATCCTATAAGTTAATTGAGTTATGAATTAAACCTTAGAATAGATAGTGGTGCATGTATACAGATAAAAAAATCTGTATGTATGTAAATACCTGAATGTAAACTCATATGTATCTATATATATTGTAAATAACAAATATTGTAAATAGTTAGCTGTTCTGTCAGGGTGCTGTTACAGGAGGTATCCCCGTACCGGGATTGTGAGCTTCCTCGTTAGCCCAAAGGAACCAAAAGGATGGGTCGAGTTGGTGACCCAGGTTACACAAATTGCCACTGGCAGCAGTTAGCACCCCACGGCAGGGTGTTGCGGTTGTCTCGTAGCTATACATAAATCATGCACGGTCCGTGGAAGGTGGTGTCTCAGTTTTCAGCCAATTGTGTGGTTTTTGCAAATCAGTAGCAGAAGGGTTGAGGTAACCAGGTAGACTAGACTCTTTCATTACCAGGCTGCAGGTTCAAATGGGATTCATTCAGTAGGGACAAAAAGTTGTATCTATTTAACACGGCTGTTTGGTAACTTAAATGAAAGATGTTTGGCCCACATTAAAACAGAAACTAAAAAAACCCCCAGCCATGAGAGCTCGTATTAATCAGCCCCTTGTTGCCAGAGACTGTCCTTGCTGCTGTAAATAAACAAGTAAATATATAAATAAATTTGTGTCCTTTACATCAGGATAGCAAATTCAAGATGGCTTCCATGGTGTAAATCTCTTTGGAGAAACATCACAGGTAGTTTTAACTTCTGTGTATCCAACTGAAGTAAGCCCAGTTTGGGAGTGCAGTGCTGACATCAGTTGGTTACATCCCAGTAACCTTTTCTTAATAAGGATTTTCCATTGACATACAAAACTAGATTTTTCAAGATAGCTATGAGGATAAAGCAAGAGAAGCAAGGAATATACAGTTTGTGACAGAACAGAGTAGCCTTTCTTGTAATCTCCAAGACTTTCTCTCTTATTATCCTTTTTGCACACTTCAGCTTCATTTACTATCATCCAATAATGCCATCAGTTGCAGTTTTTGTAAAGTTTGGTCTCAAGTTATGTACTAGCTATTACTTTTAGGTAAACCACAGGTCTGCTACACTGCTTTGTGATACACAGTTAGCAGACCTGCATAGCTGTGACTGTATTGACATCTGTTTATCAGGGTAATCCTTAGTACTGGATGCCAGTGACAGGATAAAACTTAAACTGATAATTTATTTACACAAATACATAATGATATATATTACAGGCATACATATAACAACTTTCTGTGTTGTACAATAGTAAATCTAATCAATGACATTCACAGCAGCAGCAGAAACAAGCAATAAATACCTTGTGTGAGTCCTATAATTAAATCCTAAAACAAATACTAGGGCATTTGATAACCACAGATGATGTTTATTGTTCACACTCCAACCCTGTCAGCATTTTTCCTCATTTTGTGACAAGATAACAGAAAAATATGTGGGGGGAGTTGTTGTTTTTTAAGAGGGCTTGAAAGTGCTATGCTACCACCTTCTCTGATAACCTCACATTGGAGGCATGATTAGGATGAATAATTGCTCCATGCAGGTTTAGAATATGACTAAGTGTTCAAGGCAGGACTTAAAAATGAATAATGATTTAAAGTGGTGTCATGTATGGAAACAAATTCTGTAGTCCCTCAGTGAATACTAGTGTGTGCCTTGGAAAGTGATGTTCTCAAAAGCTGATTCATTATAGGGTGCGTAAAGGCAGAGGTCCAGGAAGGGTGATGTTAGCAGCCTCATGCCATTGTGGACAAGCAAGGTAGAGTGGTCATTAGGTTTAATAGGCCTTCTGAAAGGAAAGCTGTTACCAGTGCACCACTGATGTTGAGATGTGAAACGCACAAACCTGGTCTGAAATCGGAACTTTGCTTTGAACTTCTTGGTGAGTGCTAATTTCAGAAATATGATGATAACAACGGGATAGTCCATGAAGCTTGGTGCGTTAGGTTCAAGTTTGCATTCCATTTTCCAGCTGATGGAGAAGATGGACAAAGGCACATCCACTAAGGGATTTAGCCCCATAAGCTTGTGGACCTGTAGCAAAATACAGATTGTCTCCTTATGTTCATCTCACTTAGGCACTGGCATAGCTGGCCCCAAAAGGATGATTCAGAGTACCAGAATTAGGGATTAAGAATCTTCCTTTTCAGTCAGTGGGGATTGTCCTCAAGGAGTGACTCAGAGAATCTAGGAGACCTTAAGCTACAGGGAGATATCTGAACTCTCTTTAGAGGCCTGAGTCAGGTCTACACAATAGGTATTTCCTTTCACTTGTCATCTAGATTGCAGAGCCCTCTTCTTAAGGCACATACAAATGCATTAGTATTTGCTTTAGACTTTTGTGGTGGCACTTCTTCTGTAATTCCCTAATGTTGAGAACATTTGTCCAGGAAGTGAGAGAATCTGGATTTTTGGAACCACTCAGCCTGGGGTAATTTAAACCCCTATCTTTGGCTGCTTATAAGTGCCCTGATTTCATTGCTATAGCATAGTTTGAGTGGGAACACCTTCCACCTTTCATTGAAGCTGCACAGCAGAAAATTCAAGTGTAATGGGGCAAGAAAGGCAGCAGGCAAGAGGCAACAGTTTTCTAGAGCACTTAGTGTGGAGTGTTCCAGTCCTGCTTCAAGGACTATTCCTAGTTTCTATCCAAGGACTGTAATGTAAAGGCATAACCAGTCCTGGGAACAGAGCCAAGAACCCAGGTCTCTTCCATTTCAGCTAAGTACCCTAGCCTCTAGGCTAAAGATCTGAGCTTCCTCCCATTTCCTATGTGATATTAGCAAACCAAGGGCAGAGCCGGGAATAGAAAATAATCTCCTCATCCAGTTGCTGCCTCATTTCATTACCCTTGCCAAATTTGAAGTGCAGCCCATTCTTGTAAAGGGGTGCAGTGGCAGAGGTTTGGAGGTACCTTGCTATGGCTTCCGATGCATGAATTCAAGTGCCACGTTGAAATTGGTCTGCAGATTGCCCCGATAGTTAATACAATTGCAAATGGGTACCTGGGTTGGGAAATCAAAGGCAGCTAGCCACATTACTGTTTTATGTGCTGCTTGATACAGAAGATGGCATGTTTTAACCATGCTAGCCTACATCTACTGGTTGCTGGTCTCAGGCACATCTTTGATTTTGCTAGTTCCAGATGACCTGTGTTCTGTATGTCAGCTCTGTCTTTCAAGTAGTTAGCATTGCAATATTTCTTTTATGTGGGAAAAGAGAGAAGACCTTAGAAAGGGCATTTTGTTAGCATTTAACTAAGGGAAATCCTAGGAAAGCTGAATCACCACGCATTTCTGTTACTGTTATTAGAATATCATTTGGCATTGCTTTGTTTATATTGATCAGGGATGCTGAAAAATGAATAATTGTCATGTAGAGTAAATTTTGTATTCCCCAGGTTTGAGCAGATTAGCACAAATTACATTTCATATTAATCCACCTGGGGCTGTTAGTGCTCTATTAATTTTTATTGGAAACAGATAATTGCTATAAAGATATTGTTTCATAAATTGTGTGATGCATGAATTTAGCTACACTTTTTTTTCTGGCAATTATAATTCATTTTGCAAGTCTTCTGTTATGGCTTATATAGAATGTATGAATTTTTAATTGAAAAACCTACTATAACAATACAGCAGAAACTTTTTGAGATGGTATAATTGGGTTCAGTGAGGTTATCGGGTCTATTCCATTAGTGACTATTTGCATAAAAGAGCTTTGTTGTTAAGATGTTAGCTTGATGTATTCATTCAAGAAATTTCTCCTTGCAAATGGTCAATGTCTATTGTATCTATCCTACCTGAGCACTGGAAATTTATTCTTTTAGCAAATTTTTTCTCTTACCAAAGATTAATTTAAAAATAGCTGTATTACATCTCTTCATCTGTTTGACTTTATTCACACTGCTCTGATCTCCATATATAACACACAGTATAGATCACCAAAAAAAAAAAATACAGAACAGCAGGAAGTTGAGGAAAGAATTTTTCTTACGATTTTCTGAATGGATCACTTTTTTTTTTTTTTTTTTAAATAGATTTAATGGAACTGTAGCTGTATTGGCAAGCATGTGGGGTACTAAGAATTTTTTTTCCTTAAAAATAATCCAGGAAGCTAGAACACTTCATGACATCTGCATGCAGTTGCAAAAAACTGAAGAGAACTCTGAAGATGGAAGAATACAGACACATTTACCACTTTGGCTTGGGTTACTGACGTGTTACTGCTGACTACTACTACTGACTGACTAGTTATCCGTGTCGTGCAAAGCCCTTGCAAATATCCTCCCTTGGCAAGAGAAGATTTTGTATTTCGAAAGTGGTTGTAGCAGGGTGGAGGATAAATTGAAAGGTCCTGGATGCTACAATTATCAGAAAGAAATAGCCTGGGGGAAAACATTTTAAGGGAGAATGTCAGTAGAAGGTTTGCTCCTGATTTTAAAGGATCAGTATTTTACCTTTTCCTTCTTTGTCTATTTCACCCATGAATTAAATGGCAAAGAGAAAAGAGAGAGCATAAGGAAATGCTTGAGTAGGGACCACCATCATCTGTGGATTTTTCTCCATAAATAAAGGTTGGGTTCCACTAAATGAGGTGGAGTTTTTTGAGAGAGACTGAGCTGGATGACTATGAGCACAGGCACCATTTAGACAGAGGTAGGTTTTCTTGAATGAAAACAAAGGGCATGGATCAGGAAACCTTGATAAACAAAGCATGTGGATTAATGAAATCCAATCTTTGTTTTGGGTGTTAAGTATCTTGCTCTGTTTGTGTTGGCTTGCTATGCTTATTGCATCATATTTATTTTTAAATATTAATTTTATTATTTAATTTCTATTAAAAATTACAGTGGTCAACTGAATGAACCAGGATAAGATAGCATATATTTAAGTCCCTCCTCCTGCCTTGCAGGAGCTCTGATTCAGCATTAAAATCTTGTACATATTTGCAAAACGATGGTAGATGTAGACTCCCCTGAAAGAATGGATTCTGTCCTCTTGTTCCCTAATTTAGACAATTTGTTACTGTAGTTTGTATGCAGGTTGTCTTAACACCCTATCAATGGCAATTTTAAAAACTGTTTGCGCTTTGTATTTTCAAATCACTCTTCATTGTCATCTCTGTGGGTACAAATAGGGTCCATAAACATCCTCTGCTTTCTGTAAGATGATTGAATGAAGAACAGGATAGCCAGTGGATAAACATTGGGTGTAAGTTATGTAAGCTAACCACAGACTTTCTTCTGTATATAAAAATGCTTTTACATTTAGGTAGGGTGTATTAAGTCATTAAGTGAAATGATATAACCTAATTACAACTGTCACCAGAATAGAATATTTTGTGATATTGCCACTGTCATTCATTGTTTAAAGTGCTAGTAATAATCAAATCCTGGGAACCCCTCTTGTCTCCGTATTTTTATTTCTTCTTTCTAATATGCATTTTCATAATTCAGTTAAATTAGAGGTGCATGGCATATGGCTTTTTGCTGCATGAATTGCTGCTGATGGAAATGTCAGTAGGCATATAATACCAGATTTTCATTTTGTGAATCACAATGCATGGAATTCAGCCTGAAATCTCCCTAGACTATAGACCTTATTATAGGCGAATAAAAGGGGGGGATGGTGAAATGATGTCTTGGAGATTTTGTTTCAGTTAAAATGAGGTTATCCTGATGAACGATGCAGCTGACAACGAGATTTTTATAGCATCTCTTAGCATAGCAGAGAAACTCATATTGTTTGTTCACTTTAAGTAATTGTAATCTAAATAGCACTGTGGTTGAAAAGAGTGAAAATCTTTCAGACATTTTTTCTTTTAAACAAAGCACATTTTCCTCCTGTTTCATTTCTTTATACAAGTGTCCTTGTTTGTCATCTGAAATTTACCTCTCTTGTATTGTCTTGATCAAATATAGGCCCCTGCTTAGATAAGAGGCTCTCTTTTCCATCACAGGTACTGCTGTGTTTCCCTATTCTTAGAGCATGAGGTAACTGCACAGTGTTTTGAAAAAATAGGCAGCAGGACACCCTAACCTTATCACTGCTCAGCCCCTAATACAGTAAGGTAAAAGGGTGTTAGACATGCAGTAGCCTAACTAAGGCTGGGAGAGCAGTTGAATAAGACAGTGAGATGTCTGCGTTAACCCACTCAGAACTACAGTTGTGTATGTAGGCTTATTAGGCTCCTATACACATTCAGGGAGGCTGCTTCAATGTGCTGTAATTCCAGCTCGTTGAAGCAGACTCGATCCATTCTGATGCAGCATGGTAATTACTGCTCTCCAGCAGACGCCTGTGTCACATGTATCAGTGTCCCTGCACTGAAAAAATGTTGGTGGGGTGCTATAAACTAAAGCTCATTTGGCAGGCTTTAGTTCAAAGTGTCCCACCACCATTTTTCAGTGCAAGGTTGGTGATGCACATGATGGTCTGGGCACTTTTAATTAGCTCAGCTCTCTGAGCTGCACTAGCTAAAGTGCCCCCCCCAGAGCACATCTGTAAACCCCCATTGTTTCAGGATGATAGTCTCAGGCTGTATCTATGCTGCAGTCCAGAGGTATGATTGCTATATATACACCTATGACCAAGCCAGCCATTATTTTGCTATGCTGTCAACAGCAAGTGAAGTCATGGCTCTATCAGCTTCACCCAGCCTGTGCAAGCCTTCTAGGGAACCCGGCCAACTACTCGGGCGGCTGGATCACCCTGACATCAGTACCACTGCATCTCTGCTTCCATTGTTCCCTGAGCCACATAAATGAAAGTTAAGCAAGTTATGTCTACCTGTATTACCACCATAATCTTAATTGCACCATAGATATTGTGTTACCCATATATGATGAAATCACGTTCACAAAGACGTGCAAGTGAAGGGAGGTGATTTTCATAACTATAAGAGTCACTTATTTTCTTGGAAATTTAAGCTTTTTCACACATCCAAGAGAGTTTTATTATTGAGATCTGGTGGCAAATCTAGTGCCTGTGTGCAGTTATAGGAAGAGTCAACTCTGGTGTTTCCTCTTTGAAAATGAAATAATGTTGCCAAATTTGAAAAATAGAAATGTGACGTGGACACCTCAGAATTACATTTTAATGAAAAGTTTTAGCGCTTCACAAAAAATTAAGAATATGCCAATGTATTTATTGTCTTACTATATCATATTGCTGCAAATGGGTGTGCCATCCAATACCAGTTATACACAGTGCCATATATTCTGATCATTTTGTTCCTTGTCACCTTGGAAGTTTAATGTGTCATTTCAATTCTACTTCTGACTCTGTCCTCTGCCAGAAGTTTTTCAACCTTACAATGCAGCCTGTGTGTAACGCACTTTTGAGCAAATCCACACACAAAGGATGACACAAAGACCATTTCAGGTCATTTGGAAGTGGAAATTTGATTGGATATGAAAATTGTTCTTTCACATACAAGAACTCTGGGTTTTTCTGAATTGTTTAACTTTTTAGTTACTTTTGCAACTATCTATTATATGTTTTACTAAGGTCCACTTACCTGTACAGGTACATCAAGTACTATATATCTGGCATCAGTGACAAAACACAGTATTGCAGGCACAAATGTGACTTTCCTCCTCCCCCTGACAAAACTTAATAGCCTTTTGAACAATAATACAGATATAAAAATAACAGCAATAAAGCCGTAAATATTTAGCAGGATCACCCTTAAGTCAAAATTCCTCAAGAGCTTCAGAGATGATACCCACATGTCCAGTTCTTACCAAGCAGCTCCAGTAAGCATCTAAAGTTCCCCTGTGATTTTTCCATTTTTCAAACAAGCAACATTATTTCATTTTCAGTGAGGAAAAATCACAGCAGAACTGTACATAGCCACCAGCTTTGCCACTATGTCCCAATAATGACTCTTTTGGAAGTGTTAACTTTGGCAAGTGCTGTATAAAGGGAATCTGTTTTAGCATGGCATTTGTGCTCCCAGCCCATGATGCTATTTTATTTGTAGTGCAATATTATATAGAGGCCCCTGCTGACATTGTGGCTTTGTTGTATGAACTGGATGTGAAATATGAATCTAAATAGCTGATAAATGTAAACCCATGCAAACCATGACTGTAGCAGGGGACAAATTATAATACAGTATAACCTCATAAATCTGACATGCTCAGGACCAAGCACCTGCCAGAAATATGAAAAATATGGGTGTTTTAAACCAGACTGGCTGGTCGCAGTGGGGTTAGCAGTGGCCAATCCTGGAGCAGGTGTTGCATGTGGAGCAGCGCTGTGAGGTGGTGGATGGTGGTGGCAGCCGCTGCTACTCCCCAATCTAGTGTATTTTTAAAAAGTGCTGGATTTTTGAAAATTCCAGACTTTTAATATCCAAATTTATGAAGTTATACTATAGTTTGATGCCACATGGATTAACTGCCCAGAGAACCAAAGTTAGGTACAGAAGTAAATACTGAACACTGTTAAAATAGCTGTCATATGTCCTAAAACATCAATTGAAAAACTTACTGGGTTGTGAAAGATGATAACAATGTGCCCATGAAAATTGAAATACTCAAGGACTGTACTTGCCTCAAAGATGTTTGACAGTTCAGCAGTTTCAGTTAGCAGCACGAGGAAACAGCTTCCACACGTGTTTTATTCTTGTGCTAGATAATTCACTCTAGAGATGTATCTTATGCTCTTCATGTCTTATATACATCTCTACATGGCTGACTCATTGCTTTTTCCCTTGCCGTTCTATTGACTCTGCATGAATCCTTATAATGAGGCCCTGAAAACCAAAAGTGAGTCTGGTCTCTATGGACATTAAAATGCTCCTGGCACTATTTGTAAGTGTATCTGCCCCATTATATTTGAACAAATGTCCAAGGAAAGATGAGATGCTCATTTTATCTCAAGGAAAGTATTAATATATTAGTTGCCTTCTAGTACTTGTTTTAAAAAAGCTGATTGAGTTTGCTTCATAGTGAAAAGAATATCTGAGAAACACCAGATAAGCTATGGCAGTATTGTTATAATTTGTAAACATATTATAATGTGCAATAGGGTATAATTACATAGTTGTCAATATTTTAAAATATTTCCCCAAAGACTCTTCTCTAAGTCAGTGTAGGAAAACTGCCAAAAGGCTCTGTGCCCCTCCTGGTGAATTTTAGGTTTCTTCTCATCTGAATTGGTCAAATTAACTCATTGCTGATGCCAAGTGTGCATGCTAATTTTTTGTGATTCTGTGATTTTTTTATAAAGATGTAAAACGTTAGTGGTTGTAATTCAAGATGTTCACACCACGAGCCCAGAAATTCAAGTACTTTTCTATGCCC
Organism: Caiman crocodilus; assembly: GCA_030014935.1. Classification (NCBI taxonomy): domain Eukaryota; kingdom Metazoa; phylum Chordata; order Crocodylia; family Alligatoridae; genus Caiman; species Caiman crocodilus. Next base: position 176,324,151 of record JAGPOW010000261.1, read on the forward strand.
TCTCTCCCTATACACCACCCTGATTTCTGACAGATTTCCCCCCATCTGTTTCTGTCTTCTTGAAGGATAGAATTTACCTCCCATCAGAAAGTGCTGCACAAGATTTTCTTACACTTTGTAGATATCTTATGGAGATATCCTGTGAACTTAAGAAATACTATATTGGATCAGATCAATGGTCTAACTAACCCAGTAATCTGTCTCCGACCATGGTGCTTAGAGGGAGAGCGTATGAACAGAGTATATCCAGAGTGATCTATCCCCTGTAGTGTTCAGACCCTCCCGGTATCAACTGTCGGTGGTTTAAAGAAGCCAGAGGATACATACCAGGGAGATGGGGAGGGGAGGCGGTGTTCTTTTTTCTTGCTCTTTTTTCTCTCGTGTGTGTGTGTGTGTGTGTGTGTGCATGTGTTTGTGTGTGTGTGCGCGCGCACATGCATGTGTGCATGCATGCCCTTTCTCCAAGTGATTCTATGCATTCCTTCGTTTCTCCACTCAAGTATTGTCAGGTAGAGCATATGAGGGACTCTGCTGTGCCACCTCTGCTGATGGAAGCTAAGAGAGACCCTGTTGCAGCAGCTGCCAAAGTCTCTGTGACCAAACATCTGAGCCCAGGTTAGCTCCAGCCAGGCTGTGGCAGCTGAGCATTTTCATGACTGGCAAGAAGTTGAAGGGGTTTTTTTTACATATATTCAAAGACGAAATAAAGAAAATATTATGAATTACATCTTCCCACATATAAACTTGGCTCATGACCAAGCAAGGTATCCCTTAGGAATATCATTATTCATGATGCCTTCCAATAATAAAGAAATAGAATAAGCTCTTCTTTTACCTAGCTCAGTGCTAAATGTAGAGACTGTATTTGTTTGAGGACAGGAATTTTGCAACAAAATTTCTGCATAAATCTCAGGCATATGACACTACATCCAACCTACAAATGGATTCAGATGCACCCAATGAAGATGACTTCCCATTTTCTAAAACATTTAGATACCCAGGGCAGGAAAACTTGTTTTTTAATTTCTCTATAGAACTTTGTTTTACTAGTTTGATGTTTTTGGCTTGTTGCCCCTAAGCTACAAAGAAGAACAGAATGTGTTGGAGCTGCTCAATTTGCTTTAGTTATTACCATTTGAGAGAATTTGATTATTCTAATTTCCTTCTCTTCGCTTCTTGATTTTAGTAGTATAGTAACACTTCAGTATCTCTTACTGATTTTATGATGACCAGGACTTTCTAATTAATTTCTTGCTACACCCCCACTCAGTGGACGTACAATGATAAGCTACAAAATGTGAACCTGCAAACATTTTAATTTCACTTTTGCCATGTTAATAGTAAACCTTGCATGCTGCCTATGCTTACAAGTTGCTTACTGTTTTTAAGACCAGTGTGTGTGATAATTGTAAATGGTTTGTTGTCAAATATGTAATGAACAAATAATGTAATCTAATTATATGGAAACAAGTAAAACAGGTAAGTATAAGATGGACCAACCCCATGGAAATAGTCTAATAGGAAGGAGGGTGAGAAAAGTCTGCTTCTGTTCATTCAGCCACCATATTAGAAAGTCAGCATTTTCTGAGCTACTGCACAGAAGGCATGTACAATCATTATGTACGTGCCCCCACCAAGATTGATACCTGAAAGATCTCCCCTGAGAGACCAAGTTTGTCTTACAAGAATAAATGCTTGTATGCTCCTCTACTCCTCCATGTTCAGGAGGAGACAAACAGCAGCTTCCCCTGTGCTTTCCCCAGACTGGGGGTCTCTGGTCTGAGAAAAGTAAGAGAGCATTTAGTACAGTTTGGCTCCTCCCAGTCATAGAGAAGTTAAGCTGCTGGTGCCCCCAAGCCTGCCCATGACTGGGGATACCCTGATCTGGGGAAGTCATGTCAGGGGGTGGGAGAGTGCGTACAAGGCATACAGTGTAAATTAAAAACAAGCAGGAATATTATCAGGGGATAAGGCACAAAGCTGCATTTATTGAAACATAAAGTATGCAACATGAAAAGAATAAAGAACCGTAAGATTATTTGCTTCATTCCCATGCATATTCATTAATTCATTCATTCATACAAAAGAAACAAGCACACACACACAGATAGCTAGACAGTCCTGCAAAGATTAAGGTGTTATCAAGTTCTAAAGTTGCTCAGGTCTGTCTGGTGACCAGCCAGACTGACCACGAGTGATGGAGTCAGGTCTTGTTGGACATGCCCAAAACTTGTTCTTGCAGGTGGAAAAGACCCAAATTGTTGTCTGTGTGTTCATTCTTTATAGTGATGGCTGTCCATACAAGCCTATGGTTTCTGCTGAGTCAGACATGAAGGTCATCCTCCTTGTCCTGTTGGCAGGCTGGGATTGGTAGGACATGATCTTCTGGCTTTGTGGTCTGCAGTCTTCAGGGGGGGTTGTTGCTTGCAGTCTTCAGCCATCGGGGTGAAGCATGATCTAGTATTTGGTAATCCTTAACTACTTACTTGACATTGCTGTAGCCTTTAACTGTTAAACCACAGAAGGCTATTTTCACCTATTGCAAGAGGACTGTCTTCCTTCACTTTTTCACATACATACATCATTCACTCTTTCGTTACCTCTTTCCACATATGCCAGACATGCCATAAACCTTGCATAAGCATTTTCCTTATACAAAATTTAAGTTCTAAAATCACGAGACCAATTGGTCAAATATATCTAAAATCGTGAGACCAATATGTCCAATATGTTTATGCTACGCAATAAGAAATTTAAAATAGATGGTTAATTTCAGAACACTAATATTGACTGATCAAATTATTATAAAAAGTAAAACATAACAAGATAAAGTTAATCTTAATGGTATATTTCATTATATAAAAAAGAAGAATAACAATGTAAGCAATCAAAGCAATTACAGTTACTGCAATACTACAGGGGGTATTGCCCCGCTGCTCCACTGCCCTCCCATAGACTGGGAAGGAAGTGGGGGACCAGCTGCCTGCTGTTCCTTGTCCCTTCCCCAAACCAAGCTGTCCCTGGGCTAGGGAGTGGGAGGTGGGGTAGTGAGGGGTATTGCCCTGCTGCTTCACTCCCCTCCAGATCTGGTCTCTGGGAGAGGAGTGGAGTGGTGGGGAAAGATTCCTGCTTGTTCACCAAATTAGGGTTTTCCCAGTCTGCGGAAGCAGGGGCGTTTCTCCACCTCCCATGAACAGGAGGAGTGGAGCGGATACTGCTCCCCAGGCCTTTCCCTGATTGGGGTTACTCTGGTCTAGGAAAAATGTGGAGGCCAGAAAGAGGGGGCAGCTGCGGGCTGAACTGCTTCCTCTCTCAAAAAGTATTCTAGCAATGGAAGTTTCTGAGAAATTTCCACTGCTAGAAATGAACGTCTGTTCATACCCTGAAATTCAGTTCTCACGCTTAGAACAGGATTCTTACACATCAGCTGTATAGTAGGAGCTGGCAAATGTTGATTTACGAGCTTCTATTTTAGCCTGGCCTTTGTGTTCCCAGCCTAAACCATTATTTTATTTGACATCATGGTTTTGCTGTGCAGGGTGTAGTACAAGCCTACAAACAGACATGGTATGTGGGAAACTTCATGAGCCATAGAAAAGATTACTCTGACTAGGCAAAACAAATAAAGGATGTCAGAAACCAAGTATCATTATCCCCATTACACAGATGGGAACAGAGAGAACAGTTTGCTGAATGCTATTCAGGCAGCCAGTAGCAGAGCTGGGAATTGAATCCAGATCTTCCTGAGTCCATGTCTAATTAAATGTTAAACACAAAGCAGTCCATCTTTATTTTTATTTTACGTATTCTGATCAGCAGAATTTTATCAGCATACAAGAATTTTTTTTCTGTTGAGGCAAAACCCTGAGTATACATGTAGAATGTTTTCCTTTATTTGCATATAATTTAAAAATCAAAGTGACCAAGTTGATAGATGCAAGAAGCTGGATTTTTGTTGTAAGTTTGCAAAATGGTGATGTGTTGGGATTTGGAGAGCAAAAGAAAATGAAGATGAGGAAAAAATGAAAAGATAGCACTCATAGTATCTTTCAGCACATCTTTCTTGAACAGCATGTGTAATCAGGGAAAATCAGAGGGCATGTGCAAAAGAACTTGAGCTTGCAAATGAACATTTAGGTTAAAATGCTTTTCTCTGTTTTTAAAGGACTATGAAGAGTATAGTTGTAAATGGCAAATCAAATATTTATGCACACATGCATGCACGTAAACTCATTGTATGCTTGACCATAACACATAGACTCCACCCACGTTTAGCTATAGTCCTACAACTGGAGTTACAGGAGCAGACCCCTGCATCTGGCATTCACATCCCTACTGATGTACACTGATGCTGTGTGGGCCTAGGACCCCATTGCAGGATTAGGCTCTTGAATTGAAAGGGCAAACCTGCCAGCTTGCATCTCTTGTTTGCCTGGTTGTGATGCAGATAAGGTTCTAAAAGCATAAGGAGAGTGTCCTTTCACCTATCTGAACAAGGTGCCCCACTCTCGGAATGGGTTGTGAAGATTGATGCATGCTGTCAGTAAATGTATCAGGCCTGAGTAGATAGGACAACTCGGGTGAATAAAAAATGCAGGAAGAGGTGAGTAAAGCTTGTGGGATCTACCTATTGTTACTATTTCAGAGAGAATCAGTACTGTAAGCTATACATTTTAAAAGCAAACAGTCTGACTATTAAAATGAGAATTGAAATAAAAGGGCTGCTTTGCAAAAGCAGCAAATCATTTTTTTTCAAAACAGTGCAAAGTAGTATTGGAAAAAAAAGTCAGAGATGCTAAAAATAATCAGGGACTGGAGGAAGAGAAGCAGGCAGAAGAAAAAAGTGCAGGCTCCATTAAGCTGTAGAAATTTTCCTTGGACACATAGCAGTACATTTGCAAAGCAGCATATGGGGATTTATTCTGGTGGCTCTAATTTTAACATGAATGGGAGTCACATGGCATACTCCCTTGCATGCAGCTTTGAAAGTATACCCCCGAGTGGGGTTTAAGAAGATTGAAATCTCTTTAGAACAGGTTGTTTTTTGTTGTTTTCTGGGGGGTTTTTAACCAATTCTGAAATGTTTATAAATGGCAGCATGAATAGAATTAAAGCCATCCTGCACAAAACACAGTGCTAATGTAACAGGTGGAAAATGTTTGACCAGGCTCTTTCAATATGCTGGTGTTTCAGTAACTGGAAGCTGAAGCTGGTAGCAGATAACTTGTGTGCTATTTCATCTTATGCTATTGTCTCTGAATTCAGTTTGAGTTTTTGGGGAGCCTGTTTCCCACCCGATCTTAAATGAGTTGATGATTCCTGTGTACTTTTGTAAAGGGCTTTGATACTCAGTAATCTATGGCTAGAAAAAGACATTCAAAAAGTCTGAGCCTGAATTGGTTAAATCTTTGCAGGTTAGACTAACCTGGCTAGCCTGAACCAGTTCGTAACTGTACAGACATTCCCTCTGGCCTAAAGAAATGCTGGTACATGCCTGCAGTGGCTCAGGCTAAAAGCTGGGGGGGAGGGGTGCGGGGAGGGGATAGGTGCTAGAGAAGCCCTTCTTTCCCTTCCATAGTGCTGAGCTGATGGTGGTCATGGCCAGGCCCTAGCAGGGCACTCTGAGGGAAGAGTCCACCCCCATCACCAGGAGGGAGCCAGCAGAGAGTTGATAACAGAGCATGTAGTTACATAGCAGGGAGTTACACAGGGAGTTGATAGCATTTATCAGCCCATCCAGAAAACAAAAGCCTCTCTCATTAGTCCATCTCTTCTTAAACAACTTTTTCCAAGGAAAGAACTGAGGGACATTACCAGTTACCTGTTCAAAAAGCCCTAAGCCAACAGTGTCCTGTCTGCCTTTGTCCTGTCTCCCACAGCACAGACTGTACCCAGCATGTCGTATGCTAGCTAATTCTCGGAGGTGTCTGTGTAAGGCAGAGGGGAGGGGGAATCCCTGCTGAGCAGGGAGTGGTGATGGGGAGAGAAGGCATGGGGAAACCAGGCATACCCAGCTGTACCTGCAGTCTCTGCCAGAGCTCCAGCCAGGGAGCAGAGGCAGAGCCAGCCCTGCTAGATTGGAGCAGACAGCAGAGCCCACACAGGGTTACAAAGCATTTGGGATGCTGGGGGACTCTGATTTAACCTAAACCAGGCAGGATCTGGGACAGACATTGCATAAACTGGTTTGACCCAAATCAGTTAAGTCTAATACTACATTCAACCAGGTTTATCTCTAACTGGTTTCAGCCACTTTCAAACTTGTTTATGTGCACTGAACTTATGTTCTGTTACAGATTTCAACTAGTTTCTGATCACTTAAATCTGTTTATGTGTAATGTCTGTCCCTAGCCCATATATTCAGAACTGTATGTCAGGGCAATTTCATGGTCATCATATCAATGTATCCTGGCTACCTTCTGTAGTCTGCCCCACCCATGTTTACAAAGCTCTTCCTGGGGATAAGAATATTTGAGTTTATTAATAATGAGTATTAGCTTTGTGCAGTGGTTATTTTAAATTGAATATTTGTGTGTGATGAGAGTGAAAGGGTGGTCTTTCAAACATTCTGCATTACTGCAAATAACGATCTTAAACAAACAGTTGTAGTTATAAGACTCCAGAGTATTCTGACTGAATTTAAAAGCTGGGACATTTCAGATGTCCTAAAGGAAAATTCCTAGGTCATCATATGAAGATCTAAGATTTTGCAGGTACATTTGGATTGTGCGGTCTCTCTATACTGATCTGGATTTACTATGTGAATGCTTGAACTTACTGTTTTAAAATATAAGCAGAATGCAGCTTTTAGTACCCAGGAGTGTTGTTTTTGTTATTCTGGTCTCCGAGGTCTTGATATAGTGCTTAGATCAAATGTTTTGGTTAACAAAACCTAATTTTATAATCTCAATGGCTAGGGATAGAAATTACACATAAAGTGATTGAAAACTGTTTCAAATCTGTAACACAACAGAAGTTCAGTTCACATAAACTATTTTCATAATGGCCAAAACAAGTTTAAGATAAACCTGGATCAATGTAGTATCAGACTTAACTGATTTAGGTTAAATTGGTTTATTGAACTTCTGAACCAGATCCCTCTCCAGATTCAAGTTAGGTCACAGTCCCCCAGTATTTCAGGATGCTTTGCATGTCCCTCAATGCCTCCCCCTTCACAGGGCGGGCTGGCTAGCCTTGGCTATGGCTGTCTGCTCCAGCCAAGCAGGGAGGTGTGCTCTTGTGCTGGCTTCTGGCCTTAGCTACTACAGGCATGTGGCTGCATTTCCAGAATCAAAAGTGAATGTCTGTTTACTTGCTTATTGGTTCAATCTGTGCAGCTTAACCTAACCTGCAAGGTTGAATCGATTCAGCTTCAGGCTTCTTGATTGTCTGTAGTTAGTAAGGAGCTTTTATTTCTCTCTTTCTTTTTTTTTTTTTTTTTTGTTTAGCATTGTTTAGCATATACAGTAAGAAAGGCAGGAAAGTTAGCAACAGCAAAAAACCCACAAAGCAGTGAGTAAAATCTTCGTAGAAAATTAATGCTATTAAATTAGATTCCTGGAAGTGCTCTTTTAATTTTTGATGTCTGCATCTGCAATCAAGAATGGCAAAGAACTGAAAGCAGCGTAATTTTAATGGACTACTTGCTGCTTTGCCAACTGAACCATTGACATCTAAATTAAAATAACAAATCGTTCTGGGGAAGCTCTTATCAGCAAATGGTCACATGGCACACGGAACCGACAGGCAGCACCCAGGAATATAGCATACATCTAAGCAGTATAATTCTTTTCACTTCAAAGGAGAAGCATTTTGATTGAAGAAGAGTGAATGTATGAGGTATGGTTTGCCTCTGAGATGGCAGGCTTGGTGGTGCTGCTGCAGTGTTGATGGCATCTTTAGCACGGGGATGATTGAGACAAGAAAAATGCACTCAGAAGATCAATTAGAGGAAGACTCATTAGCTGGAAGGAAGTTCTGAGCAGACGCGACAGCCTTGACAAAATGAGCCAGAACGCAGATAGATTTGGGACTGGTGTGTGGGATGAATGTGAAATAGGTTTGTTGCAGAGCAGTTTCAAGGCATGCTTTCCAACAGCCAGTCCTTCCTATTAGTCTTGAGAGAAACAGTATCAATAGTTGAAATGTTGATTTAGAGCACAATAACCATAAAAAATATAATGGTGAATAAAGCTGGTTTTATAGTTAGTCTGTGCAGTCAACAGTTGTATTTGCAAAGCACAGTGGAAAGGAGGGAAGTTTGCTTATTCTTCACTACCTTTGAGGAAATGCAGCTTTTCCCTTTCAATGAAGAATGTGGGATTTCTTTTGTTCTTAATTTACAAATTTCGTCTGGGCTTCCACACAAACTGCCCCATGATTTCCTCTAGGTCTTTGGGGTTGGTTGTTTTTTCTTTTCTTTTATTTATTTATTTTAGATATATAGTAAAAAGTATATTTGCAATTCTATGCAATCAACAAGCTTGGTTGCTTTTTTTTTTTTTATCTCTTTGGCTGTTATGTTGTTTGAGGACATGCCCTTTACCCTTCATATTTCTTTGTTTTCAAAGCTGACTCTGTTTCTTCTTAGTCCTTGACTAGGGACAGAAGTTTAACAGAAGCTGGTTTAAGTGATCAGAAACTGGTTTAAATCTGTAACAGAACAGGAGCTTACTGCACATAAACCAGTTTCAAAATGGCTGAAACTGGTTTAAGATAAACCCGGTTGAATGTAGTATCAGATTTAACTGATTTGGTTTATGAAACTTCTGTGCCAGACCCCTTCCTGGTTCAAGTTTAATCACAGTTCCAGCATCCCAGCATCCTTTACAGTCCTGAGCTGGGCTGGGCTGTGCTGTGTGTTCCAGAGAACAGTGCTTGCCCTACCCCCTTGCTCCCTAGCTGGAGCAGTGAGGGATGATTGCCAAGGGGTGGGGAAAGCCCAGCTTTGGATGCAGCCCAGTCTTCATGAGGGAGAACTGTCCTTCCCCCCCAGGCAAACCCTAGCTGGGTTCTGGGGCCAGGGAGGCGGGGTTAAACACCCCTTTCCTGGCTCAAACTTGAGGAAGTGATGAGCAACCCTGCAGGGTTCTGCTGCTATAATTCTGGACTACAAATCCCGAAGAGCTTGGGGCAGCAGGAAGAGGAACTGAACATGCAGCCAGTGTGCTATACTTTAGCACCCTCTTGCTTCTGGGCTGAACCTCACTGTAGGCATGTGGCTGCAGTCCTGAACAAAGGTAAATGTCTGTTCACTTCTGTTTCAGTTTAATCTGTGCACCTTATACTAACCTGAAAAAATTGAATCGATTCAGTCTCGGGCTTTTTGACTGTCTGTACCTAGCCCTTAAGTTTCCCTAGGCCAGAGATGACAAGGGCATGGCTGTATCATCAAGGAGAGCTATATCACCTGGCCTTCAGTGCTGTTTGTCACATGCAGCATTCTCTGGCCTCTTCTCCATATACGTTGTGGTACATGGAACTTGTCTGGGATGGGCTGCACATAGCACTGGGCTGATTTTGAAGTATGCACTGCATATGGTGCCTGTGCTGGATCAGCCTTGTGTACTGGATCTGGCCAGCCTGGTTGGGGCCTATAGACCAGCCTTGCGTACTGGATCTTGCACACAGGACTGGTCTGGTGCAGGCACCACATGCTGTACATGTCCCAGACCAGCCCTACATGCTGCATGTACTGTACATCAGTGCATGCTTCATACGGGGATGGAGCCAGCAGTGCATGCTACAAGCAGCATGCACAGGTGGTCCAGAGTGTGCATTGCATGTAGTGCTCACCCAGCCCAGCCCTGCAGGCTGGATCCAGCATGTGTGACCAGTCTGTGTGCCTGATACAGCCCTCCCCTAGACCACCTCTTATGTAGACCAGCTTTTCTGGTTGCAAGTTCCCTTTTAAACTGAGAACACTTCAAGCCATATGAGAAAAGAGGAAGTGCGCACAGGAGTAGACATAGATAGTTGCATGTAAATAGGCATGTATATTCTATGTTCATGGACATTTATTTACACATGCATAAATATTACTATGCTAGAGTTGTTTGAAAGGTTCTTTGCTATTACTTATTAGCAAGTTAATCATTGTTCTTTATAATTTTAATTCATCTTCAGTACAAACCTTTCCCTCTGTACTATGAATTTAATAAATAACCTAAGTTGTAGTTGGTGAGTTGTATTATTTGACATTCAGCTTGTTAAGTATTAATTGTATTTGTAAGGCAGAGGTTGTGGTGAGAGCAGGAGCTGATTCATACAGTAGTTTCATCACTTTTAGAAAAATACTGTTATAATCATTCACAAATAAGTGAGGAAATTTTCTAGGTTCTGTTTCCAGCTCTCCCTATCACTCTAGACTTGACCTTTAATCTTTCTGTGCTTCAGTTTATCCTTTCAGGTAAATGAGATTACTGATATTTACCTACCTTTTCAAAAATGGTGTCAGGTTTCCTTAATTTCTAAGTCTTCTGGCAAAAGGGACAATGGAGGGACAAAGCAGTGGTGTTAATAAAACATGCACAATCACTCTCGCATCATTTCTTCAAAGGTTGCTGAATAGTTGATTGTTGCTTTTAAACATGGAAGAGCCCAAACTGTTCTTGACACAAAAACAAATAAACTACTTATCAGAACCTTCCTTTTTTCCAGCATTCGTAATGGAAATACACAGGAGATTTTGAGAAGTCAAAGGGCGTGCATTGATGTTGTGGCTGTTCCGAAGGTTGTGCTAGGTTAATACTTTAAGCCTCTGCCTTCAGGGCTGTAAAAATTCTCACACTAGGAACATTTACCCTCTTCCCTCCTCAGAAGAAATGAAATATTTCTGAACAAATAGATGTAATATTCTTCTATAGCAGATGCGCTGACACCTGGACTGCTGCAGTCTATTGGATGAATAACCTACTGTTGAAATGGTTCCTAAGTACATATTTATGTAGTTAACATATTAAAATATTCATAAAGGATTATTTTCTCAAATTAGCTCCAGAGTTAACTTGAATACTTCCGTGAACATATTTTTGTTTTTCTCATTTGTGGGTAAAGCATAATAAGGAAACAGCATCCTTTTGCTGTTTTACATGACTGAGGTAACATCAGCCTCATCCTCAAGATGAGCATAACATAATGCTCAGTGGAATACATGGTACTTCTTACAGTGTTTACCCATATCAAGCTTAACGCTTTAGCAAGAAGGCATGTATATGTGAGAGGGAGGGAGAGTAGAAAGTGAATATATAGCTTATTTTTTTGCAGTGCAACAGCATCAGTACAGCATTAGCATCTTGTGTACTCGTAACTCCTTATCTTGCCAACATTTAAAGGGAGTTCTTGACCTATTTATAGTCCAGGTACATTTTGTCCTCATCATTAACTCAGCATCCTGGACAATAGGAGCATTAAGAGGCAGCAGATGCAAGGTGCAGCATACAACATTGGTAGTTACTGAAGCTCCGTGGGACCAAAAGTCTTCTGTTTTGGCCAACAGTGTTCTGAACACAGTGAATGAGTGAGGTCAGGGGATTTTTTTTACCTGATTAACATATGAAAGTCTTTCTAAATATGGTAGTAATTATTTTGGTGATGACCAAATTTACATAATGGGTTTAATCCAGAAGCCCAAGTATGGGAAATGATTATTTGGAAGCTTGGCTTGCAGCACAGACAGGGAATGTTTCAGGTCCTGTAATGCTCCAAAGAACAGTTCCATTGGCCTTGTAATATTCTGTTTAGAATATAACCTAATGATGGAAGAATGGATGATGGAGGTAGAAACAAGTATTTAGATGTGTTTAGTCTGTAATCAGAATGCAGGATAGATATGCACCTTCATAGGCTAAATAAAAGAGAGAGTACAAGCTTTTGTAAATCTAAAGGCACAGACAGAAGAGCAGCTCCCCATTGTAATTCATGCTTTACAGGAAGTGCCATGAGTTACAACAGTCCCCCAGACCCAACAGAAGTTTACTGTTGTGTCTTGAGGGCTGGGGAATCCAGCAGCTGCTGATCCACGTACTTGGCTTGATTTTTTTCATTCATCTGTGGTTCTGGAATGGACTGCTATTGTATATTATATATCACCATTTTGTGTATTTGAAATGACTAGACATAAATGAACTATAGAAATGCCAACCTAAGTCAAAGTTATTTTACAGATAAACATTTGATAGGTCATCTTCTCAGGTTAGGCACCTTCTTCATTAAGCCACACTCAATATTCAGCGGCAAAATCCACTGAGCTTTCAATTCAAACAATGTGAAATGGAATATGCATCATTTAAAGATGTGAATTGCTTTCTGCCCCCATCCCCATACACAATCCCCTTTTATTTCTTTGTCAATACTTTGTTTCATTCTGTTATGTGGTATATTTATTTATTTGAATCTGTTCATTATCTACTCCTTTTACTCCAAAATCTACCCTTAAAAGATGTTCTAGGTTTCTAGGCAGTGAAGTCATATGTTAATCGAGGCATGTGCTCTCAAGAGGTAAAAAGTTGAAGGGTATACTTGTTGTTTATTGTACTGACCAAAAACAATCTAGTCTTTCCATTCTTCTTATTAGTAATAGTATGACTATTAATTTTATAATTCCCTTTTTCATCCCAGGATGTGTGTATTTCAGATGATGATAAAGTCATGGAAGACACTTTTTAGCTAAGCAAGTATTATTTTTCCAGTTTATAGGTGAAGGAATGGAGATATGGGTATGAAATGACATGGTCTGGATGATTCAACAAATCAGCATTGAGGATGCAAATACTCTTCCAAATTTTCTCGTAATCAAATGTTAGAGATGAGAAATGCCTAATAGGTGTTTATGTCCATTCTGTAGCCAATACAGGATTGTTTGTTATGGTCTGCTTACTTATAGGATATCAGTTGTCAGGAAAGATGAAAAAACACTGAAGTTTCAGAACCACTAGGCAAACCAGGTTCATATTTGTCTAAACAATGTCAGCTTCTCAGAAGGTCAGAGGTCAACATTAATTTGCATCAAATTAAATGAGTACTCTTCAATATGAAGCATTCTTTGGAGAGTATAAGTCCCTGCATCTGAAGGGGAAGCTGCACTGATTAAGAAGTGCCATATAGTGGGCATGTCTATATGAGCTATGTGGGCACTTGAATAAGCTCTGTAGCTTATTGCTTTGGAGTGTATTGCTCCTGAGTGTTGCATCTGCATGTGTCCCCAGGAGCACAGCGCATTGAGGCAGGTTTGACTAGCCCTGACTGGCATGGACCTGGAGGATCAGCCTGCCAGCCCAGGGTTGCTCCCTCCAGTTCAAGGGGCTGGTTGGGACACAAGAGTGCTTCAACATGGGGCTAACTGGATGCAGCCCCCACACTAGAGCATCCTTGTGCCCCAGCCAGCCAGGGCAGCATTTACACATGCACTGCTGCAGAGTTTTTTACTCCACAGCAGGATAGTACTTGTATTTACAAGTGATGGATGCAATATAGAGCCAATATGCACATGTAGGTGCACAATGTTTACTATACACCTAATTAGTCAACTGTGCAGTAAACAATTTGTGCAGATGCACCCAGTGAAAATAGTAAGCTTTCAGCAATAAAGTAAACTGGATAAGGGAGGAGCAGGCCCAGTAATACAGGAACAAACTGGCACACACTCTGAGTTCTAAATAGCATACTTCCCAAGGGTGGAACCCTTGAATCAGTGGATGCTGGGTGCAGTCATTTGTCTCCTGGTGGAAAGGTGCAGGGTGATCCAAAGATGTATTGCAACCTCTCCATTCAGTGCCAGGATATTAAAGGCTCTGTATCTTTGCAGTTCCCATGGACTTTACCGGAGCTATGCTTACAGATCACCTCTGAAGGTCAGGCCTAATCCTTGCAAAGCTGTATTCGTGATTGTGCTTTAGACAGTTTATATGTCCAAATAAATTGGCCCACTCAGATATGCATATTGTGACTTGTTATAGGGCTGACCAAAAAATCAAGGTGGCTGTATTATGCCAAACGCACATAATAATTAGAGCGATACAAAATTGGTGAGTGCAAAATCTCTGTGCAAGCAAAATTTACAGTTTTGAGGCCCACGTTCCTTCTCCTCCTACTGTTTTATGTTATATTTCATATATTCTATGCTAAAACCTTAAGTTTTAGTACAAAACTAATGTCTGTGTGAAAGGAAATTCTAATGATTTCACCCAAAATCAGAGCACCTTTGGTATAAAAAATTGTCCATTTACAAGTGAGAAATGGAGGATTTCTTCATGGATTTGGAAGAAGCATCATGAAATCAAGCACAGTACAAAAGTGTCAAGCTTGAATGCCATTGCTATGTGTGTAAATGTTTCTCATAGTCTTAGTAATTAAATCCCCTGCTCAAGGAGGGGTTGAAAGGTAAGAACTGGTTTTCTTCTAGACTGAATATTTTAGATGATATCTGCTTGCATATAGAATGTCGGATGTGTGAAACATTCACCCAAAATTTGCAGATCTATCGACTGTCCCTTTGAGAAGAAAGAGCTTTTTTCACCATAAAGGGGGGAGAGAGGCATAGTCAGAAGAGCTAGCAGGTTCTGTGACTACTAAGAAGCCTGCGCAGTAGGTGAATACCATCTTGTGCGACTACCTTGGCTTCTACATTACATTAAGAAACTAAAAGGGGTTGTATTCCATTGATTGCACCTTGTGCTGCAATGATAACCTGCTGTCATAGGGTGGGGACACAGATATGAGAATTACTGCTGGATCAACAATCAGTAAGTTGTTTTTCCTTGAAAGCCCAGTGTCTTGTGAGGGTATTCCATAGAGAGCCATTGCTTTCTAATTCTACTCCATCCCATTTAAAAGATGTATTTCCTTTCCCCAGGATCTATTTATTATGTGTATTCAGCATAATACATTCACCTTGGGGTTTTGGGCAGCGTAGGGCATAATGCATTCATGAATCTCTCTTCTATTGCATCCATTACTGTACTATTGGAGCATATCACAATTTTTTATGGACTTATCCTTGCAACACCTCTGTGAGGAGAGAAAGTGCTATTATCCCCATTTTCCAACCAGAGAAATGCTAAAACATAGGGAGACGATGTGAACTTGTCAAAGGTCACAGCAACAGACTGTCAGAGAAGGGACTGAATGTAAGTCTTCTGAGTCTTATACTGATTTCCCTAATCAGTAGCACTCTTTGTTCTCATCATAAAATAAGTGGGAATATTTTTGGAGGGGAGAGACCAAGAAGCATCAAAACAACCCAAAGAAAAGTACACCACAATAGATTAAACAATCTGATCATCATCATCATGTTTGCTTGCAATGGCGGTTTGTTAAACAAGCTGAGAGCTAATTAATGGTTTTGTACTCTGCATATCATACCATGGTACTGGCAAAGAAAACAATTTATTTGATTAGGAAATTCTCCAATTTAATATTGCCTTAAACACTAAATTACTGTGTAGAGGCTCACTAAGAAGGTGGCAGAAGATTCTTCTTTTGTCTAATTGTGTTTATTTGATATTACTGTGCACTTGTTTATTTCTGTTCTCCACATCTGTCTGCAACTCTAGGAATGAACAAAGCTATAAATTCATACTGTCCATAAAACAGCAAAAAAAAAAAAAAAAATTGAACTATTGACACTTGCGAATAACAAGACATGCCCCTCCATCCAGTTCCCTTTGCCCTCAAACTACTCAGTTCCCAAATGCCTGGGGAAGAAAAGATGAGGTTTTCACCAAACCCTGACGGCAAGCAAATTTGGGCTATAAATTAGCAAATGAACTACTTTTCTCAATTTAATGGTTCAAAACTAAAAGAACATAAATTACTAAGCTAGCAGGAGAAGGATGATAAAGATAGTTGCTATCAAGAAAATGACAGGATATAGTACTTTAAATGAAAAACACACTGGAAAAAGTATTGAGATGTGAAATTCAGAGTGATACATTTTGTACAGAATTGTGGGGTAATTCTGACTTCTTTTGTGACTTTGGGCACACCACTCATCTTTTCCATGACTCAGTTACTAAGTCTGCGAAATGGCAGTATTGGATATACACTGTTTAGACACCCATGTCTATGCATCGACTAAGATATATAGATGTCATACGAGGGGGTGGTAGAAACTCAGCAGTTCTCTAGTGTACATTGAATACAGGGAATACATTTGAGGAGCAGGTCACTAGAAGTAATACACCCACACCAACAACCATCACTGAAATAAGTGGTTATTTGAGAAAGTTGGCCAGTATTAATAAATATCCCAAGGTCATGTTGTGGAACCTTTTTTATCTTTTTTACTTTCCTAGTAATATATTTCGTGGCTCCCGCAGAATAGCTGGAAAGCTAAACCTAACATTTTCATAGCCTGTAGAGATGATTTGTGCTAGAATGCTTACAGATGAACAGGACCAGTTATCAGTGTGTACATATCTAAGCTGAATATACCTACCAGGGATTGACTATCAGTGTACTAGTGTGTCTATATACATACCAGCAAGTCACATGCTTATACATATGCACATGTGTGTGTGCGTGCAAAGAGAAAGCAAACCTGCAC
>JAGPOW010000261.1:176341093-176357817 GCA_030014935.1 Caiman crocodilus
GTGTGTATTTCCACAGTGTGCGCGTGTGGGGAAAACAAACTCACAATCAAATAAGTAGTGAGAGTGGAGGAAAAAGATGCGATTGCAGTTGATTATGAGTCTGGCAGCAGATGTTCTACACAAATCCAGCTCGCTGCATCCAGTCTGTTTCCATGGTGATGGAATCAGTAATTGTTGAGCTCCAGCTTTCTCCCCTCCTCTTCTCCCAACAAGGTAGAAGCTGGAGATGAATCTGAACTCCCTTAAGACAATTGCCAGGCCCCTTAAAAGAAAAAAAATATAAGGTGCGGGGGTGGGAATGACAATGAGGAGACCCAGAGGCAGGGAACTATTATTTTTCCCATTATGATACTAAAAGTGAGGCGTTCTTCCTAGAAAATATGGTCTCCGAAGATGCTAAATAAATGAGCAGGAGTTTCCCTGAAATGGAGGCTCACTGTGATTGGCTGCTGTTCCCTATGTTCTTGCCAATCGGAGCACAATTAGGCTTCAGCACTCTAAACATAAGCAAAGCTACATGCTTATTCTTTTGGACTTGAACTGTGCACCAGGCAAAGGTGAGCTAAGGGGGGGTCTCCTTTCACATGGCTAAACTGAAAACGGATCTCATTAAAGAGCTTCATCGGAGACCATCTGCCATTCACACACATTGTTCCTTCCACAGAAAGCATTAAGTCATTTTCTTGCTGTGGTATAGGAGGCGAATATGTCATCCGGAACTATGGAGCTACAGGATCTCTGTAAGTAAATCTCTGTGTATACTTATCCTGGTATTTTCAAGATGAGAACAGATCAATAAAGTATGTATCTGCCAAGAACGATGAAGGCAAATTAGCTACAACTGCAAATAGCAGAAAGGTTTTTTTTTCTTTCACATCTAGCTAGGTAGATTTTTATTAATGCATCTAGACAACAGTACTTATGAGATGCTTGTTTTGCCTTGAGTTGTCTTTTATCCAAATTAAGATTAGTATATGGAAGGGTTCTGTATTTTCCTAGGCTATTCAAATTGTTTCTGTATTTATTTAAAAAGAAAAGTAAATGTTTCAACCCAAATCACGTGTAATAGAAAACTGCAGGGACAGGATTCTGAGCTGTGCATATGTGGTCACCACTGCTTGTATTGTTGACAGGCACATTATTACAATGGGCTGTAAAACACTAACACACTCAGCTAGAAAAGCATTAATTGCTGATCATCCATGGTTGTTCCCAGCACAGAGATCTGTTGCTTTCTTGTCATTCAGTTATTTTTAAAAATACATTTCTCATGTTAGAGGGGCTCTTTTAAAAGCTATAATACAGAAGCTCTTTGTGTCTGCACTGAACAGGTGAGTGTAGTGCAAGCTCAAAGAGTTTCTTTTCCTGCCCCCAAGGTAGGGACATAAGTTGGAACTTGATTCTCCTACCTGGTGTAACTCTCTGGTTTAGATGCTCTCTGGTTTAGATAGTGTAAAGCAGAAACAGTACTTTGAGAAGCATAAGGCAAATCCTTCCCTCCTTTGAGGTTGTTTGAATTTGGCCCAATGTTGTTTGCATTTGGTTAGGTATTTGCCACCAGATTGAGAACACTGCTGCACAGAGCTCATGAATGAATCCTTCAGGTTAACCCTCTCAAAGTGTGTAGTTCATTTTTCCAGTTCAAGCAGCTCATAGGAAAAAAGATGGAAACAAGAGGAATTGGGAAAAGTTTTTATATTTTTGCTGTGTGACTTCATTTGGCCATGCACTTCGGGAGATATAATAATCAGACTGCAAATGCAAGGTGAAGCTGAGGAAGAGCCCGTTTTGGGTATAGTGTGCCTATATGAGCTAAGCACAAAACTTCCTGTCCCAACATTGGGATCTGCTGGGAATCTGACTTGCACACAGTTGCCTGAAAATTTCATCCCAAGACTCTCCTTTTTAAATGTTGCTAAACCAATTGGTTGTGCTCTCTAGATATTGCCTTGCATGTTGTGGCAGGCAGAGGCACTGTGCAACTTACTCCTTCAGCTAACAGAATAGAATCCAACAACGATGTTGATGCTGAGAAAAGAATTGCATGCACAGTGTTAAGAGCTCTCTGATTAAGATGACATATAATTATATTTATACAGCCAAAGTATCTGTTAATGAGAGGTGTTGTTGGCTCTTGGAATTATTTGTTGCATCGCCAGTTCAGGAATGCATCGCCAATTCAGGAAGACTGCTGGTTAAGTATGAATGATCATTTTTGTGACCACTCTCTAAATTTACCAGTAATGCTTGGGGCACCTTTTGCTGAAATAATGATCCATGATATCCTAAGACAAATGACTAAAACCTAAATCACTTTCCTAATCTGTTCAAAGAGAGGGATGTTCTGTTGACAACCGTTGGCTATTATTGGGAAACATTAAGCCATTTGACACTGCTGTAAGTGATGAAAATTAAATCCTTGAAATGAGGCAGTAATTTATCTGATATGCTACCAAGCAGTATATTCCCATTTATTTATTGGTGTTCACATTGCTAGAAAAAAGAACTATAGCAAATAGCAGTCCAAGCAGAGACACCTACCACTCAGACTGAGAGGTGGACTCCTCAGGTCAGGGCTAATACATATTAGTCAGACACTTGGGGCATGCTTACACTTCCATTGCCTGAGGCATCTCTCTCCTGTGGAGAGACAGCTCCAGCCTCCAGGGTTATCGTTTTGTGCCTCTGCTTCCATGGGCATCAAAATTAACTTCTAATTTAATGGGAAAAATTAATTTGTAGAATTATGGCTTTAAACCTTTTGCTGTGTCTGCTGACTGATCGTACTTGGATTGAGAGAGAAATAGATCTGTAAGGTTAATGTAATACTAAGACATGATTTTAATTCTTACTAATGCTCCAGGGATATAGTTCAAACTGAATGTAAATCTGTCAGATTTAGTCTCCATCATTAACCAAATACTGTTTGACTGGTAGAATGCCTATTTCTCCTATAACCTTGTTTGGAGGATTTGTTTACTTGTCTATCCCATGCATTAGCAGATAAAGGGAGAGAGAATAGGGAAAGCGGTGAGAAAGGGAGTGCTTTTTAATTGCTAAACCTTGGCTAGTGCATCGTATCTCCATTTTATGGCTTCAAACTGAAGTGGTGACCAAATCAGAAAAAAAATGGTGATACAATTAAATTCATGTTTGAATTAGATTTTTGATCTAATGATGAATGGAGCAATTGTTTGAGATCAGAACAGGTATGGTGGATGGTCTCAGACTATAAAGAAACAACTGTAGAATCACGGACCATAAGGATTCCACCAGCAGAACAAGGAGACTTCAGTGAGATTGGTGACATATTAGCAACAATCAGGACATGCAGTAGCTGAAAAAGGCAGTGATAATATAGCTTTAATTGTCTGCATTCATTTGGAAAGCACTTGCTTCAATGAGCTCTTCTATTTTTTCCAAAGGGGGGGATCAGATCCCTAGCTTGATTAAAATTTGCACAACTCCAGCGACTTTAGTAGAATGATACCACCTTCCTCCAGGTGTGAATTTTACCCTTGTTCTTCTGCTTACATGTCTCTGGGGAGACAGAGGTCCTTACAAGGAAGATTGATAGTTTAATTCCACCCCCCACCCTGTAACACCTTAACCCAAATAGAATAGACATTGTACAGTTGATTTATCTTAGCTTGAGTCAGCTTGCTGTAAGCTATGTGCCATCTACCTTGTGACACATTTCTCTACGTTTCTGGGACTCTTGCAGAGCATCGTTTATATAACTGTAACCTTTAGTGGGAAAGTACAACAGAAGGCTAAGAGGGATGCTTTCTTTACCAAGGAAATGATGGTACAGATGGTTGTAGGTTTCAAATATTACCAGGCTAGTCAGAGATTATTTATTTGGAACGTTGCATTTTTCTTTGGAATTTATCCTTTTCCTACTTCAGTCTAAACTCTGTTATCAGCTGAGGTGATGCTAATACCAAGACTGTTATTCCCCTCCCCCAAATCCATATGTTCATTTTTTGTCCCATTTATCAAACAGGTTGATGTAATTTGCATGTAGCTTTTCATAGTCAAATTCCAATCCTGGGTCCTTGGAGTGGGTTTTCAAATAAAGACCAGAGGAAATTAAAGATGTTAACTCTGTTTAAGGTTGCCGTCAAATTAAACTGGCTTCTTATTTTTGCGTATATTTGCGGTGGAAATTTTTTTTAAGGAAAAGCTACTTTTCTCTAGTATTAGGACCTGGCTAAGGAAAAATTTGAAATTGGGACTATTAACAAATCATTCTCCTTTTCCACACAGACACACATCCATGCCACTACCTCACGGAAATAGAATGAAAATGAAATGCCAGGGAAAAAAGGGTGATTGAATTATGAAAAAACATTGATTAGCTTGACATCCATTTTGTTCAGCATTTTGAAGTGTTAATCTGAAAATTCTGTGCATCACAAAAGTTTTCTGAACAATAGGAACTGTCAACTTCAGCAGATTTTACAGAGTTGCCCTTGTTCCTCCATTGTTGTGAAGCTCTAAGTGGCATACAAAAAGATTCTTGGCAGTTGTTCAGGAATGGTCTACTAAAGAGGCATCACATGTGGCCTACCTCGCATATGTTGTCTTTTGCAAATAGAATGTAGTTTGGCAATGTGACTTAGCAAGACAAATTTAAAAAAACAACAAAAGAAATTAATTCTTGGACCTGACAATTTTCCATCCTGATCCTCCAGTCTGTCTTGCCCTACCTTTCACCAACTCAAATTATTTTGTGTCCTTTCATACCCTTTTTTTTTGGTGTCGTTTCATACCCGTAGCATTAGTAAATACTGTCAGGGCTTGAGAAGTGGCAAACCTAGTTTTATGCAAGGAGGTATGGTACAGTAGTAAGCCATTAGCCTAAGATTTAAGATACCTCAGTTCAAGTCCTTGCTCTGGTATCAGGGGCCATATAAGAATTTTATTTTATGGTGTTTACCCTTTTTGCAACACTTCCCAGTGAGCTATAATATGTATATATACCATCTAAAAATATTAAGTTATCCTCCAACATAAATAGGGACATGACATGTCTGATGCCAAAAGTATTTGGTATAAGTAACATGCAGAGTTTAAAGCCTCTGCTGGGGAAGTCACAACATCTGCAAATTCTGCAGGAGAAATCCTTTCCCAAGCAGACTTTATCTGGCTAAATTAACCACTTAAACCTTCAGTGCATAAATGAGTGCTTAGAAAAATATGCCAAAGTCCCCCTTTGGCAGTCATATATTGCCTTCACATAATCATAAATTTTGATTAGCTAGTGTTCGGACATACAAGACTTTGCTGTAATGTTCTAATTCAATCTTGCACTGCAGTGAAAAGGAAAATATTCATATTAATATTAGTCTACTGTCAAATTAATATATCAAATAATGTCCTCTTAACCTGAATTGGTAGACTGCATTTGTCAGTGCTATTGATGTAGTGAAGAAAGTGTTCATTATATGGCTGGGAATCATAGTCTAGTAGTCTTCATTTCTTTTTTCTGCTTCAATTTTCTATATATAAAGTAGAGCATCATTATGGTGAGATCAGCCTTTATGCAGGTATGTGCTTCAAGATTCACATCCAAAAGCATGTCAGATGCTACATAAAGGATTTTTTTTTTTTAAGTTAGCTTTTCAAATATAGGTAACCTTCCATCCTGACCTACGTATTCATTTCCCGCTTGCATTTCAAAAAAGGTTGCTGCCCACATACAGTTACCTCTGATAAAAGCACAATTAAACACCATGTCTGCAGCATTGCCATTTTATTCTGACATCCAGAAGAATGAATGGTTAAAAGTGGAGAAGATGGTGAAAAGATTTGAATGAGTTCCCATTTATAAAAGGAAGACACCCACGGTTCCTGGAAATTAATGGAACAGCTTCAAGATAAGCTACAGCTCTCTTACGTAGAAGCAACAGAACATTTCTTTCTTTCTTTTCTTTTTAACTGTAGCCTTACCATGGTAATTTTAGAGTGTTGAAAAATAAACAGCAAAATATTTCATATATCCTTCCAAATGTGGTGTTGGCAGAAGTATTTTCTAGGAGATAGGAGGCTAACTTTGGGCAGGGCCATGCATTTGTGACCCAAACCTACTGTAAGGGGCAGACTTGTGTTATGCTGTTCTGAAGTCACCAAAAAAGCCGTAATTTCCCTCCTGTTCTAGGAATGGTGGCAGTTCACATACCCTAAAGCACTGGAATAACCACTCGGGCTGTGCAAAACTTCGGTCCCTGATTCGATTTGGTGCAGATTCGGCCCAATTTGATGGCTGAATGTCCGAATTCAAATCAAATCAGATGACTTTTTAATCTCTCTGAATCAAATTGGAACCCTCCAAATCAATTCAGAGAGATTCAGAAAGATTCAGAGATGTTGACATTGACATAGGTTTGAATGGTTTTTCTACATACTTCTGGGTAGCAGGTGGCTCATGAATGCTGCAATGCTGGGACGCATGAAGTGTCCTACGGGGGTGCTCCCCAGTGCACTCAGTAGCAGACCCAAAGGGGACCAGAAGCACTTCTGGTCTTGTCTGGGTTCTCCGGGGAGCACACTTGAGGGCCCCCCACAGCGCCCACCCAGCTCAACAGCTCGTGCCTCCTGGGTCTGTGGACTTGGGGTCCCCCCACGGCCAGTCACTGAGTGGGGAAGGTATGTATGGCTCCCCCCGCTCCCCACATGCTCCCTGGCGGATCCAGAAGTGTTCTGCGTTCGCTGCTGAGCACGCGGCGCGCCCCCCTGCACTCCTGTGGAATGCTCCACGCGCCCCAGCATCACAGTATTCACAAGCCACACTGGTACCTCAAGGTATGTAGAAAAAACATTTAAAGCTGTGTCTGTCTGAATCGCTGATTCTCCGGATCAGCATCAAATCTTCAGATTCGGATTCAGCCGATTCAAATCAGGGACAGTGATCCAAATCGACAGATTGAATCACTGTCCCTGATTTAGGTTGAATCGGTATCAAATAGCACCCACTTTGCACACCCTTAATAACTAGCCCTCTTGGGAACACGTAGGATGGAGATAGACTGACCCTGACTCTCTTCCTTTCTCAGTCATCTTCATGT
Source organism: Caiman crocodilus (assembly GCA_030014935.1). NCBI lineage: Eukaryota > Metazoa > Chordata > Crocodylia > Alligatoridae > Caiman > Caiman crocodilus. The sequence continues at coordinate 176,348,164 of JAGPOW010000261.1, forward strand.
AAGGCAGGATAGTGACTCTGCAGAATCAGTTTATACCTTTGTACAGGAGGCAGATGTTTGGCATAAGGAAGTAAAGTGTGCATGAGTTGCTTACTCGTTTGCATCAGCATGCCTGATAAGCAACAGTATAGCCCTTTGATTTCAACAATTAAGGGGGTGGCTATGTGTGCTATAGATACTTTTGCAGTGGAATATATTTGGAATGGTATTGCCATATTATGGAGAAATCAGGGTAGATATGTACCTAGTACAGTAACCAAACCAGAGATGCATAGCATAAGCTTTCATAAGTAGAGGGCTACTTCTGTGACCTCACAGCACCTAATGAAGCTGCTTACAAAAGCTTATGCTGTGCAGCTCTGATTTAGTCAGTCTGTAAGGTGCAAATCTAGCCTGCCTGATGCCTGACCTCAGACTAACACAGCTAAAGACTTACTGCAGTATTAGTGAGCCAGAAAAAACTTGTCTGCCAAGCATACAGTTTGAATAAACTCATTAGGACTTCAGGGCACTCTGTTGTTACATGCTCAGCAACAGCAAAGCCACTCGATGACCCCTACTTTAGCTTAAGGAGTAGAAATATAGCTGCTGTGATTCTAGTATCAGCTCTTCATCTAGCAGGAGGAAAGGAAGCAAGGACCTACCTAGCGACACATTTTATGCCCCCATTCATGCCTTACCTCTGTGTAGGAAAACTGAAACTGTATTCCTGAAAGATGGTCCTCTGTATCTGCAGAGAGGGGATCAGGATTTGCCTCTCTAGTTTTGGGCTCCTTCATGTCTGGTGAAACACTCAGGCTTACATGTGAAATATGTGTCCTCCACATGTGTATGTTGTGTCCCTAAAACCCTATACATTAGCACCACTGGCTGCTCTTGTACACAAAGTGAGCAGGCATGTGCAAATGCAGTTTGCACCAGAGGTGTTTATGGTCATTTGTGCCTGTAATTAGAAGCTGTGTAACACTGACACTGAATTTTTCTGTGTTTACATGCTATAACATGCCATTTTAGATCAGTTATGTAGTAGAACTTTGGAAAACCCTGTGGAGTCCATTCAGTATTGCTGTGCAACTATTTTCATAGCTTTTGATGGGTTTCCATCCCTCTGAATTTCCATTTTGAGTTTCAGCCTCAAATTGCCATAAATTCAGAGGCACTTCATGTTTTGGGAATATGATTAAAATACATGCACGTCCCATCTACACTTGCAAGTGGAATTATGCTGGTTTTAATACTATAGGCAGACTGTAAGTGAAAGATGAATAAAGCAGCTGAGTTTCATTTGTTTCTGTACACAACTCATGTATCAACTCAGTTTTACTTGGATGATTACCATTATTTGAAATCTGTGGTCCCCTTATTCAGAGAAAATTCTCACTGGGACCAGTAATGGGTTAGTCTGAATAAGGAACAGGCCCAGTGAATTTTATTAATTTGATTTGTGGACTGCAGTATCTCCATGATAGCTAAACAAAAACCTCTTTACCAGAGTGAATATTGGACATTGTGGGGATACAGACATGAGCAGCAACGCGTTTCGTTGATTTTTATAAGGAAACAAACTGCTGGTTGGTCATGAGTCTTAGGATTACAGAGCAGTTTGTAGTAAGGCTTACACCAAGGAGGAAGTAATCACCTTTTTAATATGATCTGGCATACAGAGGATTGGCTAATTGAAGGAGACTTACTTTTTTCAGTAGAAAAAAATCAATGACAGATTTGTAACATGAAAAATATAGGAAAGCCCCACAATTAATTTTATGATTTTAAACGTAAACACCAGTGCTCTGTTGCTACATGTTCCAAAAGTTTGCCTGAGCTATGATTTTAAAAGGCTTATGCACCAAAATTCCAGATGTTGCAGCAGTTTGCAATAGCAGGCTGCCAAAAGATAATCACAGCATGTAGTTCTTGTGATGCATAAAGAAACGTGTATATTGCATCATGATCTTCTTTTGCATATGCAGACACTTGCAACTGAATGCTGTTCCTTTCTGATCATGTCTTTGCATTGCAAATGTTGTACAAAAATGTTTCAACATCCTTGGTGTCAGTTACTTAAGTTAGAAGCCCAAGGGGGCACAACTGTTGTAACTTGTGATTCTCATTTTTCTGACAGATTTAAGGTGTTAATCATGCTATAAATAGTAACCCAGGAACATATTAAAGCCAACTTATGGTATGAGATAGCAAATGAGCCACAAAGATATTCCATATATAATTTGAAACATCTTTGTGGCTTGTTGTATTGCACCTTAAGCTGAACATATGTTATGTCAAGGCTGACCTATGAGAAACCCAATGCTCAGCTGAGCAGCATGGGGCAGCCTCAGGGTCTGGGAAATAGCTGTCTCCTACCAGGTCAGTAGGATCTTCTGGGGATGGCATCAGGTCCTGGACTCTGCCCCCACCCTATCGTTGAAGGCAGATGGGTAGAGGGGCTGTCAGCCTGACACGAGGGAGTGTCTCTCTGATCTCTAGTTCACTGTTCCCCAGATCTTTTTAAAAAGCAGGCATGCAGCGGGGAGTCCCAGGTGCATCCTGGCTTTTTTAAAGTTTCTCGGGGAACCCCTAAAAGCAGCAGAGTTGCTGGGCACGGGGTTTTGACAATCAGCTGATTGTTAGCTCACTGCACTGGGGACTCAAACCAGCCCTAGTGCAGTTCAGGGCTTGGCTGATAATCAGCCGAATGTTGGCTCCAGCCCAGACAATCAACTGATCATAAAACTATAGAAAATAAAGGTTAGGAGGCACCTCAGGAGGTCATTTTGTCCAACCCCCAATGCAAAGCGAGACCATCCCCAATTAGATCATCTCAGTCAATGCTTTATGTAGCCAGGTCTCAAAAACCTCCAAGGATGGAGAGTGCACAGCCTCTCTGGGTAACCCGTTCCAGTGCTTTACTACTCTCCTGGTGAGAAAGTTCTTCCTAACATCTAACCTAAACTTCCCCTGCTGCAACTTGAGACCTTTTGCTGCTTGTTCTCTCATCTGCCACCAAGAACAGCTGGGTGCCATCCTCTTTTGAACCTCCCTTTCCTGTAGTTGAAGGCTACTATTAAATACTCTCTCAGTCTTCTCTTTTGCAGGCTAAATAAGCCCAGTTCCCTCAGCCTCTCCTCATAAGTAATGTGCCCTAGCCACTGAACCATTTTTGTTGTCTTCTTTTGGACTCTCCAATTTGTCCACATCCTTCTGTAGTAGGGGCCCCAAAACTAAACACAGTACACCAGATGTGGCCTCACCAGTGCAGAATAGAGTAGAATAATTATTTCCCTTGATCTACTGGCAATGCTCCTACTAATGTAGCCCAGTATGCCATTAGCCTTCTTGGCAACAAGGGCACACTGTTGGCTCATATTCAGCTTATTGTCCCCTGTAACGCCCACGTCCTTTTCTACAGAGCTTCTGCCTAGCCAGTCAACTCCCAGGCTGTTGCAGTGCATGGGATTGTTCTGTCCTAAGTGCAGCACTTTGCACTTGTCCTTGTTGAACCTCATGAGATTTCTTTTGGCCCAATACTCCAATTTGTCTAGGTCACTTTGAATCCTAGTCCTACCCTCCAACATATCTATTATTCCTCCCCAGCTTGGTGTTATCTTCAGACTTGCTGAAGATTCACTCTATGACATCTTCCATGTCATTGATGAAGATATTGAACAGAACTGGCCCCAGGCTGACCCCTGGATTGTCAGCTCCAGCCCCTGACCTCACCCAGTTTGAAAGTAGTGGACAATCAGGTGATTGTCAACACTAGCTGGACCTGTAGGCACTCCTCTTTTAACTTGCCAGAGGTGGGGGAAATGAGGACTATGATCCTGGGTTCCTCCTGTGTTGGCCAGCAGTAATGGTACAACTGGGATCTGAGCCCAACAACTGAATGTCCTTCCGTGCACATAGGAAGTGTGATTGTTGGGACTGGGGATCAAATCCCATTATACCATTAAATGATTATATGCCAGGGGGCCTCAGTGTCCTCACTAGTGGCAGTGGCAAAATTCCCATTAACTTCAGTGGACCTAGAAGTTGACCTACAATCAAAAGCTTTTCTTTCCTATGGAGGAAGGCTGTTGGTTAGTACAGTGCAGAATGCCAAACTATACTTCCTGTTAAAGCAAAAAGAAGGTTTGGAAGTGTTCAGTGTTCAGTTAGTAGTAAAACAAGCAGTAATTTTTATAATGATTAAAAAAAACCTTTTTATTTTGCCATTCATAAAGGTCTGTAGATGGCTATTCCTCAGTGCAGAGAGAAGAGCGGGGGAAAAAAGTATTTCCAGTCAAACTTACTAATATGAATTAGTGGCATGGTCAATCAAATTGCTTCATCATCCCAACCAGTTTTGTAATTGCATTGATTTATCTTGTCCATCTTTGCAATTTTCCCTTGTTGATGACTGGTTTTGCCGAGGGATAAAACCTTGCTGAAACGCACGTTCATCCGGCTGTCAGTTGATAAGAACAGAGCAGAAAAGAGTAGAACTTTTATTGTTTGAATCAAATAATGATCACTGGCATTGAAAACCTTAGAGGCTTAGAGATTTTCATGGCAAAAAACCTTCTGGCATTCTTGCAACCAGTTTGCTTGAACCAGTTCTGACACGTGTGGCTGAACTGTAAATTGCATGAATGCCAGCCAGGCAAGACTCTTGAGGTAAAGCTGTAGAACCTATAAGCTGTTGTTTCAAACAAGAATATATTGATCAAAACAGAGATAATCACATAAGCCACACAAATATATCTTAAATAAAGAATTTTGCTTTTCATATTAGCTTTGTTTTCATGTAGGAACTGTTTATGATCATCAGAATCTACAGTTTCTGATTCGTTGAGTAATACTTGCTCACGTGAGATGCTTTGCTGATTTCAATGGGAAAAACGCTGGCCAACATGAACAGGGTGTCTAAGGAGGATAGATGTGGTAACCGTGATCAGCAGAACCACACGTGAGACACGGAGAACAGAATTTGCTTTTACTATAGTTTTAGACTGTTGATTTCCAATGCAGAATTGTTTAAAAAGTATCTGCCTCATGCTTCATGACTGGGGGAAAGAAGAAGGAAGGCATTTATTAAATGCTGTGTAAATGCTATAAATAATTTGTTTATATTATATGTTTTATTTAGTCCTGGAAGTGTCCTTATTAAGATACATGCTTGCCATCAGAAATTCAAACTTATGCAAAATATATAAATCTGTGCCATTGCAAGTTATTTTTAGCTGTCTTTTTCTTTGCAAACACAGATGTGCTAGTAGGTAATTTTTTCTAGTATTGTCTTTCTTTAAGAGGCATCATCTAAAAGAGAACTCAGTTAAAATAATGTTTATAAAAGACTGACAAAAATATAAATGAATTTAACAGCTTTCACAAAGAGCCAGTTACTAGCCATTCAACTTGTTTTGTTTCCTTGCTAATAACAGTATTGAATAACAACAGTATAGAGTGCTGAAGATTTTTGTACTAGGTTTATGTTGTTTACTAAAAAGATAGGAAGAAACGGATAAAAAGTCAGATTGTATTCTATGATGTATATTTGTCAGGGTAGATGGAGCTGATGATTTAAGCATGTTTGACAGCAGCATTATACCACTTGAGTGAAATTTTATCTGTGCTGCTCTTAATCCTGTGGTAACTCAGAGCACATAACTACTGATTTACAAATTCAATAATCCAAGCACCTTATGGTCAGTGTTCTCTTTGGCTAGGGACCGACATGCAAAAAGCTGGAGACTGAATTGATTCAGTCTTTGCAGGTTAGTCTAACCTGGCTCTTTGTGCCTTGAAGACTTAGTTCATTGTAGATGGTTCTGCCTTCTGTCTCTATGAGGGGAGTAGGGAGCAGGATAAGCCATCTCTTCCTAGAAAATCCACTTCAGCTGAGAGGTCCAACCAGTACCATGCATAGAGGCCATTAGAGGAAGGCTGTTTCCTCCACTCCCTGATCTGAGGATCAGCAATTGCGCTGGGGGTTATGCCAGAGTAAGGGTTTTTTGTTTGGTTGATTGATTTGGGGGGGGGGGGTTGTTGCCATAGGAAAAGGAGTCCACCGCAGAAAGGAGAAGTATCAGACAGTGATGCAATGCCTAAATGTGCAGGCAAGAGCTTGATTGTATATAACCCAACTAACTTTTCAATGCCCCAAGCCTGGTTGTCCTTCCCAGTGCTTTTGTTTGAGGGAAAGAGGATGAAAGCAAGTGATAAACATTGAAGGGACATATGCATTGCCAAAAGCCCTGGTTAATAATAAACATCCTTGTCATGGCATGAGGGCACAACCAAGAATAGAGGTGGATAATCCCTGAAGAATTTAAAAAAGAAAAAAAAAGTCTCCTTAATTACTGATTTCTTTTAACAACTTCTTGTATAATAGGGTTTTTTTAACATCTCTGATTTGCTGGTTGCTGGATATTTCTTGATGGTTCTTCCTAACAAAAGGAGAGCTCAGAATGTCATATACTTAGATTGGCACCCCCAGCTGACACCACCAGATTTACCTCCCTTCTACAGACAGCACCCCAGCCCACTGTTTTGCATAGTGCTATTTTGCTATAACATTCATTTTAAATTGATACCTGATTTCTCTCAGTGCGCTCAGCAAGTTTCATTATAACACTCGCAGTTGCAGTTGCCATCTTGGGTCATTAAAAACAATTGCAGTTGCCATCTTGGGTTGTCAAATACTTTTGGTTTCACTTAACACTCATTTCACTTAATGCTAATTTTTTCAGGAACCAATTAAGAGTGCCAAACGGGGTGCCTGTACTGTGTGCAGTAGAAGAGTTGGCTCAGCCACAGGCAGTCATCAGGAAGGGAGTTTGTGGTATCCCTACACCTATCGTGGTAGCTTGAGGAGCCCAACTTCCTACAGCCAAGAACCAGGCTAGCATCTCTCCAAAATACTACTACCTTTTTTTTTTAATCCCAAAGTCCTGTCCTGGGTAGTTCTGATGGACTAATCTTTTAGGAAAAATCAGTGTTCAGTCCTAGATTACATTTTGCTTCTGTTTACTTTTTCATGTCTATCTTGGCAAGGAAAATGGTTAGAAAACTGCTACAAAGGGAAAGAGGGAGGAATTTCTTTCTACATTTTATGTCCCTCAGATTAGTGAGAGAAGCTTGCATTGGTAGTAGAGTGCATGTCCCCGTTAGCTGGAAAGTGGCTTTATCAGTGATACTATGAAATATGTATGAAATCTTCACTTAAGTACTGAAATAAGTTATGCATATATATCTCTTTAAATTTGACAACATGCAAAAATCTTCTACATTTTTATTTTAAACTGTCATTGTTGAGGCAAAGCAAACTAGGTACAGAGCAACAGGTATGCTAAGTCCAGTGTCATGCATTCTCTTGTCTTCAGCCATGTCAAATAGGAGAAGTAAGTGACAGAGTTCATAGTAGTCTATTTTAACTTCCTGCTGAGGTCAGTGTATATTGTAGTAGGCCTCAGATTTTTCAAATGGACACTCAAGAAACCCTGTAGTGTTCAATTATGGCATTACATGCCCATAGGGGATGTTACTTCATGTGCCTGCACAAGAAAAACTATGTATTATATATTATATAGTTATATAATTTAAAATATGATAGTACATGTACATATAATGCCATATTTCAAAATATTTATACGTTATATCCTTGTTGTGTATTTTGCAACAAGAGGGCCACTTCCACTGGAAATTTCTAGTTGCGCACAGTTACTTTCAAATGAGAGCCACTATTTAAATGGAGTTTTCTAACAGTGTAGAGCCAAATGCAATGTGTGTTGGATTTAGGAGACTTGGTTTCATTCCCTTACTTCAGGGCAAACTTCTGGTGTGTCCTTGGGCAAGTTATTTGTTCCTCCAAATCTTAAAACGGCATCCGTAGAGTGGAATAATAACACTTTTCTACTGCACAAGGGTGTTGTGAGTATAAATACTTTAAAAATTGGGGAGGCTCCTGGTGCAAAGATATCTCAGTAGAAGAGACCAGGTATTGAATATCATGATATAAAGTACTGGAGGCAGGCAGAAATATAATGCTTGTCTGCACCTGCTTTCTTCCCTGCCCATCCACATAACTTCAGGAAGTACAGCCAAAAGTGAGCCCTTAAAGTTGACAAATCTCATGATATAACCAATAAAGCTTTTTTTTCAACCTTCTGATTGTGATCTATTCCAATTGAAGAATTGGGGAGGTTTGTTTTAAAGCAGTAGCTGTGTTAACTGATTAAAGGGGATGTGGAGCTAGCCTTGACATGAATAATCCCACCGAGAAACAAATATGCTTACCCTCAAATTGTCCTGCATCTTAAAATTAAGCTCATCTTTGTCCCACATTGGTACAGGTGTGTGCAGCACTTACTTAAAACTATAATTTACCAATTTTAGAGAGGTCAAAGTTGGAGACAGAAGTAATTAAAACATGCGAAACTAGACTGCACAGAACGCTTGAGAAAATGCTACAGAGACTATTACTGCACTGATTAAAGGATTATATTATATGACCATTAAATAGCCTTTTCTATCTTGCATTCCGGTGAGGGAATGAGATGAAGAACTTTACTCTTTAATCAGTTATGTTTTCCAGCCCCTCAATTTGTTCTTACATAAAAATCATGTATTAAAGGATGCTGCAGCTTCTCAGTTTTGTTGCCAAAGTAACTGTACTTAAGAAAAAATGAATGGAATTATAGCAGTACAAAAGGAAGATGACATCTTTGTATTTGAACCCATGGGGGTTCCTTCCTTCAACTCTTTATTTCCCCCTCTCCCCCCTTTTTTGTTGCCTAACAGTAGCAGTTGATATACTACTGGGATGCTGTACAGTGTTAAGTCTAAGGTACATAGTCACATTTGGAACCTGACAGCTTTATCTTTCCAGAACAGGAACATTGCTTGCCAGCCTACAACTGAAACAATTAACTATAAAACAGAAAGCTGCTTCATAAAAATGTAATTGTTCTCCAACTAAAAGAAATGTTTTTAGAATCTGGCAAAAGGTTAAAAAAAAAAAATCAAAAATTAAAAAAAAATAATTAAAATGGTTTGTTTCATAGCCAAATTTATAGGGCCTATGTTTCAGGATCTAAAAAATCAAATTACTTGTATGAAAATCATTTGAGCTTGTAAAATAAAAGAATAGGCCACTATTTTGATGACACAGACTGATGCTGCCAACTGAGAGGCAAAACATAAAAATAATGATGTGGCCCTGTGTACCCCTACTAAAAACAGCAAGCAAAAAGAGAAGTTGACACTCATTCAAGTTCATGTTGATCTTTGGTTTCTCTCCCTAATGAGCCATTCTGCTGTTCTTTCAGCCTCCCTTGACTTTTTTGTGGGGTCAGATTAATCTCTTGTATATTTCAGCTGAAAATAGTGATGTAAACTAAGCCCACTCTCCAAGTGAAAATGTAGTCCTAGGGGCCCAATCCTACGAGGTGCAGAACACAGGCAGCTTCTTTTGTCTTTGGGCTTTTTCATTTGTATTTGGTTGATAAGGGCAGCACTGGTTTCTCACCTTAAGCCAGTGGTTCTTCACCTTTTTAGACTCAAGGCACCCTTTGAAAAATGTGAGCTCTTAGCTTTCACATGGTTTTTGCCTACAGAAAGAGAAATATTTCTGTTTACCAAGAACTCAAAAACATCACAATAGGGAAGAATATTAAC
>JAGPOW010000261.1:176367762-176402921 GCA_030014935.1 Caiman crocodilus
CTGCTTCTTGTTTTCCTTTGGGATAAATCAGTGCCCTTGACCCAGGAAATAGCAAGCTAACCTTGGTTGTTCAAGATTATGACCCAGGAGGTCTCTCTTCCCAGAGTTCCTTTCACTTATCTGAGTTCCGTATCCATTGTTCTCCGCAGCTGTCTCTTTTCGTGATATGTCACATTTCCCAGGAAGACACTCATCAGCCGTTATACCCAAGCTTCATAACCTTCCATTTCCTAAGGTTAAACAGCACATTTAGCAGCTTCTCCTATCTTTCAGTTGCTGTGATATCTAAAAAGTCTTTGATGACTTACGTAGGATGTACTGAAGGTGAAAATTAATCTAATAAATTTATTTCAAGCCTGAGTGCATCGTACTGCACCTGAAAACATTTCAGTTTCTTTCTCCAGATTTTTTTACTCATTCTGTATAAATGTTATTTTAATGTAACCTACAAGATCACAAGCCACCCCTGAAGTCAGGCTCCTTTTTCTCTTTTGAAATCTCACTCGTCATGTTACAAGGTTCTTCAGAGGAATAAAATACCACCCTATAACTCCACGGATACAAAGAAAAAATGCATCCTATAAAGCTACAACACAATGTGATGTCAGTTATAACTGCTTTGTGCTAATTAGAGGTTTGTTCACAGATATTCTAACACAACAATGTTTTTCTTCTAATCTCATTTTAAGTAGCATTTATAGCATTCTAAAACTAGTGGAAGAAACTTTTGCAGAGAAAAAGGATTAAATGAAAGTACATAGCTATCTACCGTTGATTGACTCTCTTACCATGTTGGCTATCATATATGTTTTTCTTAAATCTAATTTTGGGGTAGGCAGATAGGGGAGGAATTTGTTCAAAGAATGTTAGATATAGTGAGTCAAATCTTCAGCTGGTGTCCACTGTTATTGTTGGAGTTATGGTATTTTACACCAGGGGAGCATCTGTCCTAACAAATACGTGCATGGAGCAAATGTAGAACTATGTTTAGGAAATAATTTAGTGATTCTTAGTAGATATTAGTTCACAGTCCTTGATCTTTACATTTGGATACAATTCACCTTGTTTAGCAGTCTCAGAAGTACTTTGGGAAAGGTGATGCGGGTTATCATTGAAATGTCATCTTGGAAAAGCTCCTCAGGATAAGTCCAAAAGAGTAGGTAGGGACTGCCTTAGGAGCACTCACCTGTGGAGTTGTACAAGATTGTACTCCAGCTACCATTATCCAGCTCTCCAAGTGCCCACGCAAGTTAAGCACTTAAATGAAGAATAGCTTGTTGAAGTTAAATCTTAATAAAGCAGAAACTGAGATGGAAGGAAGAGGAAATTGTGTTGCTGACTTGTAACTTTACACCCAGTTTTGCATCCATCCTGCTCCAGAATAGTTATTGCATACTAACTCCTTGTGTACACCTGCTTTATCCAGAAAGAGTGTTTCCCTACAAAGGGTTAATGCAGAACAGCTCTTATACCTTAAATTCACACACTAACTTATTCTGCAATAAATTCCCCAGTAAACTAGCATTCAGTAGAATAACTCCTCTTTAATGCTACTGTTAAAATAGAATATTTAAAAAATGGATAGGAATTAATTCAGTATTTGTACAGAATAAAGTTTGCATTTTAGTGGTCCTTAGTTTTTAGAAGTCAGACTCTCACTATTTAAATGAGGCTTCTGACACACATTATAGTTACATCATGATTTACATGTTAAACACACGATAAATGGCAGGGTTGCTACATGTGCACCAGTTTAAGGTGCCATAAAATGGGAAATCAATCATAAAAATATTCCACATATAATGTGGAATATTTTAATGGCTGATTTTGCCTGGTGCCTTAAATTGGATATATGCCATGTCCACGCACTGTGGGTGTCAGGGGTGAACATCCAACAATCAACTGATTATTGGAACCAGCCTTGGACAGCCAAGTTCTCTAACCTTCAGTGTCAATAGTTTGCATAGATGCAGGATTAAAGTCTTCTGGTAAAGGTAGCTGAAGGACAGGGCCTCTGTGGAGCTACCAGGCACTGGGGATCGGAGACAACTCTGGCTCTAGCGGGACTTTGAGGCACAAGTTTTAAAGTCCCCAGCGAGGGAAGCCCTTGGACTATCTGGGGCTGGAACTGACAATCAGCTTTATGTAAGCCTAAGCCTTGGACAGCCCCAGGCCTCAAACCAACTTTTTGACAATCATTTGACAAGCTTTTTCACAATCACCTGATTGTCAGCACCAGCCCCTGGTTTGGAATTAGACCTGGAGCTGTCCAGGCCCAATGCCATCAATTGCCCAATTGTTGGCACTGGCACATGACAGCCCCAGGTCCTGGGAGTACCCTTAACATGATCTGCAGGATCTGGTTGAGAACAGCCCTCCAGGATTGTAAGATTTTGTTGGGGGCTTCTCTGTAGTGGTGTGGTTGGTATCAGAGCAATATATGCCCTATCCCAAACATTGCACTTTCTGCCATGCATGTCTGGTATGTTTGTTTGATCCCAATCATACCATTTTTTTTCATGTGCACCAGAGGCCTCAATGTATTGCTCCTATCTTTTTATGTAACAGAAATTAAAGCTGTAGTTTGGTCACATAAATAGTTTATTGCATTAATGAACATTGGCATTGGGGCATTGGTGTGTTCTAAATACGTATGTATTATCAATGGGTCGGTATTATCTCAATATTTTATTTTCTTGGCAAAAAGAGTGCACCATGTTTGTCCATCAAAACTTGCGATATGTAACAATAAGTTAGTGATTAAGCTCAGAAAACATTAATCAGCCTGTATATTTAAAAATATGTTGCCATGGGCGCCATAATGACAGATTTGGGAAATGATGTCTCACTCTGGAGTTGAGAAATAATTATTTTTGTGTTCGGTGTTTGTTCCCCCAGCCACAAATGAGGTTAAGGGGACAAAGAAAAATATCCTTATCTCTAGAATTTCATTGTAAAAACATAGTCAATGTTTATTTTTCTCTATGCAGATAATAATAATGTTTCATATATGAATTCATTGTAGAGTTTCAAAAGGGAAGGGAAATAAAACCCTTCTCCTTACTGGTTTTTGCATTACCTTACCAGATTGTTTTGCAAAACTTACGTTCTTAGATACAATTAGGAAAGAGATCTCATTTCTTTTTCCTTACTCCAAAAGAGCAAAAAACATTTTGAGTGTTGCTGTCCCCTGTGTTTTATTTACAATTCCACCACCTTAAGTTTTATACATTTCTAAAAGCAATATCACCTCCTAAGTGCTTCATATTGAATTATTTAGGTGCACAGCTTCAACTCCAAGACTGACTTTTATTCTTTATTCTATTTATTAAGTTAAAAAAACATCATGTTAAGATTAAACTATGTAAATAGGAACATCAGTATGGTTCCTTGTACTGGCATGTGTTATGATGTTTGACCTACATTTCATCTGGCATACTTACTTGGCCTGTATTTGGGCAATAAATGTCATAAAAACAGGATGCCCCCTTTTTGAGATTTCTGAATGTTTTTTGAATAAAAGGAAGATTTTGATTTCAGTTTCTTCATTAGATTCATCTTGAATTCATAAGGTCCGGAAGGAATGTTTGAGATATAGACAAGTTGATTATTTATTCAAGGCTATTTAGAAAGTGTTTGCATAAAAATACATTGCTTCTGGATTCCTTGATTAATAAGCCCGTATATGTCTACATTGGATAGGCACCCCAGCATAATTAACTATCCAGAAAATCCTGGAACCTCTTGGCCAGATCTTATTTCACTTAAAAAGTGCATAAATGCAGTTATTTCAGTCTGCTCAAGTCCCTGAAGAATATTTGTCAGTGCAAAAGATGGATAGGTCCTCTTCCTTCTTGCTGCTTTTTTGTGATCTAGCTTTAGAGCTAAAAAGGAGGCGTACAACCAATGGAAGGGAGGGACCATCACCAGGGAGGACTATACCTCCGTTGCTCAGGATTATAGGGGGGCTGTTAGGAAGGTCAAGGCAGAGATGGAACTGGGACTAGCAACCCAGATCAAGGATAACAAGAAATTCTTTTTAAATACATAGCAGATAAAAAGAAGGTTCCAGGTAACGTGGGGCCTCTGCAGGACATGCTAGGAAATCTAGTGGTCTCACCAGATGACAAACCTAACCTATTTAACAATTTCTTTCCTTCCATTTTTCTGAACGAGGACCAGGTCATCCCCCCGACCAGGACCCCCGATGGTCCCAGGGGTGGCACAGCTAGGCCCAGGGTCAGAGAGGACCTAGTCACGGAACTTGTGGTGAGACCAGAGCTGTTCAAATCAGCAGGTCCTGACAATCTCCACCCCAGAGTGCTGAGGGAATTAGCAGAGGTCATTGTGGGACCCCTGGCACAGCTTTATGAGCACTTGTGCTGCTCTGGCGAGGTGCCAGATGATTGGAAAAGGGCCAATATTGGTTCCCATTTTCAAAAAAGGGAGGAAGGAGGACCCAGGAAATTATAGGCCTGTTAGTCTTACCTCAGTCCTGGGGAAGCTCTTTGCGCACCTGGATAATTTTCTCTTCTGCGAGGGGCAAGCAAGGGAGTGTATGCTTAGGGGCAACCAACGTGGGTTCATTAGAGGCAGGTCCTGTCAGACCAACTTAGTGGCCTTCTATGACCAGATCACAAAACCCTTAGACACAGGTATCGTGGTGGACATAGTCTTTCTGGACTTTAGGAAGGCCTTCGACACTTGTCTCTCACCCCATTCTCGTTAAAAAATTAGGAGATTGTGGTGTCAATTCCTACACAGATGGGTCACCAATTGGCTGGAGGGCCACATCCAGAGAGTGGTGGTGGATAGGTCATTTTTGACCTGGAGGGATGTGGGCAGTGGGTTCCCCCAGGGCTCGGTCCTCGGGCCTGCACTGTTCAACGTTTTCATTGGTGACTTGGATGAAGGGGTGAAAAGTACCTTGTTCAAATTTGCAGATGACACTAAGATGTGGGGAGAAGTGAGCATGCTAGAAGGGAGGGACAGGCTGCAATCAGATCTGGACAGGCTACAGGGGTGGGTGGATGAGAATAAGATGGGAGTCAATACTAACAAGTGCAAGCTACTGCACCTAGGGAGAAAGAACCAGCAGCAGACCTACAGGCTGGGGAACTCCCTTCTCATCAGCACAAAGGCAGAAAAGGATCTTGGAGTCATTATTGATACCAAGATGAATATGGACCGACAATGTGGGGACGCAGTCAGGAAGGCTAACCGCACCTTGTCATGCATCCCCAGATGCATCTCAGGCAAGTCCAAGGAGGTGATCCTCCCCCTCTATATAACATTGGTCAGGCCGCAGTTGGAATACTGTGTCCAATTCTGGGCACTGCACTTCAGGAGGGATGTGGACAACATGGAGAGGGTCCAAAGGAGGGCCAGTCGTGTGATCAGGGTGCAGCAGGGCAGGCCCTACGAGGAGATGCTATGAGACCTGAACCTGTTCAGCCTTCACAAGAGAAGGCTGAGATGGGATCTGGTGGCCATCTATAAAGTGACCAAGGGAGACCAGCAGACAATGGGAAAGTCCCTGTTTCCCCAAGCACTATGAGGAGTAACAAGGAATAACATCCATAAATTGACTGAGAGTAGATTCAGGCTAGACATCAGGAGGCACTACTTCACAGTCAGGGTGTCTGGGACCTAGAACCAACTTCCAAGGGAAGTGGTGCTCGCTCCTACCCTTGGGGTATTTAAAAGGAGGCTGGATAAACACCTATCCAGGATCGTTTGACCCCAGCATTCTTTCCTGCCGGTAGCAGAGGGTTGGACTTGATGATCTGCTCAGGTGCCTTCTGACCCTACCAACTATGAAACTAAGATTTCATAGATTTCATAGACATTAGGGCTTGAAGTGCCCTTGGTAGATCATCAAGTCCAGCCCCCAAACAAGATGACAACTTGTTACAAAAGTTTAAATGTATTAATTTGCCAGAACTCGAGTGGGGTGCATTAGGATCGCATGTACCAAAGTTCACTTAGATGTCTAATAGGTGGAACCAAAGCTGACCTTACATCTCCTCTGAAACGTTAGACATTTTCACCCCGTATCTAAAACACATTTATAGAATTAACAAATCAATCTCTGGAGTGAATCAGCATTGCCTGGACACTAAAGAAAGTGCATGCCAGCCTCCTCGTAGGAGCTTTTTGTAAATTAATATTCTGAATAGTGTTATGTGCATCCATTCATTTCTACCATAAGAAATTTCTTCTGATAGAAAAATAGTTTGGAGGCTGGACTGTACAGACATTGCTTCAGCCCCCTGGCTGGAGAGCTTCACAGGCAAAATCTCTAGCCAGTGGGCACTAGAGGACTGCTCCCTGGCACACCCCTGCCATTAGGGGAGCCTATTAATTAACACTGTCGTCTCTCCAGCTTGGGAAGAGAGGGCATGCTCTCAAGTGACAGTTGGCAACTGCAGAAAAGCATCAGCTACTGCAGACATCTGAGGGGACTTCCCACCCTGGGAGAATACCATCCTTCCCTCCCATCCAGCCAGTCAGTTGATTGGCAGGAGTGGGGCTTTCTCATGTGGTGGGAACCCTCTCCAATCTGCGCCCCCCAACCTCTTGCATTTCTCTGAGCTGACCTGGATGAATGATTGGTAAGGAAGGAGCACTCAGCTAAGCAGCAAGGCTCCAGGAGCCTTGCCACAGGGACACAGCAGACTGCCTCAGCCTGGGCTGACACACAGCAGTGTAGGGTGAGGTAAGGGCATTTTGCCACAGTAGTGAGGCTGCCAAGCTTTGCTGCTGTGGTACAACAGCCTGCCTTGTCCTATGCTGCTCTGGGTGAGCTCGGTGGCAGGGGTAGTGATTGGGGGTACATGGGCTTCCCCCGAGAAGGACCCCTAGCCACTCCAGTGCTTAAATTGCCTTTCTGCTGCATAGCCGAGTTGCAGAAGTAGACAAGAGGAGACCGGCATGGACAAGAGGAAGCTGGCATGGGTTTGCAAGCCTAGTTGCCAGCCATTCAAACTTTCTAGTTGTCACCTCTGCTGCTGAGCTGAGCAGTAATGGGGCAAGGGGAAGGAGGCAGAGGACAAGTGCTCCCTGTGCTTGGCTCCCAATGTCCAGCAGCCAAGCAAAGGTACTGGCACAGCAAAGCCCTTGCTTGCTTCTCATACCAGGAATTTGGATCTAAGAAGCAAGCAGAGGGAGCAGGCAGGAGAAGCTGTGCCCCACACCTTCTCCAGACCAATGACCCTGATCTTGGGAAGGTGTGGGAGCCTTTCCCCTGGCTCCACTCTTCCTGGTCTGCAGGAGGAGTTAAGCCAAGGGAAAATATGCATACACTCAGTCTTTCAGGAGCAACACTCCCTGGAGCAGTTTAACCCTGGTTTGTCCTGGGGTATTTTTTTCTGGAGCAGCCATCTTTGTTTCAGGAGAAAAAGCCTGAGTGTCTGCACATTTTTATTTTCTACCAGGAGAATTCCAATTTTCTGGGTAGAAACTGAACATCTCAAGGCTCTGTCCTTGGACCTATATAATTCAACATCTTCATTAATGATGTGGACATTGGAATCAGAAGTGGACTGGCCAAGTTCACCGAGGATGCCAGACTCTTGGGTAAAGCGTCCGCACCTGAGGACAGGAGGGCGATCCAGGCTGACCTTGACATGCTTAGGAAATGGACAGATGAAAACCTGATGGTGCTTAACACCAAAAATGCAAGGTTCTCCACCTTGAGAAGAAAAACCCACAGCATGCTTATAGGCTAGGCAGTGCTACGCTGGCTAGCACTATGGACAAAAGGGACTTGGGGGTCATGATTGACCACAAGATGAACATGAGCCTTCAGTGTGCTGCTGCTGCTAGTAAAGCAAGCAAAACGCTGGCTTGCATCCATATTTGCTTCTCAAGCAAATCCCAGGATGTCATTCTCCCATTGTACTCGGCCTTGGTGAGGCCACAGCTGGAGTACTGCATCCAGTTTTGGGCTCCACAATTCAAAAAGGATGTGGATAAGCTTGAGAGAGTGCAGAGGAGAGCCAAGCACATGATCAGAGGTCAGGAAAACAGATCTTATGATGAGAGGCTGACAGCTTTGTGGCTCTTCAGCCTAGAAAAGTGCAGGCTCAGGGATGATCTGATGGCTGCCTATAAGTTTATAAGGGGTGTTCACCAGTATCTGGGGGAACATTTGTTCATCAAAATGCCCCAAGGGATGACAAAGTCGAATGGTCACAAATTCCTCCATGACCATTTCGGGCTGGACATAAGGAAGAACTTCTTTACTGTCTGAGCCTCCAAGGTCTGGAAGAGACTACCGCAAGAGGTAGTTCAAGCACCTACTTTGAACGCCTTCAAGAGAAATTTGGATGTTTATCTTGCTGGGATCCTATGACCTCTGCTGACTTCCTGCCCCTGGGGCAGGGGCTGGATTCAATGATCTTCCAAGGTCTCTTCCAGCCCTAATGTCTATGAAATCTGTACATAGCCAAAGTTTGCATTCAGCAAGCACAAGCTTAAAAGTGAGTTGATACGTTCCCTAGTGATATATTTTCTCTTCTGACAAGAGTGCTAAAATGATGAATTAGAGGAAGCTTACATATGTAATCTCCATTAATGCTGCTGGTTTTTATGTGCTGAAGTGCTGTCTATATTATTGTTCAGAGCTACTGTTTCCCCACCTTGAAAATTGCTACTTGCAAAAACACATTTTTGAGAAAGTTTTCCTTTGACTCATTTTTGTGAATTGCTTATATATTTTTGATCAAGATCCTTCATGTTAAGGGCATGTGTACACACATATGTTCTAGTAAATATGGGGGGAAAATAATTGTATGATTTTGTTGTTAAATTATGACATTTATGATCTAATTTCCATTTTTTCTTTAAAATTCAAATATAAAGATTGAACTTGTTTTTAAAGAATGCAAATATTATTCAAGAAGACTAGTTGATTATGTCACTGTCTTTCTCCTGGGTCAAGCTGTTTTCAAACTTTCCTTTTCAATTGAAAGGTCAGAAGTTTGATGTTTCTAGAAATGCATGCTGATTAGAATCTGTTACAGAACAATACATATACCGCTTGTAGAAAAATGATCACACCCCTGAGAAATTGGTAGAAGTGGTCTTTTTCTTCCTCATATTTATGAGCTGGCAGCAAAAAAATAAATAAATCATTTAATATTAGAGACTTGTTTCGTTTCTTAGTAATGTCCAGGAAAAATCTTGTCTGTCCTGATTTTGAAACGAGAGAGAGTCTTTGAAGGATGTAACCTTAGATGGAAATCAATATATGCTTACTTGTTTACTTAATTTAGGATTACTAAATGTTGTAGCCAAAAGAATAGCTCTGTTTTGTTTTTTAATCTGACTCGAGAGCCATGGTATATCATTTCAGTGTTTCTAGTGGTCTGGAATATTGTACTTCTTTGCTAGCTATTAATAAGAATACATCCTGAAAGACATTGGCTAATGAGCAAAGACATTAAGAAAACAAAGGTAAATACCTACTCTGGGGACAGGAAAGGGTCTCAAGGAAGTTTTATTATTGACGGTGATGTATATGAATCAAGAAGTAATTTATAGCAATTGTAATTTTAAAAGGGGGGCTTCCCTCCCCCCAAAAGAAGTTTACAATAAATTTTTTGTCCCTTGTTAACAAATTTGAAATTTAGAACTTTTCTACCAACTTTAAATGTCATGTTGGAGCTGTAAATAGCATTTGTCTGCATGCATTGCTACAGACAGGTAAACAACTTGTCAGTCATCTGTCTCTCTTTTCTTTCCTCCCAGTTTTTCTAGCGGACTTCCATGTTAGCCTGAAAAAGAAAATTTTCTCTCTACTTTTACTGAAGTTGATTTCCACAGAATTTTTTCTTCAAAGCAGATATTTAAATGTGATGGCCCACTGGTCATTGTAGCACTCCTCTACTGGGGAAAGGTTTGCCCAGTCGCTTGTGTCTTGCTTTGTAATTTATAAGAGAGCGGCAACACATATTCACCCTCGTTTCCTTGTAGCAGAATCCAGTAGCTGGGTTCCATTTGTTAAGATTATCTCCAATTTGACTCAGGTAGGCTTTGTCTCTGTGTCATGAGCTGCATTGTATCTTCTGATCCTAGTGTTCCTTAGATAGGGGGAAGAAACAGGTCTCTTCTCCCTTTGGCATTCCTTCATAACCCACAATGATTCCAAGATTGTCTTATCTGTGGGTCTGAAGATGCCTAATGAGGCTGATCCAGGATTGACAGACTTCTGCAACTCAGGCACATGTTACCGTGCAGTTTGGGTGGCTCTGGATTCTTGATTCAGTCTGTGACACACTGTTTCTATAGCTCCCACTTTTTCGTCTCCTGTTATTGTTGTGAGGTTTGAAAGTACTGAGATCCTTACAACAGACTCTGCCTCCATTTGGGGCAGTCCTGGGTGGCAGTCTTCCATGAGTTGATGTCAATGTTGTATTTTTTGGCATCAAGTTGGCCTTTAGGACTTGAAGACTTTTTCTGCCCTCCTCTTGAGCACATGCCTTGACTGAGTCATCTGGATGACATGACTGGCCCAGGAAAGTTGATGTTGAATGATCATCACCTCAAGTCTTGTGGTTTTTGTTTGTGAGGGGATGATAATGTTAGTGCATCTATCTTTTCCACTGGAGTAAAAGGATCTTCTTTAGGCAGCATTGATGGTACTTCTCCAATGACTTATCCACATTTCATTTCTGTACAGTAAGTTGAGGGTCACAACTGCTTGATAAACCATGAGTTTGGTTTTGGATCTGATGTTATAATCTACAAACGCCCATTTCATCAGGTGTCCAAAGGCTGCACTTGCACATTTGAGGCAATGTTGGATTTCTTCATCACTGTCAGCCTTCTGTGAGAGGGAACTTCCAGTGTCCAGGATCTAGAACTCTCCGGAGTCTCACCATGAATCTGAATCACCAGAGCTGAGGACTGCACCTTAAGAGCTTTTTGATGGGGAACCTTAGTTTTCTGAATGTTAAGTGTCAGCCTCATTTTCTCATAAACTTTCTTGTAAAGGTCTGGTTTTGAATGGGCACACATGACAGCATCATCAGCATAGTGGAGTTCAATGACTGAAGTTGGGGTGCTGTTGGCTTTGGCTTGGAATTGGCTAAAATTAAACAGCTTACTGTCTATTCAGTAGTTTAGCTGCACTCCGACTGGAAGCTTGTTGGTGATCAGATTTAGCATCATGGCAAGTAATATTGAGAAGTCTTGGAGAAATGACACAGCCCTGCTTAACTCCCATCTTAACCTCACAGGGATCTGTGATGGTTCCATTACTGAAAACCACTACTCACATACTATCATGGAGCAGGCAAAGAATGGTAATGAATATCAGTGGGCATCCATGCTCCAGAAGGATCCTCCACAGTGCTTCTCAGTTGACAGCTGAAGGCTTTTGTGAGATCAGAGAAGGCCATGTAGAGAGGTCTATGTTGTTTCTGGTATTTTTCCTGAAGCTGATGAGCTGTGAAGATCGTGTCAGTTGTGGCTCCTGATGCCCTATACCCACACTGATATTTTGGGAGTTGCTCTTCAGCAAGTCGGAGGAGATAGTTCAGGGGGGGGTTCACAATGATCTTTACTGTGGTGGACAGCAAGGCCATCCTTCTGTAATGTACGTAGTCAGACTTGTCTCCTTTCTTGAAGATTGTCACAGTCATAGTGTCCCTGAGGTCATTTGGTATTTTCTCACCTTTACAGAACCTTAACATGAGGTCATGGAGCTGTGATCTGAGTCCCTTTCCCTCCTGTTTGAAGACATCCATGGGGATTCCATCCATTTGATATGTCTTGTCATTCTTCATCTGTTTGTCTTTCCTCACCTCATCAAGGGTTGGAGGGATTCTGAGATCATCTTTGAATAGATGTTGCAGGATGGATTTGAGAGCACTCTCATCAATAATAGAGTCTCAGATGAGAAGGTCTTCAAAATGCTCCATCCAATGGGCATTGATGGCTTCCCTTTCCTTGATCAGGTCTCCTCCATCCTTAAGTCTCAAGGGAGTTGGTCCCCAAGTGCTCGGATCATAGATGGTTCGATGACATTGAAAAAACCATGCTTATCATGTCTGGCAGAAGGGTTTGAATTACACTTTGAATCTTGGGGGCAGGGTCTGCAAAAAAAATTGGTCTGTTCCTCACAATGCCCTAATAAAATCAGAGATTCTCCCCAGGTTATGATTTTCAAATGTTACAGGAGGGGCTCTCATCTGTTACAGAGGGAGGAGGAAGACTCAGCCGCCATCTCCCCTACCCGCTCATAATTCAGATCCTGGATGGCAGTGTTATGTTGTATTTCCTTTGACTTGACTGTTCTTCATATTGCAAGTTCTCCTTTTGACCTCTGCCTTGTCTGGTTGGAAATTTGATTACTTTTGCTTGGAGTTAGTCATTCTGCCAATCACAAAAGGCCATGTGCTTACGGTTAATCAACTCTTGGATCTCCCAGTCATTCTCATCATACCAGTCTGGGTGTTCCCTGGTAAAAAATCCAGGAGTCTCTTCGTAGGTGCTGATGGTGGTGGACTTGAAGGCAAGCACTGCTGACATTTTCCCATTGTTGTTGATTAGAATTCAACAGTTTTTTGCTGAGGCACTGGTAGAAGATGTCGCACTCTAATGGGTCCTTGAGTCATTCAGTGTTCATATTCTGTTGGCTTTGATTCTGCTGCAGCTGTCATTTTGGAGCTAGTTTGAGTGACATAACTGAGTGGATAAGTTGGTGATCCGTCCAGTGGTTGCCAGCTTCTAGCATAGCTCAGGTGATACAAACATCTTTGCGGTCCTGGGCACGAGCAATGATTTAGTCAGTCAAGTGCCAATGCTTAGATGCAGGTTTTGCCATGATGTTTTGTGCTTGGTTTTTTTAGAACAGGGTGTTAGTGATGGTAAGTCCATGTTCCATGCTTTTGGTCAAGAAGAGGGTGCTATTGGAATTGATCTTTCATAATCCTTCCTAGCTGATGGTTCCATTCCAGAGGTTCAAGTCCTTTCTGACTGGCATTGAAATTGTTGAGCAGGAGAAATCTGTTCCCTTGGAACCAGAGATGATCCAGGTAGTTGGTGATTACCTTGTTGAGAACTCTGAAGACAAGGATTAGAACTTTGGATGGATTCAGCACTAAATGGGGAGCTTCAATGAAATGGTATATTTTTTTTTCATGTCCCTCTTGGTAGCTGGGTATGGTGCCCACCTAGGAATCTTGTCCCTCTATGATATAAACATTTTTGTAAGAGCTTAGAGTAGGAGAATGGAAAGTGCTATGCCAACAGGACTCAAACTCACTGAGCAGCATGGCTAGTGCCTTCTCTGTGCAGCGACCATATAAAAATGTGTACTTGATTAAGAGCCCTTAAATCATTGTATGAGATTGGATTTTGTTGTTGTCGTGTGTGCGTGGTTTTCATTTTCTAATGTGAGCCTTTGTGTCAGGAATCATACGGGACTCAAGTTGGTTAATTGCATATTTATTTGTTGTATTTATTGGATCCTGTGCTGTGGTGGTAGCAAAATTTAATTTCACAATTTTTTTCCTAAAGAAAAGCAAATGTAGCCCTTTGCTGTTGAAACGTTACAAAGGGAAAGCAGAAAGCCCTGGCTAGCACCAGCAGGTAGATTTAATTATTTTCTTTGACATAATCATCTCAAGCACCTTCCTATTTCCATTTCGCTCATATAAATTACTTGCATCCAGGACAATGATAGTTGCAGATGTTAGCTTTTATAGTAGAAGCAAACAGCTGAATGTGTTTGCCATTTACATATGGCTCAGTTAGTTCAATTTTCCTCTTACAAGTGGCTCTAACTCAAGTGATTTGTCAGTATATGCAGTTTGTAGGGCATGAGAATCAATAAAAGGCAATAAGGCTTTTGGGGTAAGTCTTTTCAAATCTACTGATTACACATACATGCTCTATCTGCCTTATGCATGCTGTGTCTCTTTCCTTCTTACATATTCATTATAAAATGATTTTATAGGATACTCATATTTTAAAAACAATAATACTGAGGATAAGTACATATGGATAGAAAACTGATTTTGTAGCCATATTTCTAATTCAATCATAATAAGTTTTGATTCATATTAACAATGAAATACCTATTAGAAACTTATTGTCTAAACCAAAGAAGTGCAGAAATACATAATTAAGTAGTGAAAATAGGTTGTTAATGATGGATTATATTGCTTTGGAAGATAATTATGCACATGACGTGCCTAAATGATACTGGAGACTGAACAGAGTGAAACCTGTCAAAAAATAAGGAAAGAAATACAAATAATAAGAATGCACAAAAATGGATATCATAGAGGGAGAGAAAATAAGAAACTAAAAGTGGGAAGCAAAAATCCAGTCTTTCCAGAATTTGGTGTATATTCATGCAAATCTTGGAGTAAACTTTCAAAGCATTGGCTCCCGATTTGCATGACAAAAACACTTTTGACTTCTAAACACAAATTAAACACCCAGACAAAAGTGGTTTTATGGAAATTGGTCGGCATCTGGGGACAGAGCGCCTTTGAAAATTGGTTCTTTTTTCTTTATATACCTAAGTATAGATTTCTGAACAGGAATTTAGGTTCGCCATTTTTTGCTTGTTTCCACACAGCACATGTAAAAGGATCCAGTGGCTATTATGCTAGAATAAAAATGAACAAAACTTGAGTTCCAAACTTAGTCAAAACTTCCAACAAAAGTGGAGTAGAAAGAGCCCTGTGCTACACACAGTTTTTTGTACCAATCTTACTATTGCACTACAGTTAATAGGGCTTTGTGAAGCTTCGGTTGCTGATTTGATTTGGAGGAAATTCAGTCCGATTCAAGCCAAATCTCCAAATCCAAATCAAATCAGGAGGCCTATTAATCTCTTCAGATTGAATCAGAAGTCTCCAATTCAATTCAGAGAGATTCAACGATTCGGCTATAGACACCGCTTTAAATGTTTTTCTACATACCTCAAGGTACCAGGTGCAGCTCGTGAATGCTGAGATGGTGAAGTGGATGGAGAGTCCCATGCTCGAAGGTGGATCCAGAAGTGGACCAGAAGTATTTCTGGTCCAGTTCTAGGTCCACCATGAAGCACACAGGGGACTCCATAGCCCCCTGGCTTGGTGACTGGTGCCTCCTGGGTCTTGGGGGGTACGTGGGGTCCCACCACAGCAAATTGCTGAGCTGGAAGGGTGCAGAGGAGGTCCTCCGCGTGCTCAGCAGTGGACCTGGAATTGGACCAGAAGTACTTCCAATCCACTTCGAGGTCTGCTGCTGAGCACGTGGAGGACCCCCCACGCTCCCATGGGACACTCCAACCACCCCACCATCTCAACGTTCACAAGCCGCACATGGTACCTTGAGGTATGTAGACAAAACATAAAACTGTGTCTATGACTGAATCACTGATTCTCTGAACCAGAATCGAATCTTCCTTTTCAGATTCGGCTGAATTGAATTGGGACAGTGATCCAAATAGGCCAGTGGAATTACTGTCTCCCGAAATGGACCAGATCTGAATCAAATACTGCCCACTTTGCACAGCCCTAGTAGTCAGCGGTATGATTTTCTTCTGAAATTGGAACAGTCCCCTAATGTGGAGTTGACTATACTGGCATAAAGGCACTATTTACTGGATATCTGATTTACCTTTCCTGATGGAGGAATTTAATTTACAGGAATAAGTAATTACATCTACAGTCACTTTTAAACCAGTACTTCCATGCTACAGAAGAGGGTGTCATTAAAGAAATGCTGTGTGTATGTGTGTGTGTGATGTGGGGGTGCCTAATTTGAGAATGTTTACAGTAATGTGGTGTATTTCCATTCTATTCTTTATTTTGTTTCTGGATAAACAGAGATTTAGGATGTTCCCTCTTTAAAACCCACTTATTTTTAGAAGCATAAAATATCTCATCCTGTCTTCAGTGCTGTTGAAGGAGGAAGATGTTGCACCCCACAGTCAATACTGTTGTTCTGAAGAAAAACAAAAGTGAAAAGCTTCTCAAGTAGGCACAGAAAGTATAAAGAATTGTTTTGTGAGTGAGTTAAATAATCTATAAGAGCTGTGTTCTTGCCAGACTGCAGGGAATTAACTGATCATGTAGGAGATCAAAAGAAAAATTTCCCCCAATTTGTTGCACTATGATTAATTACCCTTCGAGTAGTTGGCATTGGAGATGAGATAGCACGCCACACTGGGACTTACCATCCAGGGGCGACCATGTGACAGTGATTTCTATAAGGAGAAGAGAAATAGTTTCTGAACTAATGTTGTTTTATGTTTTTCATGGAGTGCTACCTAACAAATACAATAATCATTGCCTTTTAAATGCTTGTAATGATAGTCTTATGTAGGCTTTAGTTCCAGAAGCACATAACAGATTGCAGCAGAGCCTGAAGCCCTTTCTGCAACTACAGAAAATAGCAGCAGTTGTCCAAGTCTTCAGGCTAGCAGAATGTTTTTTGGAAGGCTTCTTCCTCCTGCTGAGGAACAAGAAAATCTGAAAGAAGTGATTAATGGGGTCATTTTCCAGCATTCATATACTTTTGTTGGAAGCTACTGTATTGGAATCTAAATGCTTCTCAGAGGATATCACACTGAAGCAGCAATTCTGCCAACCCCACTTAGTATGAAGATTATAACACAGCAAGGCTTAAAAGATTGGGGCATAGTTGAGGCCAACCAATAGATGATTATTATCCCAATTAAGTAACTGTACCAGTTAAGTGAAGAAGTCATTAAAACTAAGGTAGAAATGGCACCACATGATGGCAAAATCCACAACCCCATGCTAAGTAAAAATACAACATCAATAGATCATTTTATTTTTATCTTTCTTTGACCTTTATTCTTCTGGTATGCCTTATTTGGTATCTTCAGTTATAAAAAATCTTGAAGTGTAGAATTTCATACTGATATAACACAATTACTTGGCGTTGGCTGAACGTGTCTCCATTAAGTGGAATTTATGCTAAATGTGTCCCAGTTAAACGGCATATGTTGTTATTGGCTGTGCTACTAAATTGGTTCCCTGAGAGACATCCCATTAAATCAGCTCTGCACCCAAAATGAAGTATAATGGATTACATTTTTTACTAAGTTAATATCTTTTGATATTTGTAATTGGGGTAGAATACATACACTAAAGATGAGAGAGGATTCTGAGGTCATGTTGCCCAACCCACCTGTAAAATACAGGATTGTTCTTCCTAGTGTAGTTGCCAGTGATTTGCCAAGCTAGTATGTAAATGACTCAGAATGTGTGACTACTCTGTTCGCCTTGGGAGATGGTTCTACAGTCTCCAGGCCTCTTTCTGCTATTCGGGCTGAATGTTCCTTTCTTCATTTTTAGTCTCTCCTTTACTAACTATGCAGGGGAGCATCTTTGTGGATAATCCCCTACTTTATTACCAAATTCTTCACTAGGATTTGAAATCAACAATATATTTAAGTACATAACTTTGAGCATGTGGACAGTCCCACTTAAACTCATTCAAATAATGTATAGTTGGATATATCCAAATCTAAATTTTCTATCATCTATAAACTTCAAATACTTATCGCATATTCCACCCCTTCTCTAGCAACACCTGTGACAAGCTAAAGGAATTACACTGGCTGGACTGACAAGGAGTGGGTAGTAGAGGGTTTGTCATAACTATATGGGGGAGGGTGAAACAAAACAGTAGTTTACTTCCTAATCAAATTTGCCATCCAACATTCTGGCATTGTGTTAATCATTATGTTTTACAGCCATGTATAGCATGTGTTAATCATTATGTTTTACAGCCATGTATAGCATGTGAACTATATTTCAGTGTGCCTAAGGAAGTTGTAAAATCTCCTTCACTGGAGCTTTTCAAAAAGAGGTGGGATGAGCCTCTATCTGGGATAATATAGGAAAAGTAAATTGTGCATCTCTGCTGGGGGTTTGGCTAGATGACCCGTGAGGTCCCTTCCAAAAGTCTGATTCTGTGGTCATCATCTTACGTAAAAGAGATGGGAAGGACCTTATTTCCAGACTTCTTTTGCTGGGCAGCATGCATTCAGTCTTGATTATAATTCAGACCTCTACATTTCAAAGCATGCTGCCCATGGATTTAACAGTATGGCTCCTGGTAATAGCCCTTTGAAAAATTAAGGCCAAAATTTATGTCTTCCAAAATGCTTTTGATCTTGATTCCACAGTGAGCCGATGTGAGCAAACTTAAGATCTCACACTATCAAACATTTGAATTTAGTGATGTTGTCACAGGAACAAGGGTACAAGGCACTAACTTTGGCTCAGTATAGGTTCCTACCATCTGTCATTCAGCAGTGTCTTCAGTTTTGTACCTGAGTGCTCCTTAAACTTCCTCAATTCCAGCTTCAGGAGCAGGAGAAGAATGGGTGGCATAGATCTACTCTACCAGGTATCTGGCTATGTCAAGAAACATTTAAAACATTACATTCTTGAAGGGATTTAGGCAGACAAGGTTTCTTGGGTGAATTTGATATCTTTTATTAGACAAGCGCAAATAGTTGGAGAAGATTTATTAAGCAAGCTTTCGGGTTCAAAAACCCTTGTCAGGCTAAGGAAGTTTCAGCAGTTGGTGTGTGCTCTTCCTGGATGGAATGAAGGGAAGCAAATGGAGAAGCCAGCCCTACTACCACCATCTTGTTTCTACGTACCTCACTTTCTTGGCTGAAGAAGAGGCCTCTGGGCACATATTCATGTGTTTGACACCTGCTCAGACACATTTTAATTAGAATGCATTGGAGCAAACTTGATTAATCAAGTCTGCTCGATTGAGCGGACTCAATCAAGTAGATTGAGCAGCCTCGATTAATCGGGTTTGCTTGAGCATTCCAGTTAGAAAGCTTCACCAGCCTCGGTGCCGCATGTATTCAGCGTTCCCACAGTTCAAAATGGCAGCAGGGGCACTTTAACTAAAGCTCATTTGACAAGCTTTTCTAGCCCAAGAATGTAGTTATTCATGAAGTGGCCAGCTGTGGTTCATGTCCAAATTATAATTTAATAAAATCTGTAAAAAATTAAAGGAAAAACCCCAAGATGGCTGTTTTCCTGCTGAAATACCCAATTCCCCATCCATTTCAAGGGTTGTCTGCCCTCATGCTGATTTTTCAGTCTTCTGCCTACTTTGGGGATTATATATCATTTCAAAACCTAGCTCAGTTGTCCATCAACTTTACAGTGTGATTCACTGGAGTAAAAACTACATTCCCAGATGAATATTAGGTGGAATTCTGTGGTGCAGTACAAGCCTGTGCGAGGAGCTTCTGCAAAGATACAGCTCAGCTCCATGCTCAGTTTCACAACTGATATTTTACAATATCCACTGCAAAAGCAAAGGCAGTTCACTTCCATGTTCAGTTAGGTTGACCAGCTTAAACTAGTGTGACTCCACAAATTTCAGTGTTCTTAGGTTGTTTAATATGTTTCATGCGCAATGAGACCTGCATAATGCTCCATAAGCAGTAAGGGAGACAGAGTGATCCAGCAGTGAGGACTCTGATTCTGGTGCTCTTTTGCCCCATCTTGCTGGAAAGACTGTGAGCTCCTTGTGACATACAGAGTCTTACATGTTTGTATGGTGATCAGAACATGGGCCACAATCGTAACTGCGATTTCTTGACACTCCTGTAACATAAAGGAAAAGAGGCTCATATAGTAAGTTTAGATGGTAGAGTTAGAGCTGTACAGTAGTCCATTAGAAAGCAATTGTAAGGCAATTTCAGCTGTTGTCTTTCATGGAAGATGGAGTTATTGTCCTGAGTGTTTCATGCCATTTTTCCTACTATCTATATATATATCAGGCCTTATCCTAAGAAGCAAGACAGATTTTTGGTGCTACTTTGGCATGTTTAAATATATTTAAGAATCTAGCACTTTGCTTCATGGATGAAATCCTTGTTTCATTCTTAAATCTATACAGTAAGTGTTTTTTCATGCAGATTATGAAATTATATTCTTTACTCCTGCTTGTTTGTTGAGTCTGGCTATTGCATCTGTCACTGTTTCTCTGAGTGGATGTAATGCACTATAGAATTGGATAGTGAAGTGTTTCATTCTGTGAAGGCCAAGATACAGCGGCATGTTATTGGCGGAATATCTTTAGAGCAGGGACTGTGTAGTCTTACCTAAATGTGCAACAGTTAGGACGATGGGTCATTGATTTGGAGTTGTCCTCTAAAAGCTATTGCAAGTACAAATAATAAGTAATGATAGATGTGTGTATGTATTAGTCCATAAATGGTTTTGGAAGGTACGGTCAGAAAGTATAGGAAGATGAGAAAGTGTCTCTGAAAAATAAAATCCAAAAGAGAAAAGATGAGATTTTAGCATGATATTTTGGTAGTCATATACCGAAAGTCACATTGCAAGAGCAATAAAAATAAACAACATGTGACAGTGTTGCTGTAGACCACAGCCTATTTTGGTTATGGCAGCGTGCAGTTTATACTGTAGGCATGACACTTGTATATGGGCCTGCTTCATCTCTAGGTGCTTTCAGGGCTTGAAAATCATAAATCATGTTGGAAGCTCTTAAGCATGTTTTTATTGTTTCTGCATCTTTATGGGGGAG
The DNA here is from genome assembly GCA_030014935.1 of Caiman crocodilus. Taxonomy (NCBI): domain Eukaryota; kingdom Metazoa; phylum Chordata; order Crocodylia; family Alligatoridae; genus Caiman; species Caiman crocodilus. Next base: position 176,388,328 of record JAGPOW010000261.1, read on the forward strand.
AGTGAGAGAATCTATTCATTCAAGCTTCCTCCATAGATACAACTTAGCTCTTGCATGTCATGACACTTCAGCCATGAAAGAACCTGCTTTATTTTCCCATGAGTTTTAAAGTGTCTGATATAATTTACACTTTTTATAGTATTTCTGGCCTGAGTCAAGCCACCAATTGTGTGTATGCAAACATGAGGAGGAAGATGCAGATGAGCAGGTCACAAGTCTTGAATGCTATTACAGGTTCCTGGAAAACCTCAGTGAGTTAGTTCACCATTGATCATATGTGGTCAGGATTGTTGAGGAGCTTCTGAGGGGAGGACAAATATAAACACTACATTTAGCATTTTAGCAATCTCATGCAGATTGCTCAAGAGTCCTGGCAAGAAGGATTTGTGTGGGAAGAAGAGCTCTACATAGGGCAGCATCTACATCTGAATGTGTTCCCAGAGGAAGACCATAGTTGCATCCTTCATGCATATCCATCTGTGGCTAAAATGTGAAGAGTGCCTGAATTTGGCTTGCCATATTGTGTGTGGGGGGAAGTGTGTGTGTGTGTGTGCGCGTGTGCGTGTGTAGCTATATACACTAAGTGTGAACTCTTTTCTACATAGTCATATCTATAACTTAGGTTGGCTCTAGAAAGTTATCTTTGTGTCTAAGAATATGCAGCTCACTCAAGGTGAAGGTCTTAATGTGCTTCACTAGACCACAACTTAGTTTGGCATCTGAATTATTATCGTTTCACGAGTGGAGCCATCAGATTCCTCCTTGCTAGCAGCCAAACTGTCCTCTAAAGCCAAACTTTCCTAAAGTACACCAAGTCTGATCAATGCCTCCCTGTGAGCTACAAGCTCTAAATCCAGTTCTTGAAAGGTGCTATAATACTGTAGCTTACATTTTAACACACTGTAAATTTGGTGAAGAGAGCAAACAGATGAAGGGGATTAGACAGTTTTTAAACCTAAGTATCAAAATGTGTAATGTAGCCACTATTAATTTGATGAAAAAGCATTTTTTTAAAGTGTGTTGCCTCTTGGATTTTTTGCAATCATGAGGGTCAACAGGATCCATTAGGTGGGCCACAGACATGGTTCTCTCCCACTAGCATCCTACCATATTATAATCTAGCTTAGCTGAACTCTTGGAACAGACTTTGCTGGAAGTAACTACAGCTAGATAGCTGGAAGGAAGCATAGCTGTGACCTGCCTAATGGATCCTGGGTTTGACAAGCATTTTTTATATTTTCTGGCAAACCCTTAGAGGTGAGACCACAGTGGTTTCGCATCCAAATCTGACAAGGGCATTCCTTCGTTGCGTCTGTCCTCTGCTGTTTCTTTGGTGTTGTATTGTGAATAGTTGGGAAGTACATGTGGTGTTTTATTTTGCTCTCATCAGCATTTTGATTTTCCAAACAGAAAAGGGTGTTCATGATTTCACAGTCAGTCCTGGCTTTAAACCTGCATTTTTCCTACATTGCTTATAATCTGTTCATTTCATCTCACCATACAAAATGATTGGCCTCATAGGTTTGCTTTTCTTGTGACGTACCATTTTAGAATGTTTTACAGCACTCTGCAAACCGTTGGCCAAAAGCAGTGGTAGTAGCAGATGCATTTTAACATCACTGACTTGTTAGCACTCTTGTAGCTCCTACAGGTAAGCCTATTAATTCATGTTCCCAGAACCAGATCGTTCAGATCGAATACTGAGTGTGATTAATCAGAAATGGCTTTCTCATCTATTGATGTCTTCATCTCAAGACTGGGTATTTTTCTGGGATGTGTGCTTAGTTTAGTCTAAACTTAGTTTAAACATAATTTATTTGATTCAGTGTTACTACTTGGCATGTAAACCTGTTTTGTACAGGAGTTCACACTAGTTGAACCAAGGATCCCTTCTGTCCTTAAAAATCTGTGACTTGGGTTTACCAAACTATTGAGAAGACTGAAGATTGTGAAGCCATGATAATGTAATCGGCAGGCCTAATAACTGGAGAGACTGTGCTCTCCTTTGTTTCTTCAAGAAGAGAAGGGAAGACTACAAGTTTCACACACTTAAGGGCATGCCTACACATTTCCCTATGTTGATGTTGTTACTGTGTTATGCCTTAGTACTTCCTTTTGGAAGTGAAATGGATACAATAAGTTCTTTTGGAAGTACTAAAGCATGGCTCAGTAACCACCCATACTGTGTCATATGTGCAGTGCATGGGTATTTTTAGCTACTACTTCACTGTAGCGGTGCGCTATAGCAGGGGAGTGCACTACTACAGCGAAGTAGCTGCCGGTCACATGTAGACACGTGGTTGCTATTTCACCATAGCACATCACTGCGACAACATAGTGTGATGCATAGAGACATGCCCTAAAAGGAGCATATTTCCTTTATCGAGTGATATACCACTCCCTTTTAGTCTTGAAGCCAACTGACTAAGAGCAGTAGCAGCAGCAAACTAAATGGTAAAGCCAGCCTTATTTCATGCAATGTTAAATTTGGGGGCATAATTTTCTGTTTTCATTTTCTAGAGTTGTCCGTTAATATAGTTGCTCAAAGTGGAACTGGAGCCTTGGATAGAAAAGCAAAATCTAATATTCTCAGACCAATGTTTAGCTTACGCATTTAGCACAAGTTGGACAAAATTCTCAGCTGGAATAAGTGACTTCCGTTGAATTGCATCCAGCGGAGCTGCACTAATATACCCCAGAAGAGAATTTTGGCTGCTGTATTATAGTATTCACAGTAGAAAATGCGTTAGCCAGAGTGGTTCCACTGTGAGAAGTGCATATTTAAACATAGCACTGCCTTACTGAATGGGACTACATCTGTGGGTATTTAGTGGCATAAAGCTTATAAAATGGTATTCTCTTGCTTTTGCAAGCACTGCCGAGCCTGTATAGTTATGAGAGAGTGAGCCAGACTCTGTTCTGGCTTTGCATATCATTAAGAGAAACTGTTCACCAGATTGACTGCAGATTCTTGGTTGTACAGAGCTCAGAAATAGCCAATCTTACCTTTGATGTTCCAGTTTGTAGAAGCTGCCAGCTAAAGTCAGTGGGAGTCGAGCATGTAATCCCTGCTTACATGCTTCTGTAAATGCTATTAGATGCCTCTCTTCATCTTTAGGTGCCTTTACAAAGGTCATTCTAGGGATCCCTAGAGCCTCAAGGCAATTTTATAGTTGCCTTTTTAGAATAAGTTTCAAATCCACCTCTGCTTTCACAAGAAAGTTTTCCTACTGCAATGATCTTGGATGAAGCCAGTAAAATTAATAAGCATTTATCAGACATTTGAGATGATAAATATTTTTGTCATTGTTAAGATGTGAGTGCCAGTGGTTATTCACAGTGCAGCAAAAACACTCAGTTGTGCATGATGGATGTGGAAGCTTGATCAATGACAAATATTCCCTCTTCTTAACAAGTTGCTGGGAATTACCAGTGTAACGTGGCACAATACACTTGAAAACAGTACAGCCTCATTTGTTTTACTGCTTCTGACACATTTGAGGGTGCATATGGAGAACTGCGCCAAGCCTCTGCTTTACTTTTTCTATTTAAAGGACATAGACAAAAACACTTTCAAAAGTCTATACATATTCTGTTTCTGGACTGTTAAAAAATAAGCATCCTTTGCCCCTCTGAGGAATATTTTATTCTCATTTCCAGTATCAGGTTCATGGTGGGAAATAATAATGTAGTCTTCTGAAAAGGGAGGGCAGGGACAAGCATCATAAAGGTGGATGGGATGGTGGCCTCTGTTGTGAAAAGAAAGAATCTGTCCCCAGTATCAGCTGAGAATAGCTATTTATCACATTTGTGCCCTTCATCAATCACTCCCTCCTCCTTCCAGAAAGTAACAGAAAACTCTTCCTTTGCTAACTCTGGATGTGAAATCTTGTTTCCCTATCCATTTATCATGGCACCTTTCATTTTGTTTGTGGAATATTAATTCTGCTTTTCATAACATCCGGTAAAAATGGAAGTACCTATTTTGTCTCAGTAAGGTCAAATACTTTACTTCATTTCCATCAGGATATGTGACATGTCTGATGTAGCACAGATGTAGCACATAACCGGATTCTTTTTGTAGTAGATTTGCTGTGTAGACAAGATCACATAACTGTGTTTTTCCAACCAAGCCAGCCAGCCAGTCATACTTCCCAGTTTTCTGTCTGGAAAGATACCCCAAATTATATTGGGAAAGGTTTTTAATTAAGTCTTCCCTGATGAGTCTCAGCTGAGAGCAATTTTTAAAAAAGAAAAACCTACTTGGGAGTGAATAGGAGTATGCTGTAAAGTTAATAACCATCCTCTGTACTCAAGTGGGAGTTTAATTCATGAGAGGCCAATATAAAAGCAGATGATGTAGTTGTACCCTGAGTGTATAAGGCAAATGTGGGAGTCTTGATATTGATGAGCTTCTTGTCTTTTGTTGCATACTAAGGGGCAAAGGAAGAAAAAATACGATAGTTGCAGCCAAGCTAAATTAGTGTGTGTGTGTGTGTGTGTGTGTGACTGTGACTGGGGAACAGAACAAGGGAGGGGGAGGAGGAGAATATCTATCACAGGCACACCACGAGTGTTTAATTTTCCAGAGACTATGATTAAACAAATGTTGCTGCTGCCTGGCAGCCCTTGCAGACATTTGTTGGGACAAAATTACAAGTAGGTAATTTGTCTGTAGTAATAGCCAAGATGGTCTGGCTGCATATTCTTTACAGTGCCTGTTTTCTATGTTCCTTGATATTGAATCTATCTACCAAGGTTTCCTCAGTGACTCAAGTAGTACCTGCACATTTTCTGAGGCTGGGAGAGAAATTTTGCTACTGCTGGCAAAATGTGGCTGGGTGGACTGTATGGCTTTAGTAGCTGATTTTGGAGTTTGGTTAATTAAGAAGAAGGGACCTATAAAATACAGTGCAAAAGGGTGAGCCTGGCATGGATGAAATATATGATTGTTTTCTATGGCACTAAACAAGGGGTGAGGCTCTGAACCACCCCCAGCAATATCAGTGGTTTAAGCTGATATCAGATGGATTTTTCAACAGCTGTCCTCCTAACCCAGATACTATTGCATAACCTACACGGGAACTGATGTAATCAGGGGGAAGCTATATCTGGGTAGATTCAAAATGTAGACTGCATATGACTTCTAAAGGTTAATTTACAATGGCGAATCACCACAATTCAGCAGCAGCTCTAGTTGTACTGATGCTAACTGCTAATGGTGGGTCATATGAGTTTAAGAGTGTGTTGCCTCTGGTTGTAATCGGTGTTAAAGCTCAGTTGGCCAGACTCTGCCTAGTGCTGATCCATATTTAGGGGTAAACACCCATTTGGCTCCTCAGGGTAAATTACCCCAATTCTCAGTCAGGGATATTAGTGAGTATAGACTAAGCTGCAAAAAAGCTCCACTTCACTGCTTTCTCAGAAATGTTCATGCAACTGAGAGACTCTAATAGGATAGCTGTGCTCCTTGAGGTATAAAAATGGTTTTATTCATTGACTTGAATTTTCATGATATCCAGCCAAGGATGTGCACCAAGGGAGTGGTAATGATGTGAGTGAACAAATAGATAAGCTTAAAGTACATTACTTTAAGCCTTTGCCCTCACTTCTTTCTCTATTACTGCCTTTCTCCCTTTATCTGAACACATGTATGGGGAGTGCATGATGGCATGGCAGAACTGTTGTCAGTGCAAGTGTAGAACAGTGCCACCTATGCTACGTGTGGATTATGTGAGCCAGTGACTATTAAACCTTTATGCTATGGTATGTTAGGGTACATAATTTACAGAAAAGCTATTTCAGCAATAAATCTAACTATTTAACAATCTATATAATCAGGCATTTTTTTATTAACTATGGCTGCTTATAGACTTGAAAAAGAACCAAAACAAAACAATGCTTTACTTTAAGCTCAGCATGCCCCTACATCCGAGCGTAGAGCGTTCCCAGAATAGGCATAACATTAGTTTGACCCAGCTTGCCCAACATCTGTATAGATAGTGTGCTTCAGCAGGGCTTTTTGTCACTTTTATCTAACAGCTGATTCAAAAAAAACAAACCCCAAACCCAGCACTTTACCAGAACAGACATCACTAGCGTAAAAGTGCCAATAGAGCCCCACTGAAGTGTAAGATCTATACAGATGTTGGGTGAGCTGGGTCAGACTAACATGATGTCTGTTCTGGTAAAGTGCCGGGTTTGGGGGCTTTTTTTTCAGGTTTGTCAGCAGTCTGTGAGTCCAACTGTCTCAAGCTTAGAGAGAAATAAATAACCTAATAAATGTAAAATAACTTGAAGAAGGACCTAACATTCCAGCCACCCAAAATGTTGCTTTTTTAAGTCGAGGTATCTCATGCCCCTACATGGTTTGAAGTATGTCCTGTGTGGACTGAGGAGCTGAGAAACTTGCTTAATTTTGCTCAATTCAGGAAAGACTTGGGCAGGATGAATAACATTTTTGTGGAGTGAAAGGGAATTCTACATTTCCAGAGTCAAGGTAGACTGACTTTATACATAAAAAATAAATAAATAAAAGCTACTGCCTGCAGCTGCTCAGGGTTTTAAAATGTTACAAAACAGTCCAGAAGGAAATGGATCAGTGAGCACAGGGCAAGTGATGCTGTCAAAGGAGGGTTATAAATAAATGTATTATATGCCCAGAATCGCACGGATTCTGATTGTGTGAACATCGTGCTAGTTGTTACAGATGTTCAGAGCTGTGGAGAGGATACATATATACATAGCATAGATCTTTCTTTAAGCTTACATATACACACTTGCATTATTCTATAAACTCTAGACTTAAGAGGTGGTCGCAGGTGACCAAATCTTCAGGACATCATTGTACTTGAGCAGCAGAATGTCTTTTCCTTTCCTTTTCTCTTTGATAAGATAGAAACTAGAATTCTCAGAGCTGCTCTCTGAGACTTCCAGTAACTGGATTCCACTGGTTTTAGCTGTCTTCTGCATGCTGGTTTCTGTCCATGGCTCTTTCCACACTGAGCTGTCTGTCCCACCTACTGTTCCATTTGATATCCAGTGCAGCCTCAAAATTTCACTTGTCTGGGAAAATGAAAGATAGAAACTCTTGTACAGTCTGCAAAATCCCTTTGTGAAGATGAGATTTTTATGTTACAATCTCCCTGGATTAAATGTTTGTTGCATATTAATTATTGAAGTTTTGAACAGCCTGACTTTTCAAATATAATAGACAGTAGCAGGGCACAGGGTGGGTGAGCAGGGCACAGAGTCTGTGCTCCAGCAGCAAAAACAGCCCCATGATGTTGCTTTTGCTACAACAGCCAAGTGGCAGGGACACTGTGCTACTGCTGAATGAGCAGCCACCAGGGCAGGCAGATCATACTGTGTCTGCAGCAGCCAGGGACTGGTGTGGAGAACCTGGCATAACTATGACTTCTCCACACCTCCCTCTAGCTCTTGAAATCCCCACCCCTCCATCACTCAGTGGCCCAGGCCACAAACCCTGCATGCTACACCTCTGATAATAGAACATGCAAATCCCAAATAAGAGCTCTGAGTTTAGTAGCTAAATTTGCATCAGTGCTCAAACGTAGAATGTGTGTGTCCCGTTAAGAGACACACATGCATATACAGATGCACGCACGCATATGCACTCTTAAAAATTGGAATTTCTGTGTTCAAAGAAAAAGGCATATCTGTAATCTGCACGTTTTAGTGTTCTCAAATTCAAAGTGTAGTTTACATTTTAAAAAGGAAAGGAAGGAGACAGGACAGGAGGAAAGAATGATTTGACATCATATGACTCCTGTAACATGTACATACCTGTTCCAAGATGATGCTTCCTTAACAATTAACAACATTTGGACAGCTAGATTGTCACATATTAAATAATTTGTATGGGAGAGAAAACACCTGGGCTCATTTCTATCATCGTAATTTTAGAAAGCAGAAATAATTGGAATGTCAGAGTAGCAAATTATTGCAGGTTGAGTAAATATTTTCTTAATGAATCTTGGCTACTGCTGTTAGGATGGTACAAAGGAATTGCCAAACTAAGCATCTTTGCTAATATCAGAGGGAGGTGGCACAATTTACTATAAGGGTACCTCTTCCTAATCCCTTCCAGAAGGAGACTTATGAGAGCCCTGTATTTAAAAGCTCTGGGCCCTTGTTGTACTCCACTTGACCTCACTCATTTTCTCTTTCCTTGCTACTTCCTCATGTAGAAAAAACTGGGAGGACGACACAAAATTGGAAGGAGAACCTAGCTATTGAGCACCCTAGCAACAAGCAAGCTGCTGTAATATCCCTCTCCCCTGGTGCAATAAACACTTCCTTCCCAGGTGTTCAGCTGCCAAGGAAGCAAAAAGTAAGCAGAGGATTTGAAGACATCTCTGTCATTCCTCTGCTTCGAGTGTCAGCATGAGAGCAGGGAGTGCGTTGGGGCACCTGTCTGGTGTGTTCCAGCTGTAGGTAGTGGCCTTTGTTAACAGGGGGATCTCCTGAACCACATACTCTTCCATCCTGGAGCCATCAAGACTCCCAATATAACAGTCAGTCTCAAAGTAAATGTTTAAAAAGGGAACTGCCACCATGGAGGCAGCATATGAGGAAGGGGCCACTTACATGGGAGATGGAGGAGCATGGATGGGAACTATATGGAAAGGAGTCTTTGGAGAAATGTCTTAGGAGCATCAGGCCATTCTGCTGATCGGTAAAGCTGCTACTTGTCTTGCTTGCCACATTCTGATATAAAGGATTTGTGCACTGATTTGTGTCATGCAAGGAATGTTGCAGCTGCTGCTATGGCAGCTAAACCTGTTGCCTTGTTAACACTGTGCTCTATTGATATTTGAGGAAGTTTACATCACAGCCTAATCATAATTTCCTCAGCAATAAGAGTCACTTCATGGAGAGAATCATCACCTGAAATTAATCTGCCCTAATAATGCCCTTCTATCTCTCACCAGAGAGCTGCTTAAAAAAGACACAAGGTACACTGAGGATGAAACGTAATCCTTGTACAGTGTTTTAGCCACCCTACATCCCTTTCTCACACAGAGCATAATAGAGCTCCTGTTGGCTCTCTCCCCTCTCCCTTCTCTCTCAGCAAAATGAGGTTCCCCCCACCTGCCTATAGCTCTCAGAAAAACCCTTACATGTGCCTCCCTGCCAGATTTCTGCCACTTGCTTCTCAGTAGTTGATCCCACTTCTGAGCAGCTCGTGGGCTCCATGCTGGTTTTCCCTGTTCTCTGTCCTTGTTATTAGCATGCTCCCTCTCCTCACCAGCTGATTCCCAATTTGACAAGCAACATCAGAGAGGGGCTTATCATCTTGAGAGCAAAGATTACAGCAGAAGGAAGAGGCATAGCGGGGCAGGTCTGAGCCTGTTCCACCACAATGAGAAACACACTCTGCACTGGCACAGAATCCTCCTGCAGTTCCCCAAGCAAAGTCCCTGATGGTCTGCAAATTACTCGTTACCAACCACTTTGCAGACTTCAGAAGGAGTTGAGGCCACCCTCCACTTTGTGGGATTAGACCTATGATGACTTATACTAAGTGTCAGCAATCTACAACTCATGAAGCAGATCCAGCCCATAAAGAGATTGTATCTGACCCGTCAAGCACAGCAAGTTCAAGCATATGCCAAAAATAAGTTTCGCACAGGAATTCGCCATCTAGGCTAGGGACAGACCTTCAAAAAGCCTGAGCCTGAATAGATTTTACAATCTATTTTTCTTTACAAGTTAGTCTAACCTGCAAAGCTTGAACCAATTTGGAGGTGAATAGACATTCCCTTTTTAATTCCAGAAATGCAGGCACACGTCTGCAGTGGCTCAGGTTAGAAGCCGGGGGAAGGAGTTAGAGCAGCCCTCCCTGCCTTTCCATAGGGGTGAGCTGAGGTGGGCATGGCCAGGCCCTGGCAGGACACTCTTATTATTTCCCCTCTCCCCTCCCCTATGCTCCAAGCAGCCCAGTAGGGAATGTTTATCACCCCTAACTCAGTATTTATCAACCCATTAAGAAAGCAAAGCTTCTTTCCAAGCTCTTCCTAAACAGCTTTTCCAAGGAAAAACATTAAGCTACCTGTTGACTGGCTCCAGAAAGTCTGTTGGACTTTGTCATCCCCCACAGCACAGACTGTAGCCAGCATGTGGTCTGTTAGGTAATGCTGAAGTGTCTGTGTAAGGCAGAGGAATGGGGGGGAATAATTCATGCTTAGCAGGGAAACGCCAAGCAGACACTGCTGTGCCTGCAAATCTCTGCTGGAGCTCCAGCCAGGGAGCAGAGAGGAGGGCCCAGCCCTGCTGTAGAGCAGAGAGCCCTGATCAGCCCAGAGAGTATACTGGGATGATGGGGGAGTCTGATTTATCTTAAACCAGCAAGGGGTCTAGGACAGACATTGCACAAACCGGTTTGAGCCAAATCAGTTAAATCTGATACTACACTCAACCGGGTTTTTCTCACACCCATTTCAGCTATTTTCAAACTGTACATCTGTTTTGTTACAGGTTTAAACCCAGTTTCTGATCACGTAAACTGGTTTATGTGTAATGTCTGTCCCTAGCCCATGTGATAGAATATCTGAAAACTGCTGCCTTTACCTTCCCTTAAGACTAAGCTGCGTTAAGTCATTCTGCTCTTAGTGAAAGGATGCCAAACCCTGACTTTTACCTTGAGTTGATTAGTAGAGAGAGGCCTAAACCAGGACCTAGATTCAAACAGTCTGATGCTGTGAGAGAGTTCTTAAACAGTTTTATATTTCACTGTTTGATTTCATCCCCATCAGCTATTTACCATACATAATAATAATGGAACAGATAAGAATGTTTTGCCAGTTGTGGACTTCTGCTCCTCATTCAAAGGTATAATGTTAACAAGTAAAACACAAACAATAATCCTGAAAGAAGGATTTTAAAGATCTTCCTTTGCTTTCCTCGAAGGGCTCTTAACAATGAGAGTGTTCATACTGTTTCCCTGTAAGTAGCCCACAATGTTAACATGAGTGAATATTCCTGATGCCTTCTTTTGACTAATTATTTCTGGTTTGTGTTTTTCTTTATTTTAAGAAGTGGGTCTGGAGGCAGAAGCAAAAAAAGATTAAAATGACAAATTGACCAAAAAGAGAAAAATGACAAATAATATGTGGGCTGAAATCTTCCAAAAATCCAGGAATAAATAAAGCTCCTGCTAAAGTGCCTTGTGGAGGAGGTTGATAATAGTGTCTCCCATTTTTTTTTTTTAAAGTAAGATGCCTTACTTTCTCTAAATGAAAGTTAAAGCCTTTTAAAAACTATATCACATTTACAGAAGAATACTAAAATAGATGTTACTGTGTACATTCTCCTTTTTTTAGGTACAGTAGTTTGAGGGGGAAGGGAGTGATCTCATCTGGTTGACTAACTCATCTGCATGGTCTCATCTGTACTAACTCCTATTGATTGTTGTTTATATCACAGTAGCAGCTAGAAGCACCAGTCAAAAATCAGTGTCCCAACATATTCAGCTCTGAACACAGGCACAGAAGAAAGATGGTCTCCAGCCCAACAAGCAGATAATTTAAATTAATACAGAATAACTGTGCTGAAGACAATTTTACCTGCCCTGCTGCTTTCCAGGATTTGTTAATTCAGTTACAGATAAGTAGTGAAGCTGCTTGTTGATTTTCTTCCTAACAGGGATGCAGACAAGTTTCAGACAGGCCAGATACTATTAATATTGTTGGGCTTTATCAGTATTTTCTGGGGAAGAGAGAGGAGACAGTTTTTAGAAATGAGGCTGTACAAGTTAGAAGAAAAATTATTTGATTTCTTGTTTTAGAGCCTGTATTCTGGACAGCTCCTGCCTCTTATTCAGAGCCAACTCTTCACTGAAGCAATGGAGTCTTTCTATAGACTTCAGTGGGAGTAGGATGACTATCCATGGGCCTGAATCTCTCCTTTGCACCAGTTTACCCCATTGACTCTAATGGAGTTGCATCCTGATTTTATAGTGCTTTTAGTAACATGAGGATCAGGTCCTTTGAGCACAGCTGTGCTGGGATTGTCTAATTACAGCTTGAGAGCTAGTGAGAGGGAGGAAGACCAGGCCCTGAAATGAAATCTGTTGCTTCTGTCTTAGCATCTCATGCAATGAATTAGATATCTAAAATATTTTCCAAATGTTCGTTTTCTCCCCTCTCTTTGCAATGAAGTTATAAATGGAAAGGGCTCATACAGAGTCTTCCACTGTTGCAATACAATATGTTCCTATCTTTTTTTCTTGTTTTTGATGATACCAAATATTTCTAAAGTTGAAACAACTAGCTGAGTCTTCAAAGCTTACTTGACTTAGTTTGAAAGAAGTAATCTACCAGTTGCATCTTTCTAGTACTTTTTGCTTGTCTAAACTACCAATGAGAATGAGGGAATATCTTGGGGTCTCAGCAGAAAGCACCCCAATACTCTACCATAATTCCTCGTAGATAGCTTGCTTATGGAGCATTTACAATGCAGATATACTAGCCCAGTTTATTGGTTGTGACTCCTTTTTCACCACTCCTTCTTGGTCTGAGGATATGGAAGTTTTTGAACTATGAAGCTACTAGAGCTCTGATTCAGTCTGACCTTTTAGCACCTGCCTGACTTTCATTTACTTTCTGAAAGTTGAGTATGTACCATGCTGAACAGAGGCCTTGAGCTATTTGTCTGTCTTCATGTTACTCATCTTCATCTTTTTATAGGGGGAAATGAGACTTAGATTCTAAATTGATTGGGATGGCTTAGTCAGAAATTAGCTGCTTTGAGCAGGAGACTGAACTAAATGATCTCCTGGGGTGTGTCCCCATGAGCAGGAATGTGCATTCCCTGGGGACAACAAGCCAAGGCAGATATTTATGCTACTGTTAGTTGTCCCCAGGGAACCCCCCTGCTTGTGCACTGTGGTGGGGTAGGGACCAGCACCTGGGCTGGATCCAATAAACTTACCTGGGGTCCTGATGGCCTCCTGGGGCTCCTGCAGCAGGATATGCATTTTCTCTTTGTAACTTGGTTGATGTCACTGAATGAATTTGTTTTGTCCTGTTGTTTTCTCTCTTTGTCCTTTTGTCAGGGCCAGATATGTACTCATTTACATTAAGTGCCCTCAGTCTTCGCAGTGCTCCGACAGTGTAAAGGAGACCTTTACCCAGCACAAATGAGAAATTGGCCTCTGGGGCATATCTATACCTTGTTAATGTATTTTGTAGAATGGAAGCATGTCATTTATGTGCAACTTAAACAGCACTATGGTAAAACTCTGCAGACAAATCAAACGCTTCAGTTCCCCTTGCTGTTGCTGAAGGTTATCCTCACGTTGCACCGAATGTGAAGTCTGTTACAATGGACCTTTCCTTATCTTTCTTCAAGAAATGTGTTAAATCTGCGTTTTTGTCTGCAGCCATTGGAAACCATTCTGTGTGCAGTGAAGAGCTGGCCTTATTAGTACAATAGTTTTCCTTTTGTCCCTCTTTTTTTCAGAGCAGTTAGCTGTGACTCATATTTAGTGCTCCCAAGGGCCAGTTTCCATTTGGCAGTTGGGCTGCTTTGCTTAGCTCCTAGGAGCTGATAGGAAAATTGTTGTTAAAGTCTGAGTATTCACTAGTTTCCCTTTCTCTTTGGTGTTCTCCATTCAAAAGAAAACAATATGTGCAGGCTCAGTCCAGGACAGTTTTCCTAATTAATAGTTATATTTTCCATGTTGTACTGTGAAATGTTGATTCCAAACCGGCCGTGTTGCTAACTCCGCCAATGATACAAGGTGATTTTACTGAGAAAGAGATACTACAGTATTGCCTACATTTTTAAATTACTAGTGATTTTGGATGCCTGTGCTCTGGAGTAATTTATTTAAGTTACTTAGAAGAGTCCTGATTGTCAGAAGGCAGGCACTTAGTAGGGCTGTCCAAAGCTTCAGTTGCTGATTCAATTCGGCCCTATTCGATGGTTGAATCTCTGAAAACGAACAGAACCAAAACCAAACCAAATCAGGAGACCCTTTAATTTCTCAAAATCAAATCAGAACCCTCCAAGTCAATTTGGAGAGAGAGGGAGAGATTTGATGATTTGGCCATAGACACAGCTTTAAATATTTTTTTTATATACCTCAAGGTACTAGGCAGCTTGTGATCACTAGGATGCTGGGGCGGATGGAGCATCCCATAGGAGCATGGGTGGTGGTCCCAAGCGCACTTGGCAGCAGACCCAGAAGTGGATCAGAAGCACTTCCAGTCTACTTCTGGGTCCACCACAGAGTGGGTGGGGGGTCCCTCCTCCTGACCCCTGGCTTGGCATCTCAGGGGTGCACCTGGGCCCCCCCCCATGGCCAATCACCAAGCTGGGGGAGTACAGGAGGTGTCCCCCGCATGCTCAGCAGTGGACCTGGAAGCGGACTGGAAGTAATTCCCGTCCACTCTTGGGTCTGCCGTTGAGCACGGGGGGTACCCCCTGCACTCCTGTGGGACACTCCATCTGCCCCACCATCGCAGCATTCACAAACCATGCCTGGTACCTTGAGGTATGTAGAAAAAACATTTAAAGCTGTGTTGATGGCCAAATCGTTGATTCTCCAAATCAGCATCTTCAGATTC
>JAGPOW010000261.1:176403021-176416214 GCA_030014935.1 Caiman crocodilus
TTCAGATTCGGCTGAATCAAATGGGAACAGTGATCCAAATCAACAAATCAAATCACTGTCCCTCAATTCAGGCTGAATCTGAATCTGAATTGAATACAGTCCATTTCGCACACCCCTAGTACTTAGTACTTTTGAGGGCCTCAGTCTACGACCCCAAGTTAAGAGTCACTTAAAAAATATAAGCCTGTATCTTTCTGTATCCATGTTGCCATAAAGATGAACATGATTTAAACCCAGGGTGGGCAATTATTTTGGGAAGATAGCTGCTTACTGAGTTTTGGCAAACCATCGAGAGTCGCATGATAGGCAGCCAGGAGCAGATAAATACTAATTTTCTAAAATTTTTAGGGACCCCACAGGCCAGATAAAATGCCTGGTGGACTGCATCTGGCCCTCGGGCCGCATTTTGCCCACCCCTGATTTAAACGATCAGTAAACAAATTAAAAGCTTAAATTATCAGGCATTGTTGGGTTTTATTTTGCTGCCAACCACCCTGCCATGTAAAGGCCTTCCACATAAAATTAGTGACAATAACAAAGTCTTTCAATTTAACATAGAAAGTAGTAAATAGTTAATCATCCTTATAACCTTTGTAAATTCACCTCAGTGCTTGTGATCTTTTAAGAATGATAATAGTCCAGAATTTCAGTGTAGCTTCCTCTTCTTGAACCCTTTCTGACAGCTTTTAAGAATGGGAGCACAGCAAAGGAATAATACTTTGTCTATCCATAAATCCTTTCATCCATGGATCTCAAAGTTATTTAAAAACACTGAATGAGTCTCTCCATACTACAGTGACTTAGATATGGTCAATGTTGTTGCCAAAGTTATTTGAGGATAAGATGGCCATGAATATAAAACAACCCTCCCCACAACAATTAGAGTCTTGATACGGAAAATGTATACATTTGTTATAATTTTCCAGGTTAAAAACCTAATTAGTGAAGGTTTGCCTTTGAATAAACATGCCTATGGTCATTTGCATATAAGCAAATTCCTCTGGGTACTGATCGACTTAGTTCATCCAGAATTGATGCATTTTACCTTTTTTGGAAACTGCTGCAAGTTTTAGCACAGGTACCCAAAAAAACATGCTTTTAAGCAGTACTTTTGTTCCTACTTATACGTAATAGAAACTTAAAGCCAAAAGGCTCATAATTTACCATATAGTTTGTTGGGCTGGACCCCAGTAGAGTCAAAGTGTTTCAAGTGATAGTGACCCTACAGCTCAGCACTGCTCAGTGTGTGCGCGTACTTCAGATACTCCCCCACAAAGGATCCACATGCTAATCAGGCCCCACACATAACTGGAACTTTGTGTTCTTATAATGAGTCTTAAGACTCTCCAAAAACTTATGCAGGTAAGGCACAGGGCATCCTGGTCTGGCTCAGCCCCGCTAATCTAATGAACAGGCTGAGAGAGGAGGTGACAGAGGGATTTGAGGAAAAACTTCATCTTGTATTCAAGTAAATATGGTATATTCATTCTACTGAGGGGTAGAGGGAAGTGTGGAGTAGCTGCAAGCTACTTTTCCAAAGTTGTGAAGTGAGAACAAAGAGAACTCAAGAAATCCCAAATGCCAGTTCTCTTCTGTTATTACCAGACCCTCTGACTCAAAAAGGCACAAGTAAAGTAAAGTAGGTATAGGCAGTCTGTTGCTATTTTTGTTCTTTTGTGTGAGTTCATAGTCAGAACTGATCCACATTTCTTCCAAGAATGTATCAAATTCATGAAGGGAGGAACTATCTCACTGTTCAGAGTCCAAATGATTGGACTTTATTCACCATAACAGTAGCAGGGAGGCACCTCCTCAAAACTAGCATGAAGGAGCAGAGATGCAGTACAAATTCTACCAACTGTCTACAAGGATTATGTATAATCATGGATCATATGACACTTTACCCATCTTCATGGTGCCACCTATGTTGCTCTTTGTAGGCTAGTCATAGACAGTCCTATAGTCATTTCTTACAACATGTGATTTTCATTATGATAACATTTAGAGGCCTCAACCATAAAAAGTGGTTGGGCCTTCGGTGCTAGGCAATGTGTGTGAGCGTCATAACAGACATCCCTGCCCTCAAAAGATTACAACCCAAACAGACAAGGCATGCCAATGATACGTCCAGACAATCCTCTACATCAAATGGGAAGATCGCTGCACAAATGCCAGCATCCTTGCTGAAGCCAGTGTTAGCACCATTGGTCTGTGATCCTCAAGCACCAACTTTGCTGGACCAGACATTGTGTGAGGATGCCTAACTCTTGACTCCCTAAACAACTGCTCTACTGTGACTTTAGTTGTAATCTGAGATTTCATAGTGGCCAGAGGAAATGCTTCAAGGACATGTTGAAGGCATACCTTGAGAAAGTGGATGCTGACATCAAGAGCTGGGAAAAGCTGTCTGCTAACTGACTCCAGTGACACTGCAACCTCAACCAAGTGGCAGGGCCTACTACAAAGTCAAACATCTTGCTCTCCAAGCGGAGAAGAGAGGGCAAAGGAAGCAAAAGGAGAGAAATCCCAGACTACAGCTTACTCTCTGCTGTACAAAGACTTGCAACTTCCGCACATGGATCCGTGGCTCAAGGACTGGACTCTTAAATCGCCTTGATCAGGGAGCCATGAGAAAGATCATCTTCAAATTGCTGATGAGATGAGCTGGACAGTGGGTTGGGAGCATGTTATCTCCATGTTGCAGTTAGAGTAGCGAGTTTAAGTAATTTGCCTGAGGTTATAAAATTCAATGTGACAAAGTCAGCCATTAAACTCGGATGGCCTGAGTTCCCAGGCAAGTGCCCTATTCTGAGCATCACTGTTTGTTTGTGTGGTGATGGGGATGCTGAGAGTCCCCCTTCATGTGCTCATAGCTTACAACAGCAGAGCCCATAGAAGCCTTTTCACAATGCAGATAATGCCTTATGAAGCGCCAAGATGAATGTGTCCCTAAGCCAGGGGTGGGCAAAATACATCTTGCTGACCAGATCCAGCCTACCAACTGATTGGATCTGGCCCAGAGGCAGGTGCCCACCATTTAATTGTATCTGGCCCACAGCTATCCCCGTGGCATTCTGCATGGGACTGAGCTTTGCCTGCTCCCACCCAGGGCAGGCTGCGTCATACTCCCACCAGAGGATCCTAGCCCTGGCCAGCATGCACAGCTTTCAAGCAGGGCTGCTGCCACAGCCTCCCAGGTACTGCTTGGCTCCCCTCACCTCCTGCCTCTGCTGCGCTGCGCTGCTCTGGGCAGTAGGTAACATGAGAAAGCAGTGGCGGGAAGGAGGGACACTGCAGCCACGTGGTTCCTGCCTCAGCACATGGACTCCAGCTTCAATTCTCATCTGCCTTTCACCTACTCCACCTACCCAGCACCTATGGGTGGCTGAGGAGGGAAGGAAGTCCTGCCAGGCAGCTGTGTGTCCTGGTCAGGGCCAGGACTGGGGTGGGAACAAATGGAGATTGTCCCCATGCAGAGCACCATGGGGGCAACCACAATATGGATGTGTGTGAGTGCGGTGGAGCACACTTACACCCGTATTGCCCGGGTGAGCTCTGTTGCACCCAACCCCTGCCTCCCCTCCCCCAGCTGGCTCCCAGGACCGAACGCACAAGATGCCCCCCACACACAATGCACAAGAGTAAGAGTTTATTTTGAGCTATTATGCAATCGCCTTTATACACACTATTCAAAAAACATAAACCAGAACAGAAAATATTTTTTGAAATAAAATTAAAATATGTTAGAGTAGATGTTTGATTTTTAGTATATGATTTGTTGAAATGATAGCTTTTGAAAGATTTTATGTGTGCGGCTCTCAACAGCTCACCAAAATTTAAGTGACCTGCCAGCTGAAATAATTGCCCATCCCTGCCCTAAGCAAACCAAATTCTCTTTCTCTCCTCTAAATGCAGAAAATACCTGAGCCTTTTTATTTTTAATGTAGGATCTGGATAGTGAAGTCAGCTGTACTGACTCAAGCAACAGCAGCCTGTTACTTTCCCCGGATCAAAAAGTGTAATATTGAATTCATTGACTACTGTTCCCTGCATGCTGTCTCTCCAACAACCATCATTCTTGCTTGTTTATTAGGTAATGGCAGTGACCGGTACTACCAACCGTGCTAAGATCATGTTTAGTTTGGCAATGATTAATGTTGCATTGAGGAGAAAGGAAAGTTGTTTGGATCTCCTTACAGAACTGATACACCACAAGCCACAGAGTAGTCTGAGTTTTGTGCGCATACTTGTCTTCTCTCTCTCTCTCTCTCTCTCTCTCTCTCTCTCTCTCTGAACCACATAACATGTTTATTTGTCTCTATAAATCACTGAAACCCATTTATAGTGCATGTGTGCACAAATGCACATGCGTGTGCATAGACACATTAGAAGCCTCTCTCCCTTTCCCAAAAGAAGCAATTTGAAGGAAGTAGACGCTTGCAGGCAAATTTAGTCTTTTGCAGACTGGGCTGCTTGACATGGCTGCGAATGGCAGGTGAAATGACGTTGGGTATTTCTCCTCCTCTCACCAGCTGCCAGTAACACTTCCCCAAAGAGGAGCAGGTGCAGCTGTGAGCTCCAGTTCCTTCTGCCTTCAGGCAGCTGTGTTTCCCACCTCCCCTTCTCTTCTGGCTTCTTATCTTACACTTCTGTAAAATAACCAATTTGATTCTCAGTCCCCGTCTCTGATGTGTCCTTTGGCTATTTTCCCAGTTCACAGCTGTCACACAGTGTTTTGCAGTGCTCTGTTATTTTTCTCCATCATATTATAATGCTTCCCTTGTAAGAGTCTTTCCTGTATGTGTCTTCCTTGAAATATAAAGTTATATGTTTCCATCCGTGGTTTGGGCTATAATATTTGGTATCATTCTTGTATGTTCATGGAAGCACTTCTTAATTCCAAAAAGAGAAAGAAGATGAAGTCTAATGAGCAATGGAAAGAATGGAAGACAATAAAAAAAAAACCCAGTATGTGTGTGCGCGTGTGCGTTACCTACCAAACAACCACTACCATAGCTAATATCACAAGGAACCTGCGTGTTTGTCTGCACCTGTCTGGGTAGACACATGAATGCAAGTTTCTGCCCTCTGCTGGATGGAATTAGAATGAGAACTAATTAAAAAAAAATACTGATTCAAAACTTTTGGGGAAAAGCAGAGATGGGAAAAAGAAAAATCCCCAAACCCCCCAAAACACCCTCACCTGCCTGCTAACATCTCACCCATCTTTGGTTTGATACAATTGCTGCATTTCTGAAGTCTGGAGTAGTTTTTAAAAGATCAATATTCATAAAGCTGCTGCTGGCTGTCATTTCACATTCTGATGATTGTATGGTCAAATGTTAGCCTCACCCAGGGCACGCTTGCATATTCTGCTTGTTTCAGCCCTTGCTTAAATTTTACCTCCCACTTGCTCACTCCCATGCAGCTCCCACTACCTATCAGCTGTTTCATGCTGAATCTTTTCTACTTCAACACTTTCTAAAATATACCATTCTCAACTGTCCACTCACAATATGTGTGATTTTTTTTTTTCCCATCTATGTTTCAGCTTCCTTCTGTCCAAGACTCAGTGTCTCCTCTTGACTTTCTTCTACTGCTTGTCCCAGAACTCCACATACTTCTACCAGGCAGCATTGGTTGTGCCAATTGTACCTTATTCCCTGCCCCATGTAAATTCCCTTTTTCCTTCTATTTAATACCCTCTAGGGACAAGCAGTAGATCAATGTTATGGACCCACAGATTTCACAACATCATGTGCTCTTGACCATGTTGCTAATTCTCAACACAGTTAATGATTTGAAGAAACAGGAATACTAGTTCAATTCATTTGGCCCCAGTTCCCCACCTCCCCATATTGAAATCCATGTGCCTGAGGCACAGTGTGTGTGTGCATGCATGGGATGTATCTAACTATACCACAGCATGTGCTCTTTGGATCACTGTGGGCTCAAGAGAGTTTATAGAAAAGAAAATCTACTGATTAATCACATCTTGAGGTCTTAGGGGACTTTTAGAATGACTGAATTTTCTTTTTCTTTTTTTTTAATTGCTACATTTTGGAGCCTACAGAAGTTGACAGTATCCTTTTAAAGGAAAACAAACGGCTTGCAATTAATTCTGAAAACAAAAAAAGATTTTTTTTTCTTCCCCAAGATGCACAGCAAGTTACCACAAAGTTATAGAAAAGGAAAGCTGTAGGCTTATTAGATGTCACGATTTACAACAACACGGACAAAGTACAGCAACTTTATTACAGTAATGCCATTCAGGTTACCATAGTTAAGGGTCTTTCAGCACCTACATTCTAAACCCTTCAGTCCAGCCATCTGCAACTCCACAATTGGTTCTAAGATGTAGCATTATTGTAAAAGTTCTCAACTCAGGATGGAATGCTGTGTGTGCAAGTATGTCTGTGTATTGTTGGTGCATTTAAATCACTAATGGAAAATGAATTAGTGTCCAAAGAGTAATATTTTTTCAAGCCTCCTTTGGGCAAGTTGCCACTGATTTCTGTGAAAGTTATGCATAAGTGAGACAAAAAGTCTACAGTCCTTAGGATCTGGCCTGGGGGTGTAATGCTTGAAAGGAAAAAAGTTATACTTTTAGATGTTTAGAACTGAGTGTAACATAATCTAGTAAAGGGACTGACCACTGTGAGAAAATTTAAACTGCTATTTCCTGGCCTTTTACTTAGTGTGTATGTTGTATCAGCTCTTATTATATGTCACATATGCCTGTCATAACCAAATCAGTTGAGTGTCCATGTCACAATAGACTGCGTGGAGCCATTACCCCAAATTTGGTCACGTTCCGCCTCATTAGTTATTCCTACCTAGCAGTCTGTTATTGACCACTCCGGACATATAAAGGTTCATGCAGCTTCCGCCCAAGTCGGAGACCTCCAAGCACGCGGCAGAGTAACTACAGAGAACTCTGTAGCACGACTGAGGAAACTTGGCGGACTGATCACCCACCAATATCTCCCCGTCACCGGGTCCTCTTGACGTACCCCCATTACCCTGCAGGTTCCTTTTCATTCATAAACTCATTAACTCGTAACTTGTTTTGCTAGCCGTGACAACGCAAGCAAGCTACTTTGAGGCCTGCACTGCCATTCCTCGCGGAGTAAGTAAAATAATCTTTTAAAACCAATAAGCTGTCTTGCCTCTCCTGCCTGACGTCCGATTAAATTAGTGATCCTCTGGTCGGCTCCAGCCGCCCGAGACAATGCCCTCTTCTCGGGGAAGTATTTCCTGTCCTAAAAGGCAATAAACTTAGCAGTTTAATGTATCCATTCCAGCTCTAATTTATGAGACTCACAGATTATTGTCAGTTGCACCAAAGAACCTATGCACCTTTGGGTATAAATATATGGCAGTTCCTCTAGTTATTAACTGTATGTTGAATCAGTAGCACCTACCATTCTGGGCTGGTAATTTCCCTGTGTTATATGTGGGTCTTAGGTGATATTTCTTTTGTCTAAGAAGAGTTCCTATTTCCTCAGCAGTCAAACTCAGAAGTCTTACATTTTAAACCATGAGAGTTAAAGACAGTTTTGGTAGCAGGGCATAGTAAATTTGTAATTTTTTTTTATTTCCCCTTCTGAAAATAGCCGAGAGAAGAGCTTTGTTTGCTGTGCTCCTGCTTTGAGTTCCAGGATGCATGAGCAAAAAAGAAATAATGTACATTTTATTACTTGTATTACAGATATAAGTGCTAGGGTGTTCCAGCTGAGGACAAAGATTGCATTGTACTTGACATACGGAGTAAAACAAAATTATTAGTTCCTGCCCCAAAGTGGCTTTATTATGATTATTGGTTAAGAATATTTTTAATTTCAATCAAAATAATTTTTCCTAGCACATAAGCATATTGGATATGGGAAGCAGCTGGATTCAGATTCTGGTCTGTAATGGTCCTGAAGGTGCTTATTGCAAATTTGTCAAGGAAATGGGCTGTTTCTAATTCTCTTGAAACGAAAGATCTCTTTTCGGTTAAAATTGACAAACTGTTTCATTTCAACATTTCCATACTAAAATGTTTTGGAAATTACTGGTCTGTAAATGTGTTCAGTATTTCATCTCATCTCAGGGCAAAAACAAATGTAAAAATATAAAAAGTCCCCCATGATAAAAAGTCTGCTTCCTGAACATCTGTATTCTCTACTTCCTTGTGGTATAAAGTGATGGAGCTAAGAGCAAGGGGGCTGGTACTACTTGTTTGTGTGAAGCTGACATAGGATATTATCAATGTGAAGGTTTGTGTGAGATTCCATTTATGCCCACAATGAGCATCTTGTTATGAAGAGCCTTTATCCAGGTCAGTTAACAAATCTTAGCCACAATGCATGGGATTCCATAAGTTTGAACTTGATGTCCATTACATTTCTTTTATTAATGTGTCTGCTATAGTCAGGGTAATAAGTAGGTCATTAGAGCTGTAGAATTTGCTGCTCAAATAGAGATAGACTTCATTGTCGGCACAGGAGAGTACTTAAAGGTTAGTTTGATTTGGGGGAAGACGGTTAACAGAGTAGAAAAGGAGGAAGAGAGAAAAACTGAGCAGGGCTAGAAACCTTCCTTGCATTCCCTTGTGACCTGGGCACTGCCATTTCAGATAACTTGTTTAGTGGCTATATTCCATACGTCCTTAACCATTATCGTATTACGCGATCACATTCTCAGAGCTTTCTTTATGTGGGCAATTCCCACTACAACATAGCTACCTATGAAAAGTGGCAGGCATTGTGCACTAGGCAGTCGTTTTTAGGAAGGGAAAGGAAGAGTGTGTACATCTGATTCAAACGATTGAAACAGAATGGCAGATAGACAAATACTGGCACAAATTCAGACCCACTGAAGGCAGATGTAATTCTGTATGGCCCAGTACAATTATCTTAATTGGAATTTGATTCGGATGCTGGGGTCATGCTTACCTTTGCAGAAAGGGCAGTGGAATTTTTTATGAATACAAGAGGTCGGGACCTTGATTTCACATCTTAGATAAAGGAGGAGGAATATGACTATCCAGAATTCTAGTCTACAAAATTTAATTCCTTTTTAAGGTTGTTTTTTTTTTTTTTTCAGATATACTAAATAGTCTCTGTACCAGAAAGAGAGAGACTCTGGAGGCCCTGATGCATTTTTTTAATGACTTTCTTGGCATTTTCCTTCCAGTTCCCCGTGTAGAAAAAGACCCAGATGAATTTTATAACTTCTAGTCTGTTCTGTTCATCACTAGTCCTCTAAAACTGTCAAATGTGCAATGGAAAGACCTGTCTAGCATTTATTTTTTTATCTCCTTTGCTGCTGTTCTTCCTTTCTGTAGTACCTGTACTTGGTTTTCCAGTGAACTTTTGATTATTTTTAAAATTTATGCTAATTAACATGTTTGTGAATTCTGATGTAGACAGAACACAGATATTCCTTCCCAGTCATGTTTGATCTGCCTATTTGTGTTCTTTTCTGTTATAATTCAGACTTGTGCTTTGTTAGTATGTTGATTATTGCATTAAAGCATGACTAAAGCTTCATAGTCCCTTCACTCTCACTTTCTATTTTTATTCCTCTTGTCCTCTTAAAAATTGTTTGAGTAGCTCAGCACATTTTGTTTGTGAAAGCTCTGAATTAAATGACACTCAATTGATTTGTGCATGTTTTATTTTGCTAAGGGGATATTGTCAGATGTTGGGGGAAATAATGTGATGTTGGCTGACGTAAGACTTCAATTAACTAACAAGCAAGTTTACAGAAACTGTCACATTAACTTTGCACATAATTTTACTTGGGCTGAAAAGCTTTGTCATGCAGAAGTCATCTCTTGCTTTGTTGCCCAAGGGCACGATGCACAGAAAGGAAACTGATTTAACTTGCATTTGTTGGTCAAATATTGGTCTGCTTCTGCGAATGTTAACTATCAGGAAAGATGTTTTTCATCTGTCAGTAATTTGTATTTAACACAAAGTTGAATTAAAAAAGTGGTGTTCAGATGCTATTCAGATTAGACTGAGACAATGCCCTCATCTGCCTGCTTAAGCTATGACAAGTCAAAGGTGTTTTTGAAGTTCTGGTCATTATACCTGGTAGTTGGGCACGGGGGTTGTTCCTTAAGCTATTACAAATAGGTTGAGCACCACTGGTCTAAACTATCTGGCTTCACAGACTGGATGAATGGTACAGGGCTAGTCCATGAGCCTGGTCCAGCCATGGGGTCAGCTTGCGGGGTTGGTCCACAGGTACAATCCAACCATGGCATGCCCTAGCATGCTGGATCTGACTGTGGTGTGACCTGCTGCAGAAGGTTCCCTGGAGGTCCTGAAATTTGACAGTGGGGAAATGGTGCAGTGTTAATTGCCATAGCAAAGTAAGCTGGATAATATGGCTCTTCAGTCCATATTTGGCAGCCAGGCCCAGCACCCCCCACACCAGACTTAATAGCCCGACATTGGTCTCCAAGCTGTCCAGCTACATATCGGAATCGGATCGGTATCAGCCAGTATGGCTCCTTGAAAATCAGCCATCGGTATAGGCCCAAAACATTTTTATTAATAGACCCCTAATTCCTGACCTGGGTCAACCAAAAATATAAACAGATTGGAGATCTCAGTGAGAACTGGCACAGACCTGTCGGGATACACAGGTAGATGTGCATCACCAAGGGAAAATAATCAGTGCAGTAAGCAGGGTGTACTTCTGGTAGCTACTTTGGAAAATGTAAAACTGACTAGTCACATGTTCAGCTCCCATCAAACTCTTTCTTTTGCCTGCAGATGTAAAGTATTGCAGAGCTATAATGTGCCCAAGTGCAACAACTAATGATCTATTTCCTCTCAACTGTATTTACAGAACGAATACACTTACACGCAGAGCCTTAGCACAGGATAGCCCCTAATATTTTCTTTAGGGTGCTTAGACAGAGAGTCACTTCATTTCTGCCCACAGTGCAGGAGAAATGGGTTGGATCTTTTATTCTCTATCTTCTTCTAGTCTCCGAGTAATCTCACTCCTCCTGTCCCCAAAAATTCTATGTCCTGTCCAGCTTCTCAGCAGGCCTAGGAAAGCAGCAATTAGTAGGGGATAGCAAGAGGTAAAGAAGGTGGGACAACCTTCTTAGGGAAGTTAGCTATCACATCTTCTGGCTCCCAGACCCACCTATTTGTATCTCTACCACCATCAAATGTGCTTATGCACAGTGAATGTTTCTGCTATAGCAAGCACTAGTGGAATAATTGACAATGTTGATATCAGTATCACATCAGGATATATGGAGGTGCAACCTTCTCAAGCTCCTTGTTTCAGTTTGCTTGCCTGCAGACTTAGAGATACACCTATTTGGTTCACACTGGGAAGACCACGCTCTTCCCAAGCAGAAGAGCTAAAACCTTTATTAAAAATGAAATTTAAATTCTAATATAAATTATAGGAAAAAATGTGTTGAAGGGTTATATGAGCCAGGATCTCTTAAAACTTCCTGTTTAACAACTATACCACTGAAACAACATATTCTGAAATACATTTAGCTTTCCTGGGGCTCTATACATTCTTACTGAGCTAGAAATCTCTTTTTTGCCCACATTGTCCTAGTTACTATACTTCTGTTCTGGAATAGTCTAGATTACTGGAAACTACTTCTTGGCACTTTCAGAAAAGGTGTTATAACATGTAGTGCTTATAGTACAGTATGAATTATTTTGTCACTAACCAGACATGCGCAAAGATTAACATTCTTTGTGGGAGACGGGCTTGTGTTAAATTATATTGAAAATTATTTTAATGTGGGAAGATATGGTAAAATGGGGCTTGGAGGGTGAAATCACAAACTGCAACAAGAGGCAATAGGAGGTGGTAGGGAAGGAAAAAGAAAAGTATCATTATTTTCCAAGGACCTTGAAGTCTCAGGATGATTATTCTGAATACTCTAAAAATGTAACAGGAGATTTATTGAAAACAATTCACTCTTCAAAATGGCCTAAAAAATGTCTTGAATCACCAGCTGCACATTTTAAACATGTAAAGTTTTCAATAAAGGATTTTTGCAGGTTGATTGTGTAGTCAGCACCTTTTTCTTAAGAATTAGATTTTTCTTTATGGCTTTATTTTTCATCAGCAAGTGCTCTCCATTAAGGCAGTTTTGGCTATTGCCTTCTAAAATCTTATTCTCAGTTCCACTACAGTTTTAAACAAAAGAACTGAAATCAGCATGCTCATTCTCAGTGCTTTCTTTTTCTTTTAATTTCTTTTAATTTCCTTTCTTAAAAAATGAGTGGACTGTTTTGAGGATCATTCAGATCAATGGGCTCAATAGGTGTGCATTGTTGAGAAAATATCATTAAAATATATTATTTCTCCTGATCTTTTTTTAGAAAGGATATTTAGCTAGGGAAAAAATGTGTTAATGCAGCTTAAAGCTTCCCACCTCTCCCACACACCAGAATGGGCTCCTAGAGCACAGATGCTTCTCGAACGGCAACAGGGATGGGTTTGTGCAGCCTGCGGCCTGGTGTTCATAGCATGCTAGGACATTAGCTCTTTGGAGTGTTCTTGCTTTCTGAACAAAACTAGGAGTGAATTAAGCTTGCTGTTTTCACACAGGCTTATATTTTGATATATACCTTATTTATATTCAGGAAAACCATACAGACTTTTCCTATTCAAATTACTGAAAGCGCCCATAGTGGTGTTGTTGTCATTTCCCCACTACCACCACTGCACTGATTGTTGGGTAGCCACTAGTAGAAATCGGGGGCTCCCATCACACCCAGAGCACTGACTGTTACCCTTCTGACCTAAACTATGGAAGGTTCATCGCAGTGCGACATGTAAACTGTATTTATACTACCTGTATTTATACCAGTAAATAGTTGCAGATAGGGTTACAGAGCCAGAGATGGATGGCATCCCTAGAGAGGAAGGAAGTTTGGGGGGGGGGGGAAGACATAGATATTCTGCAAAGAGGGGGATGCTGTAGAGAAGGTCAGTGCCATAGCAACAAAGTTTGGCACCCAGGGCAAAGCCTGAAGAGGCAGCCCACCTTCACCCCACACACAGATCCAGTGGGTACACGTGCCCCTGTGCTTGCCCAGGAATGCACACGGTGGCAGCAGCTGCCCTTCCCGCATCCCTGTGCCCTCCCTCCCAAAACAAGCTGCTCACAGCTCCATCCCACACCTTGCCCTGGCTACGCAACACCT
>JAGPOW010000261.1:176416314-176464748 GCA_030014935.1 Caiman crocodilus
CTTGGCACTCCTTTGCTTCAGCACCAGGGCAGTCGCCCTGCTCACCCTCCCACCCACCTTGCTACAGCACTGGAGGAGGTCAATAGGTAGGCATAGAGTCCAGCTTTAGCCAGCATACCCCAGATGTATTGCTACCACATCAGGATAGAAACATGTTGAGAGCCACTTCTGTAGGTGAAGGATTCTGTAGGGTCATATATGAAGGGGAATATAATTGGAGTGACTTTTCAGCTATAAACTTGAAGAAGTTTGCAAGCAATGACAGGTGTCAAAGATCACCTTCATCCTTCCTAATCCATGCAAAGCAATCCTAGTATGGACATGAGATGGACTACACCAGTATAGGATGGTAGCATAAGTGTGATTGAATGTTTATGCTTTATGTTGCAAACAAAATGTTGATAACTGTCATTTGAGTTTTCCTGTGTCTTTCAAGCTTCACAGCCAGTTGCTTAGTAGCCTAAATTTAGTTGCATGAATAAACTTAATTGCTGAAAATTGACTCCTTAGCTTATTTGTCTGCATATTGTAGAGCCTAAGTATTCAGTTTTGATCTATCTTGAAAGAGATCATCTTGATTTTACATATGTTAACAGTTTGTATGGCAAGTGATAAGAGAGTAAGGAGACACAGAAAGAGAGCACAAGAGAAAAAGATAAGGAAAGAGTGCTAGGGAGATGGAAATAATCCAAATGTCTCATTACAGAGATGAGGGCCAGTGTGAATATACTTGAAGGTAGCTAAAAAGATAGGTATGTATTCAGAGTTCGTGGTGTTTGCTGCCTTCCTTACATTTCATTTTTACCTACCATGTATACCCATCTTACTGCAGGCAAACAACTGTTCTTAAGTCACTTTGCTCTTTATCTTTTGTATTAGAAGAAGATGCATATTTCTATGGCTCTGAATAGTCTCAGTTAACCTGCCCACCTTTAGCAGAACACTCAACCCTTAAGTCTTCCTTACCACATAAATGGGCATCAGACTGTGGAAAAAAATCAAAGAAAAAGGCCCCAAAATGAGTAAACGTGCCCTCTCAACTTCTGTTTTAGCAGCTAGACTATTTAAAATAGAATGCGTTCAAAAACACTGTATAAGATTAATGTCTAACGATGCTGAGGGAAAAAAAGCCTCGTTTATAGATGTGTTGATCTATGGTAATCAGGTGCTGGCACTCAGTTGAAGAGATTTTGAGCATATGATAAATTCTTGGCAGTGGTTTCCAGTGCTAAGGAAACTCAACTCAAGCAGCAGCTTTGATGCTTAGGCCAACTAGTTAAGCACTATTGAGTAGAACAAAAACTAAAGGGAAGCAATTGCCCCGATAGCTTTGCTACAGCATGCACTAGGTTTAAGGCATGCCTGTTGATTCTCCCACCTTCTGCCATTGGGACAAGAAGTGTCACAGCGAGGAAATTATAGACTAGGTAATTCTTTAACAATTCCCCTCTGAATGGCTTTCAAAATTACAGCGTTGGAGAACAACGCACACTGTTTGCATTACAACTGCTAGAGTGAATAGGGGAGTGGGAGGGTGAGATTTTAAAAGGATGCCATGGTAAAATATATAAAGGGATAAATGAAAGCTCTCCAAACTTACAGAACCTGGACCAATCTGCCTTCTTTTAATCAAATATACAGCATAGTCTCTTAAGGCTATAGAAGCTAGACCCCCTCCCGCTCTTCCCCCCCCCCCCAAAAAAAATTTTAGCTTGCAGTCCTCCAAAATAGAAGATGGGTAAGGGTTGATTTTGTTGTTTTTGTTGTTTTTTTTAAAGGAACCCCTACCTGTACATAGATATGGCAATCACAGTTAAAATTCGGTTTAGTTCTTTATATAAATCTTCATTCAAGCAACTAAGTCTCAGATCCATCCTGCAAGTCCTTTCATGCATGCTTAACTTTATACTTGCTTCACATCAGTGTAATTATTAAGGATGCTGAGCATTTCAATACAAGCAGGCTGTTCTAGATACCTACCTTTAAACGTCTACTTTAAGATTGGCCACTCCATGATGCTACGTTCAGAGTTGATAACCATAGGCTGAATGTAACACCAGTTGCAGCAACCTAAATCGAGTGTAATGTTTTAGAATCAAGTTCTTTCTGAGGTTTTAAAAGTTAAACAGCTGAATTCTGCAACAATCCGATAAATAAAGGTCAGCCCCAAGGACCCATCCCCAAAGTGGTGAGTTTGGGCAATACTTTTTTTTCTGACTTCCAGTTATTGCTGAACAGACACCAAGAGAGAAAAGGACAAAGCCAGAAAGAATTTAAAACATCTGGTTTGTCTGTAAGCTGCGTTGCCTGTTTCTGAAGCATTTCTTTTGCTAAACTTCCCTGAATGTTTCTTTCATTACATTCATAAATTCTTCAGAACCTGATCTAAAGCCTGATGAACTCTCCTCAACTCTAATTGGCTTTTGTTCAATCCCTTAATATTCAAAAACTGAATGAGCATCAGCCAGATTTGCCAAATGTGCTAACAAAGAGATGGATCTTATTCCCTAAGTGTACTCTTAAAGCAAGGTAGGCTAGTTTAGAAGGAGGGCTTAAAAAAAGAGAGAATTTCTGTATGGTGGAAGTGAAAGCATTAAAAGAAACAAAGAACATTATTTTTTAGAAATAAATGATTGAAAGAAGCTCAGGAGGGTGCATTCATGCTTTCTGGAAATGGCAGCAAAACTAGGATGGGTGCCTAGATCATACCTAAAAGGAAGATGGCATCTCAGGAAATGAAAGTCAAAGATATAGCACAGACAATGATAGTTTTCAAGGTTGATACAGCAATAATACACACACACTCACACACGTGCTTAGGAAAAGAAAAGTTTTCAAGCTGCACAAAATCAGGCTTTTGTTTTTAGAAACATAGTGAATATCAAAGAATAAAAGAAAAGGAAGGGAGGACAGTTCAAAAATTATTTCTGTTCTCTCTTTTCCTAGCTGTTAATTTCTATCACAGACCTGCTTTGATCTGAGCTGAATGTGACTATTTTCTCTTCCTGCGTACTAGCCTGCTTTGGTTGTGAGGGAAGAAAATCATTTTAAATCTGATAAACCACTTCTTCACCCAACCAAAAGACTATCAGAAAAAAAAAACCTTTTAAAGTATGTAGTTTGCACCAGAACTGAGGAAGCAAGTAGAGAGTAAGAGATGAGGGGGAAGAGAGAGCCATCTCATATATATTGAGTTGAACTGATGCCAAATAGACTCCCTTAGTTAACTGTTTCTCAGCAGTTTTCTCTAGATATAATAATTAATGTGCAGATGCATTGCTGTTACCCAGACATCCTTCATTCTAATTCTTTACTCTGCATTGTTTATGATATTGCTTAAAAAAGCAATCTTGTAATAACCCTCGCAAATTGATCTCTCTCTCCTGATTTATATCACTTGTTAGTAGGGCTATTTCCTTCATTGCAAATTGTAGTAATGCTGCTTAAGAATGAGTAACTAATGTCTGGGATCATGTGAAGACCAGTGATATACGGGCTAAGGGTGTCCTGAGAAAGAAAAAGCAAGTGAAAATTGGAATGAAAAGCAAACAATAATGTTTACATATCTGTAACACATAGAGCCAACTACTCCCCTTCCTGTATACAGCAAGGAGTGAAATGGGGGGCTACATTTGTCAGATTATGACATCATTCTCTTCCAAGGAGAGCAAACTTAAACTCCAAAGAACTATGGGAGCTTTCCTGGTAAATGGCCAACTCCAGACTCCCAACCCTTTATACTGTTGCATTTCAGTTCAATTCAGACTTTCAGAAGAAATCTCTAGCCTCCTTTGGCAGACGGCAGGGAGAGACTCTTATTCACTCTTCCACTGTTCTACAGTGACACCTATGCTGGGGCATCCAGTTCAGCTGTTTACTTGTTTACATTATTAAAACATAGTTTGTCTCATAATATAGAAGAGACCTAGCCATTTTGCTCATCTCGCTCCAAAACTAGACTGGGACTAAGCAGAGCAGAAGTGCAGCCAGGTACTCAAAGACAGTGGCAGTCCTATATTAATTATATTAGGAAGAAGGGTTATTTTAAATGGGTTCTCCAACAGGGCTGTTTATTTTAGCATAGATAAACCTCTGTTGCTAGCATGTAACAATCCCAGTTAGAGATCAGCTGATTTTCTGACAGTGGTACCCGCCAAAATTTCTTCTGTAACTAGTTTAATTGTTTTTATTTTTTTGTATCAACAGGTACCTAATTACAACATGTGCTAGAACATGGTAGGGGATTAAAACAAAATGAAACAATAATACTCTCATTTTCATCCACAGGTAATGCAGGTAGTGAAGGAACAAATAATGAGAGCACTCACTACCAAGCCTAGCTCTCTGGACCAATTCAAAAGTAAACTTCAGAATCTAAGTTACACAGAAATTTTGAAAATCCGTCAGTCTGAGAGAATGAACCAGGAAGATTTCCAGTCTCGTCCAATTCTGTAAGTGCTTTCTTCTCCCTTAGTCGCTTCTTGCATGGAAGGACTAACACATGTGAATGACATTTGTGGGATCTTTAGGGAGAAGTGGGGGAAAAAACTGTCGAGAGAACAGGGCTCAGAAAACATTGGCATAGCAGCTGCTTGAAGTCATGCGCTTTCTTCTGCAGGGAACCACTACTGGTTTTTTTGAGTTCAGTTAAAACAGGTTCAGTGAATCCCTATGGGGCCCAGCATGACTTGTTTGTAGCAAACAATACTTTGACATTGTGAGGCTTTGTGTGGCTGTGTGCACACATATTTTTTTAGATTAAATTTTGTTTTCTGTCCAATGCCCCTTTAAGATTCAAAATGTCACTACTCTGAGCCAGGCAAAGTAAAGCCCAGAGCCATAGCACCAATACAAATTGGATCCATAAAATGTTTATGTGTTTGTGACTTGATGGTGCTCTTTTTCTTTTGTGTTAACAAGGCAAAGTTCTTTGTATCTAGGTGATTTCATATCAAGTTCAGAAGATATTTGGTTTTCCACTCTTTTCCTCTGGTCTATCTCTGTTATAGCGTCAGTTGATTTCTAAAAATGCCCTAGACTCTGTTATATGTGAAAATATTAGAGGTGAGCCATGAAGGTAGTGGTAGGCTCTCAGTTGAGGTAGGGCTTGAGGACACATTGGTGACGCAAGACGGGTTCAGATTCAGTGGTGCACACATAGGCTCTTTTGACTAAAACTAGAAGAAGCCTTTTTGGGAAAACTGAGAGAGCCAACAACTGCAGCTGAAGTGTCATGATATGTTTGGCACTTTTGGAACTGATCAGGATATTAGAACATGTCCAACCCTGACCTTGAACCTTTGGGGATGAACTTGGATCTGAGTGTTTCAGTTCTGTCACTCTGA
This sequence comes from Caiman crocodilus, assembly GCA_030014935.1. Taxonomy (NCBI): domain Eukaryota; kingdom Metazoa; phylum Chordata; order Crocodylia; family Alligatoridae; genus Caiman; species Caiman crocodilus. The sequence continues at coordinate 176,421,660 of JAGPOW010000261.1, forward strand.
AATTCAAAGGCATTAGGATTCAAGAATGGTTTAGTTTCTCCCTCTAAAAGAGGAATGAATGCCTACTCCAGGGACACTTTTCTCAGGGGGCAGTGGTGAAAGCACAAGTCAAACAGACTCACAAATTTAAATTAATAATGCTACTCAGGATCAAAGGGAGAATGTTTCTTTTATGTTTGCAGTATAATAGAGTGATAGGATGTAAGACTCAATTAGAACTGATGCCATGCATAATAACGCATCAATTAAGAGCTCACCTCTAAATGGCTACTCTCAATTTTGTGTCTCTATACTTCATAGCAATTTTTTACCACTCTCTAGTACTAGCTAGTACTGAGTTGGTTCAAAGCAGCACAGTAATACTAAGCTTGTCACCAAAGCTTGCTTTTTCTTGATTTCCTCATTTCCCATGCGAGTCAAGTATCTAGCAGTGATACCAACTATTTATATTCACTTTGAGCCCTTCGTAGGGGAGTGAAACTTGTCATTGCCTGCAAGGTATCCCATTCCAAATATTAATATAAATAACTGTTGTCACAGCAAAAAAAACCCCACACTTCCACAAAATGTGATGAATTCATGTCTTAACGCAAGCAATTAAAAGCTGTGGATATATGAGAGACTCATCTCAGATCCAGGGCAAAGGCTAAAAGTATTTAAACAATCACAGATGCATTCATGACAACTTAATTTTTTGCCTACATTCCTGATCACTTTTGTCTTAATAGTGAATAAAAATAGTTCTTTCAGTTTTAACTCAGTTTCATGTAGTGAGCTCTCACAGATTATTTAGATGCCACAAAGGATGCAAGTAACAGAATCATGAATCCATTGTATGCAAAAAAGAGTGTGACTGTACACAAGGAAACGTTGCTCCATTACAGAGATCTAGAAGACTTACAGATATGCTGAAATAAATTGTACACAACAATTTAAAACACTTGGGTACTTTTACACATGATGGGGGGGGAAATGAAGGGGTGCTTTAATTATAGTGGCTCCAAGGTGCCACAACATCTCATGTATTAGCATCCCTGCACTCCAAATAATGGCAGAGGCACTTGAACTAAAGCTCGTTCAATACGTTTTAGTTCACGCTCCCCTGCCACCATTCTGAAGTATGGGGGCGCTGATTCACAAGATGCAGATATTGGCGGGAGAGCAGTAATTACCACACTCCAGCAGACTCAAATAATTGAGTCTGCTGGAGCATGTTAATTACCAATTAATTAATTACAGCACATTGTAGCAGCCTCGCAGTACATTGACAGGCACCCCTTGAGCCTTGTTGAATGCTGCATTAGAATGTAGCTAATAGATGGGAGCAATACTTTACCTAAGCCCTTCTTGCTGGTGTTGTCTATATGACATACAGAAGTTACAGTTCTTCAGATTTTGAACTAAAGAACTCTCGCTTGGTCTGAGTTTTGGCTTGGACTGGCCACATTATTTTTTTTTTAGATTTATATACCTCTCTTCCCAACAAAGGCTCAGTGTAGTTTACAGTAAGTAAGTGAACATAATTTATTTTTTTTAAAAGAAGACTAAAAAAAAAATATAAAACTAAACCCCCTTGAACTCCCCCCAAGCTTAGCCTAGCTTGTTAAACACCTGCCCAAATAGAAAGATCTTAAATCTGGATGGTATCCTTGCTTGGGCACTAGTAGGCCTCAAGGGGAAGGAAGTTCCAGAACTGAGGAAGAGCTGCCAGGAAGAAGCTGCCATGGATGATGAGGATTTTTCATTTGGGCTCATGTAATTTATAATAACCCAGCATAAAGTAACTGCTTTCCCAAAGATCACAGTCTTGTTGCAACATTTGAGCTGAAGGCTTATCTATTTCCATTTTTGGGCCAAACAATAAATTCAGGACCCAGTTTGTTTGAGTGTGATCGGTTTTGAATGCCACAGCCTCCAAGCTACACAGAGAAAATTACCAACCCATTTTGAATGTCAGTGAAAGGAAGTATCCCGTTCCACTGGGAATTGTCCTAGCCTGCAAAGAACCAGGTCATTTCTTTGATACATTAAATAAAGATAGAGTTGGACAAATAATGGGTAAGATGATGATGTTTAAGAGAAAGCTTGAGTGGTGCAGAGAGAGTTTGTCTCTTCAGGAGAGTTGTATGTGAGGCAGCAGGATAGGGGGAATAGTTGGAGGGATTTGGCTTTGTGAAATGCTTTAATTTTTAAGTATTTTCAACAAGGCTAAAAAGTATCAATATTTTCAGGAGGCATTGGCAGATAGGATAGGATACAGCTGTGAGCCAGGAACATAAAGGAGAAAAACAGATCAAAGTTGCTTTGGGATTACTTTCAAATTGCATTATAATGATTTACATTAAATATAAAATGTCTCACTCCAGAAAGCATGAATGTATTTGAACTATGAATTGGAAGGGTACAAGGCCAGGGACAAATGAAAATGAAAAAAAAATCCATTATTTTAGTCATTTTAAAAATAATTTTGTAAAAATTATCCTCAAAATTATGAGGCGTTAAGGTAGATTTCTCAAAATCAAGTAGCTGATCCCACGGTTATCCCTTGAGTGCTGAGGCCTCTGAGAAGAAAGAGAAAAGTTAGTAATAACATATGACTTGGTTCCCTCAACTGTGCAAGTCTTTTTGATACATTAACTCCTGCAATTACTAAATCACTGAAATGCAATAGAAATCAAGAGCAAGAAAAATGTTAAAACATGTTTGGTCTCTTATGCCTCTTTATGCCAATTTCACTCTCTCCCACCTTTACAAGAATAATAGTGAATAGCCATTTCAGAAAAGCATTTTGTAAATTATTGTGCCCTGTTTGCTTGTCATTTTCCAAATGTGTTTTGTAAATAAGGCACCATGAGCTTTACCTGTTAGTGCTTGTGCCAACTCCTTTGGGTTTTGATCCAAACCTACAAAGTAGAAATAGAAGTTCATCAACTGCCACTGCCTTCGGTAGGATTTGAAAAAAATCTAATGCTTCAAAAGCCCCAGCCAATTTTATGTCATTTAACAGAATTAAACATTCCTGATAGTGAGATGGATGTCTTTGACTATGGAAAAGTGTTGCGTAAGAAGACTTGGAGCCTGATTCTTTAAGACCCAATAACATGACAGTGGGTGGATGCCCAAGGGGGGAAGAGCAGGCACTAGAATGGAGCTAGGGAAGCACTTCACGTTCCTGTCTGCCTTCAAGGTAGGCAGATGCTTAACTGGGATGATGTAGACAAGAATGATCCTTCCTTAAACTGGCAGTTAGATTAGATAACTTTGTGAGATTGCTTCCAGCTCTATTTTTCTGTGATTCTGTGGTCTTTTTTCTGCTCAGTGGGTGTGTCTACATGAGATGCCAACTGTGCAGTTGTTACTGTACAGTCGTTTAGTACTTACATAACCAAGTACTAAATGATTGTGCAGTAACTGGCATTACCTTGTAGTAGTATCCTGGCGCAATTGCCTAGTGACCACATACTGTGCAGTAGTGCATTACTACAGTAGCATCGCATCATGGTTCATACGCTAGTACGCAGTAGTAATGAGCTCAGTAAGTATCTCATGTAGATGTGACCACTGTATATTTAAGCTGTAAGTTGCTAAAAGCAAGGACTGTGTTCCATGAAGCAACTTGCAAAAATGTTTCTGGCATTGACTAAGTAAGAATTGCTGCTATTATAATACATGTACCATGTCAGGAGTATGATTGTGTGGATCATGCATTAGATCCCACTGTGCCTTTACCTGCACACGTAGAGTTGCCCTCCATGAAAAATCTATGGTATTAGAAAATAAGCAGAATTTTTGTAATACATTTTCTAAAGGTATTGTGTTTTTATAGCTATAATAGTTGCTTGCTATTTGACTGATGCACAGAAGTGAATTAGGTATCAAGAACTACAGTCTTTGAGCATTTTAATGCATGAACATTTTACTGCTAGCTGAGAGTGTTATGTCTAGGGACTTACTGAAATTGTGGTTTTCACAGATACCATGATTTCAGGCAGGCTTTGTAAATGCAGGCTTCACACTTTTCAGGCTCTGTGGGGGAAAAAAACCAAATCCAACTTACCAAAATAAAATGCTGGCTCCCTCTGGAGATGGCTGCCACCCCTCACCACATGCCGCTGATTGGCTGCAAGGTCTGTCTGTCATATGGCCCTGCCCCTCTCCACCAGTTATCAGTGAGGGGTGGGGCTGTATGACAGACAGCCTTGCAGCCAACCAGTGGCAAGGGACAGGACCACTGGGGCCTCTCTACCAATCAGAGGCGTAAGGGGACCCCACTGTGCTTGGCCTGTGAAAATGGCTGCTGGCCCTGTGATCTGCATGGAAAATCAGCTGGCAGCCACCACAGCCCTTCATTACGATGGGCATTTAAACACATACCTTTGTCTTCTCCAACGTGCCAGAAATTGAATCTGCAGATTTATTGAGTCTGCAAAGCATGCAAGCTGATGTGCTTGGTGCTGCATCACGTGCATTTGTATAAACAGCGAAATGCACATCAGTGCACAGAAAATGGTGGTGGTACACTTTTGAACTAAAACACTTTTGATTTGTTTTAGTTCAAAAGCGTGCCACCGCCATTTTCTCAGTGCTAATGCATATTTTGCCATTTATACAAATGCAGGCACTGCAGCACCAGGTGCTTTTAATAGTGTCCAGCACTGCAGGGCATGCATGTGTCCAAATGCCCTTGACATGTCTAATTAAGGCTACAATCTTTATGTAGAAACCTTGCAAGTATTTCCGTGTGGCTTTTTATAAATGAAGAATGTGACGGTTGAGGCACTGAATGAACATCCAGTGTTTTCCAACAGAATTTTGCTTTACCTCTGGAATAGCACTACTTCTGTGTCTACGAGTGTTGATCACTAGGAAATACTTCCAGACAGAATGATTTTGGTATTACGTATTGACACAGCAATCTAAAATTATGGGCCTGAGGCACTTCATATTTTATCGAGCCTCTACGCTTTCAGTTGCATGCTAATCTTACTAGATTTACTGGCACATCGATGTTTAAACTTGTCCTTTACATATTCTTCATGAATCTAAATAAGGGTATAATTGGTGAATTCAGACACTTGTGAATCCTCATGGTAGCATATAAAACCAACTTTCAATGCTAGATGCATGTATTTTCCACATGGTGCTTGAAACATTGAGCCCATTTGTCAAGACCAGGATGAAGGAAATACATTAATTTGACAGTGGTATACAGTAATATCATTTCTTAATACACTATGGGTTTGTGTGTGCCTGTGCACTAGACCATTTGGATGCCTGGCAAGTTTCAAAGCTTTAGGAATTTTCCCACAAAAACCATGCAATAGTAAATTGTAGTGATACAGAAATAAAAGTAATCAAATGACATCAGCTGTTACTTCAGCTGAGCTAACATTAGAAATGCTGGTTCTGAGTATGTTTGGCACTAGCTGATTTCTCTTCTACTAACTAATGATGATATGGTGCATCTGCAGAGAACATTGCATCCCTGGATATCAATCAATCAACTAGGCTTCATAATACTCTTATTAAGAAGTAGCACTTATTTGCCTCAGTGCCTTTTGGGGGTACAATAATAAATGGTATTTCATGGATGAACTAAGACACAAATAGGTTGCTTTAAGCCATTTACCAACTTAGTAGTAAAAGGGGACAGAAAATAGGAATCCTGACTACCATTCAGTGCTCTATTTGTGAGTCAAATTTCGCTCCCTAAAGCGGCTTGCTTCTAGAGTAAGACTGCATGACTCCTCCTCTCTTTGGACCTTCCCAGAAATGAGATGGATGGAAATGAAATGTCTCACGATTATCTCTGAGTAAAAAGAAAGCGGTACATGCGTAAATCTAATGAGTGTGTGGTTTTTCTTCCCCGTCCCTTCCCCCGCTTCCCAGGGAGCTAAAAGAGAAGATTCAGCCTGAAATCTTGGAGTTGATCAAGCAGCAACGTCTTAATCGACTTGTTGAGGGCACCTGCTTTAGGAAACTAAATAGTCGACGGCGACAAGGTAAAGCTCAGGGCTGAAGAGTCTGGCATTTTGTTGTTTCTTACTTCACCTTTAGCTAAGGAGCACTTCTGCTATTGTCAGGTTGACGTTTCCCCACATATAAAGTGAATGATGAAGAGCTTCATTTGAGGGGGCTTTTAAAAATTTTCTAATAATTAAATTCCTCCTTGGGTACTCTTTATGTCGGTGGGTTTTTTGGCCCTTGACATGTCTAATTAAGGCTACAATCTTTATGTAGAAACCTTGCAAGTATTTCCGTGTGGCTTTTTATAAATGAAGAATGTGACGCTCCCAAGGACCTTGTGGAATAAGTGTAATCATATTAAGTCTTTTGTTTAAAGAAGATCTCAAGTAGCTGCTTTCCATCGAGAGCTAAATACCTTGATTGCTTCCTTGGTCTTCAAGCTTCTTGCTGATGACAGGGTCAAAATCGCTGGTCAATGAAATTGCCCATGGATAGCGTGCGACTCTTGTGATATTCAGAACCTTAATGCCACAGATATTTGGGCACATTTTAAAAAGAATTGCTTTTAAATTATGCTACTAATTATTTATATACCTCATCACAGACTCATCACTTCTTAATTGTGGTGAGCACAACTCACCACATCTATCCAGTCACTACTCGTCCTTAATCTTCTTCTTTTATTATCATTCATATTATCATGTTTAAATATTTCATAAGCTAGCAAATTTTAAAAAGTACTTAAATCCATAACTTGTGTGCCCGGGGGCGAATACTAAATGGACATAGAAGAACTTTCTTCACAATTATATGGATCATTTCCCGTTTTTGGATTGTCCAACTTACTTCACCAAATGATTTTCTTTCTAATCCTTTTCCTCCTAAGAGTAGAACCTTTCCAATCCAGGAACAAAATGCAGCAAACCTGGATCTAGAATGTTTCCTCACAGTCCCGGTTTTGATGAGAGTCTAATGTCTATCCTTTTATTTTTTCTGTAACTGCAATATGAATTACAATTAGGGTAAGGACTCTCAGAGATAAATATTTGAGAATTAGGTATTGATGAGAAAAGCAGATTTCTGTGCATGAGAATGATTCCTACAATGCTGTCTGCCTAGCTGATACACAGTGCACTTTTCTTAACTACAATTTGAAGATATTTTTGACAATTCTAGTTTTTTTAAATTGTTCTGTTATAGTAGAAGGCAACTTTTTTACCAGAACTGCCACAAATGAGCCGTGTAACCTCCCAGTGTGCCCCTCTGATCCTTTTCCCTTACCCAATCTGCTGCTCTGCTTCCTGTTTTATCTACAATTGTGTCATGGCTTATCCCTCCCTGATCTGCATGTCACACACAGAGACTGCCCATGCCACTTGTGGCACATGTGCTTCTGGTTGACCACCCCTGTTCTGTAATAAAGCTGACCACTGCAGTTTGCCAAAATGGCGTTGCGGTCCAACATGATTTTTGTAGCAATTTCATAGAGGTCATTGAAATTAAGGGCTGGAAGGGACCTTGAAAGATCATAGAGTCCAACCCCTCCTACTCTGGGCAGGAGTACTGCTGAGATCAAATGATCTCAGCAAAGTTTCTGTCTAGTCTCCTCTTGTAGACTTCCAAGGTTGGTGACTGCACCACCTGCTTGGGAAGTCTATTCCAGATTCTGGTCACCCTTACCGTAAAGCTATCTAGCCATATATTCTCTGCAACAGTATGTTCTGCACAGTGGGAGAGTGGCTAAAAAGATTGCCAAACCAAAGTAAAACCTATAATCAGGACTGTTTTACTAAGCCAAACTTAATCCCTACTGTAGTTTAAATCTGGACTTCATTTTATTTGATCCATTAATACTCTGGAAGGGAACACGGCTGGGACAAAACATTCTTGTTAGGGTAAATCTCCAAGGGAAGGTAACCTGTATCTTTTTTTTTTTTTTTAAGCATTGTCAGTTCAAGCAATCGGGATCCTTAGCTGAAGTAAATTGGTGTTAGTGCCTTCCCTTTAAGAGGTTAAAAGATCTGGCCTACGGTCAGAAAGTGACCCAGAAAGCAGTAAGTCAGGGCTGTCCAACTTCTAAGAGGCTGGGGGCCACAGACCCCATAGAGGACCACATCAGCAGGGACCGTGGGCCCCCAAGGCTGTATGTTTTGCATGGGCAGGTGAATACTCCACCACCCCACTGCACTGCACGTGTAGGGAAGGCCCCCCTACTTCCTGCCTCACCTGCAACTTCCTGTAGGCTCCCCCATGGCATCGCACCACACAACTGCTCCAGGATGCCAGTGTTTCTGGCACTGCAGCTGCACTATGCCACCCTGCCTCTTGCCGTGGGCTGGATCAGGCAGTAAGGATCAGGGGGGGGACAGAGAGAACAAGACCCCAGATGCTGCTTCAGAAAGAGCAATAGGAGCACCAGCAGCCAAATGTGAGCCTGGTGGCAGTAGCAGCTGTGCAGGAGCCTAGGGGCATATGTTGACTCCTTTTAGCCTACATGCAGCCTGTGGGATGCCAGCTAAACAGCCCTGTTGTAAGTTAACACCCAACATGATGATTAACAGTAATAGACCTGGAACAGTGACAGAGAAACTGTAACAAGAGGGTAGGACCAGGATTACCACAGTAAGGTTATGTGACTGTTTTGGATTATAAGGCATGCATCTTGATTTACTACTTTTTTCATTATATTTTGCTGAGGAAACCCTAGGGCAGCGGTTCTCAAACTGTAACAAATTGCACACCATCAGTTTAAAACAATAGAACCTCAAGTACCCCCCACAAATTTTTCAGTTCAGTCTTAAATACCACCAGCAGGTTGTCTGTGTACCACTGGTGGTACGTGTATGACAGATTGGGAACCTCTGCCCTAGGGCAAATGTTCCAAATCTGCAGAAAGTGTAAAGGGGAATCTTCACATGGTCTGCACAGGCAAAATTCAAACAATCAGACTGGCTATTTAATAACTAACTAACTGGTATTACCTGATGACAAAGACTCTAGAACAGCAGTTCCCACTGTGTTGTATACGTACCACTGGTGGTACACAGTCTGTCTGTCAGTGGTATACATTAACTGATTTATTATAATTTCTTTATGGCTAGGAACAGGCATTACACATAAAACAGCTTAAGTGATCAGAAAGTGGTTTAAACCTGTAACAGAGCAGATGTTCAGTGCACATAAAACACTTTGAAAATGACTGAAACCAGTTTGAGATAAACCTGGTTGAATGTAGCATCAGACTTAACTGATTTGGCTCAAACTGGATTATGCAATGTCTGTCCCAGACTTCTGACTGGTTTAAGATGCATCAGAGTCCCCCAGCATCCCAGCATGTGCTCTGGCTGTGTGGGGCTCTCTGTTCCACAGCAGGGCTGGGCCCTCCCCTCTGCTGCCTCACTGGAGATCAGCAGTCTCTGCAAGCATCTGTCCAGATTCTGCTCTTCCCCTTCACCTCCCCTCTGCACTCTGTGATAAGCAGGCATTCCTCCATCCCTCACAGACAGCTCAGCATTAGTTAGCCAACCTCATGCTGGTTACAGTCCATGCTGTGGGAGATGACAGAAGGAGATGGGCTTTTTGGAGCTAATTAACAGGTAGCTTCATGTCCTTCCTTGGAAATGCTGTTTAAGAGCTGTTTGCTTTCCCCCTCCCTCTTACCACTCTCTGCTAAGCAGGAATTCCCCTCTTCCCTTTGCCTTGCTGAGGAGGTGTCTGTGTATTAGCTAGCAGACAACATGATGGGTCTGTGCTGTATCAACAGGTAGAATCAACAGTCTTAATGGGATGATAAACACTGAGATAAGGGTGATGAACATAGTTATCAGCCCCCCCCCCCCCAACCCTGCCTTGCTAGCCTGTTAGTTTGTTTCAGGCAGTATACAGAAGCAGGGAGGGAGAGTGAAAAACTGTATAATCAACAGATGCATGCACTGCACACACCCCCTTGCCTCAGAGTGCTAGCCCAGGACTGCAGTCTGGCAACACTCCTGCACCTTGAGCAGTGAGTGAGGAAAAGCCTGGGACAGCAGGCAGGCTGGGTGTTTATACCCCTCCCTAATCAGAGCCCTGCTGGAGCCTGGTCATGTTCCCCTCAGCTTGGCTCAGCTCTCCAAGGGCAGGGATGGCTGCTCTAGCACCTTCTAGTTTCCAGCCTGAGCCACTGCAGGCACGTGCCTGAATTTCCTCAGTCCAGAGGGATTGTCTATGTGGTAGGAAACTGGTTCAGCCTAGCCAGCTTAGACTAACCTGCAAAGACTGAATCAATTCAAGCTTTTCAATGTCTGTCCCTAGCCTGTATGACAATAATTTGCTGGTGGTAATTAATGTTATATTGAAATATTTGCTCGTGGTACTTACAGTTGTATTGTTCTAAATTGGTGGTGTGCAGTCTGTCAGAGTTTGGGAACCTCTGCTCTAGAACAAAATTCCATTATGAACATTTCCTGAATATGTGGTAGGACACATAGTCAAAGTAGGGGCAAAAAATTGCTTTAAGAAAAAATGAATAAAGATAAAGGTCTTTCCAGGCTTTTCAAACTTGGAGCACTGAATCTTTATTATATTTGGTTGCAAAGCCTCCAAGCCAAAGCACATCTCTGAGGTAGTCTTGAAGCTGAGTTTGGGTCAACTGTAGCAGATCACCGCTGCTTATCGGCTTGAAGATGGAATTATCGTATCAGCATGATTGTACCACAGCAATAATTTTTTGATGGTTACCCTAGCAGTATCTTTCGTGTGCTTGGTTATTTAAAGAAAAATAAATCGCCTGTTCAAAAACCTCCAGAGGGCACAAGACTGTTTTCTTGCTGTCTCCTACAAAGGCGTCTCATCACTTGTATCCTGATCTCATTAGAACAGAAAAATACACTGTGGTCAGTTTTGTTAAACTGGTAACTGTCAATTGACAGGTAGTCATCTCAGTTCTAAAGAAAAGGGTAGAGCAAAAATCCATGAAGTGTTTTACTAATCAAAACTGTTATTTCCAGTGGAGTCAAGTACAGTAAAAGCTCTGTTACCTAGCATCCCCCAGGAATGGAGGATGCCTGATAACAAAATATGCTGGTTAATTGATCGGTCCTTGCCGGTTTGGGCCGCTGCTTCTCCCACCACATCCGGAGCATTGCTGTCCATCCCGGGGACCCTGTGGGACAGTGAGGCAGGCCCCGCATAACCTGTTATGCCCCCATGCCATGGGGACTTGGCAGCACAGGCTGCTTTGCCCTGGGCTATGGGGGCTCAGAAAAACCAGAAGTGCCACGGTGAGCGCTTCCGGTTTCACTTTACCTTACAAGCTGGCATGCCGGTTAATAAAGTGTGCCGGCTTGTAAGGTGTCAGTTAACAGAACTTTTACTGTAGTAGCTAAACCTGCCTCTGCCAGAGAGTTTTATTGAGCACAATAGATATATCACTACTGTCATACAAAACATCTGTGGTTTATTCAAAAAAGGGTGCACCTTTTTTGAAAGAAATGCTCTTTTATCCTTACAAAGATTAAAGAGAAATGATGTGTGATTAAAATGTGAAACTAGGTGCTAAAGCCATAGACAAGGTCTCTTGAGTAGTAATTTTTGCAAGAGGAAGGAAACCTGGTTGCATACCCTTCGAATTAACACCACAAATGTAGCACGTGTTTTCAAGGTAACTTGAAAAAAGGAGTATAAAACACGTATTTCTTAAACTGTTCATTATGTCCTAAATGTACCATCTAACACAGGCAAAAGGTGAATTAGTCCACTGAGACAATTTTTCTTTTATTTCTGGTTTCTCCAGTGTTTCCTTTTCTACATGGGTCTGCTCCAGGATCATTTTTTTAATGAATAGAAACAGACAAAAGTAGTGATGTGTGTAGCTCAGCAGCAAGCAAAATACAGTCCATGGGCTGGATCCAGCCTGCCAGGCCATTCTGTCTGGCCCACAGGGCCCCTAAGAATAATTAGAAAAGTAATATTTATCTGCTTCTGGCTGCCTGTCAAAGATGACTGGAGACAGGGGCAGTAGGTCCCAGGGGGAGCCAACGGCAGACAGCAGCAAGACCAGCCTGCTCGTCCCTCCCCCCTCAATCCCAGCTGGAAGCCTCTGTCTAGCAGGGGCTCCTGGAGGCTTCTGACCTGGGACTGCTCCTGCCTCCTTGCACCAAGGGAAATACAGATAAGAATGAGGAGGTGGTGGGGAAGAGACAGGAGAGGATCATGGGCAATCACCCCAGCCCTCCTGAGGTCCCAGTGCTGCAGCTGGGAGCCATGTGGTACCAGCTGATGGGTGGGGGAATGACTGGCAAACAGGAGGAAGGGGCAGCAAGCAGGCATGCAGAGCATAGCTCTGGAGGCTCCTAGTCCTAACCATGTAATACTCCTGTGGCAACCGCAACAATTGCTTCCATGCAAAAATAATACTACGAGGCGTCCAATCCTTGTTGTGATCCTTCCCCATCATCCACCCCAAGGTATGCATGCCAAGCAAAATACCTTCACGTGAAATATTGTGGCACCTATGCCAGGGGTAGCCAACTTGTGGTTTAATGTATACCAGCTGCTTTCAGTTGCAGGCTTCTGTGAGTGGCCATCAGTATATGGACCATCAACAAAATCTCTGTGCACACCAGTGGATCACAGTTTGAGCTGCTCTTTTAGTTGAATTACAGCCAACTTTTTATTTTCCTCTCACTAAGCTTTAACAATGTGACAAGATGCTATTTAGTTAACAGGCTCCTGCAGCTCTTGTTTGAAGATGTAAACAATTTGCATAGCATCTTTTGAAGTTGAAAATTAGAGAATGTAATGTTAGTCTTTTTCTCTAGTAATTTGGCTTAATAACACCAGCCACCCTGTACTTGGAAGTGGGGTGGGTGTTTAATTTATGGGATTTCAGGGAAATGTAGAGCTAGCGGGTCCATTTTCCACCACTGGCAAGTTACTGTCACCCAGTGGCAGCAAATTTACCCAAAACTGAATCAGAGAGATGGTTGGAGGTCCAGAACAAGTTAATGCAAATCTAATATAGGTGGGGCCAAAAGAGCAAGAGGTTCTGCCCATGCTGAATAGGGCCCGTGGGAAATGCACTGGCAGAGTATAAGCTCAGTGAGGCTACTCTTGCCCCACCCTGGCAGACTGCCCAGTGGATAAGTGCTCGCTCCTCCACAATGAGTTGATTGAGGAAATGGAGCTGCAGATTTTACCCACTAGTGCACCCAGAAGTGACTCAGGTCCAGAATATGGTTGAAATAATGAACCAAAAAGCGCAAGTGGAAAATTAATTGATTTATTTTTCCCAGTTTACAGATCTAGAAAGGAACAGTGCAGAAGAAAACTGGGAGTCCAGTGATCTGTTTCTTAAATTACTTTGGACAAATGATGTTGCTCTTGCTGTCTTTCAGGTTGCTAACTGTAAACAGGGAGAAAATAATATTTATCCTACTTCATTGTCAAACTAACTTCATTGAAGCATTAAAACTCTCTGTGATCCTCAGAAAGATAGAAACTGTAGTATTATCCATGTAGCTGTAATCTTAATAATCAAGCTAGAATCCATAACACCAGTACTTGAGTCTTAGTGAGTAAAACAGACTTAAGAACTGCCTAGGTTTTAAAAACCTAATGACCAAGACTTCAGTTAAATCATGAGCCTGATTTGCCACTCAGTTCTGCTTCTAATTTTAACAAGATATCCTCCTAGAAACTACTTATTGCATAGAAGAGATAAGATCAAGATATGTATGATGTCAAATACAAAAATTACTCTATTACCCACAGACATACAGCATCTCAGGGGTGGGTCCTAAACTATGGACCATTTCTTCCTGAAGAAATCAGGCTGGTTACCAGTTAACAGTTTTCCTGGGCAAAACACAAGCCACCATTTGTCAAGGTGACCATTCACCCAGGAAACGGATTTTACTAGTTACATGCACACAACTGCAAGTCCATGAGTTGGGTTTCCATTTCTGAAATCCCTCCTCAGATTTTTAAATTCCAGTAAATGCCATGGAATCAATTTAACAGGCTCAAGGTGCCTTCTGAGCTAGAATTTCCTAGTTTAAAACCACCTCTTCTTCACACTGATATAAAAAAAATAAGACCTTGTACTCACACTTCCTTTCTGATGGTTTTAGGGGTTTATGATTGGAAGCAGAAATTGCATTTTTGACATCATAAACTTTCTGGTGCCCATAGACATAATTTCCTCCTTTTTATGTTTAGCTCTACTTGGCCTGGTTATGGCTTTAGCTATGCTGTTATTTTATCACTTTTTGCGTAAAAATGTGTATGAATCAAAACATTTGGGAAACCCATGTCGTAAAAATAGCCGCACTCAGCAGCTCTGTTTCACAGCAGCTCCTATAAAACAGCAGATGTGTGGGTTATTACCCCTATATATGATGCATGCATTAATATAGTCTCAAGCTGAAACCCAAGTAGCAGTGGATGTGATGGTGTGTGGCAGGATCCAAAAAAGAAAACAGTATGTGGTTTTTTCATTACTAATGTACTGATTGCCCTTGTCTCAGCTTGGACATTCAACAGTTACAGCTGACAAGACCTCATTAGTTCCATTTGCAGGTTTCAATTAAAAGAATTCCCCTTGACAGCAACATTTTGTTATGATGGCAGCTATTAGTGAGACTGCTGAAAAGTTATACTGGGCATGCTATGAACTGCAGTCTATGGTTATTAGTTCTTTAATTATCCTTGTGATATTGGGAATTGTTTTAAAAGGCTCTACAAGCCTTCTGAGCTGTAAAGGAGTGAGGACTTGCACTCTTTTCCTCTGTTTTTGAAAAGGTTCACAGCTAAAAGGTTATCAAAACACTCTAATCTTGAAGTACATTTCAGATCTGATCCATTTTAGTTTTTTTACTAACTTCTCATACAGCCTGATTTTCCTCAGTGTTTCATAGTAATTGTCTTCCACGACACCATCCACTTACTCATTGCCCTAAGGTCTTGAGATGATAGTAAAGCCAAGCTAAGTTTTATTAAGAAGAATGGATTTTCTTTAATGATAAGACATTGCAAGTTATGTTCCTTCATACTGTCCAAAATTAATAAGCTGTCTCCTAAATATCCTGCTAAAGATAATATCCTGCTACTGTATTTAATAGGAACTCAGAGTTATCCCACTACTGGAAAGGAACATTTTTAGCATACATTTTTAAGCACTGGAGTGCCAAGGACTTAATTATGTGGGATCTTTCATATGAGTCTGTACAAACTAAGGGTGAAGTATTCTCTATTATTAAGTCTCTCTGACAGTCTTGTAAGTATACTGACTCCTGGTTTCCTAAAATTCCTATGTCTGTAGTGGTGTGCAACACTGCAGGCCTATATTCCAGGGATGGCTGTATTTCATTGTCACATATGAACATAAGAACTTAAGTGCTATACTGTGTCAGATCAGTGGTCCATCTAGCCTAGTGGCAGAAGTGGATGCTAAAGGGAAAGCATTAAACTGGATAGATCCTCTGTCCATTACCCTCCCTGGCATCTTCTGTTATTTGTTCGGAGAAGCCAGGGGAAGTACCTCCAGCCATTCTGCTCAGCACTTATTAATAGATCTAACATCCATAAAATAGTCTCTTTTTTAACCCAGCTATGCTATCTGCCTCTACTACCTCCTGTGGCAATGAAATCCACAAGTTAAACTAAATGTTGTGTAAAAAAGTACTTCTCATGTTAGTTTTAAACCTGTTTCCTACTAATTTCAGTGGGTGCCCTGAAATGTATTCAGGTAGCACAAGATTCTAGTCTTGGGCATCCCAGAATAAATTCTTTCATGTCGGGATTCCTCCCAATTTGCATTTGCATAACAGATCAGAATTCCCCTTCATTGCTCCTGAGGAGCTTTCTATCCTTCAGTAGAAAGTATTGCATAAAATTCAAAGACATTTCTATTTATTTTTCAAGTCTCTCTGTACATTTCTGAGTCACATTCTTTAGAAAGAATATAGCTAAAAATGGAAAGTACATTGACAGTTTAAAGATATCATTATGTCAAATCACATCCGTCTATCAAGCAATTTTTATATTCTATCAAGAGGTGGCTAGCCATGCTAGTCTGAAATCAGGCAGCAGATAGAGCAAGGTGGCACTTTAGAGGCATATAAATGCTATCATTAGGGCTCTAGAGGACGCTCAGAAACATTGAGCTTGTGAAGCTAGCATGCTAGTGTGGTACAGCAGGGCTGTGCCTATGCTAGTCTTACCCTCTCAAATTTCCCACCAGTGACAGAAACAATAGAAGCACTAATGTAGACAAGCCACTAAGCAGCCCATTGGTATTTTAATTGCCATTTCATCTAGCCCTGCTTAGAGCGTTAGGAGAGTTATAGTATAGCTGTAGCAAAATTATGTTTCTGACAACTTAATGTTATGTGGTCTATCTATTAAGCAGACGTGCTTTGGCAAGGAAGAATAGCATGGTGTTTGTCATTTCAGAAATGAAATTGGCAAGCAGTGACCTTGCATGCTAGCTAGCGTTGTAGCCTAACTCTTCAAAGGAAATGTTGTTAGTGGTAGCAGTTCTTGACAAATATTGTTAAGGGGAATAATAAAAAGAGAACTGAAGGGTGGAAAGAGAGCTAAATAAATACACTTGGGTTCCTAATAAAAGCTAAATAGGAATGCGAATATGCATACATTTGGGAACATGCATAATATTATCTATTGAACTATTTTGGACCCAGAAAACACCAGCTCTTAACTTTAACATGTGTTTTGACTACAGGACACTAGAGCAAATCTTCTGTTGCTAAGAACTCAGAAAGACCACAGCTAGTCAGAATGTCTTTGATACTATGGATTCCTATTTCAAATCTTTGGATTTGTCTTGTGAATTGTGTGTAGGTGTTTGCACACCTAACAATGCTAGAGCAGCACCCTTAAAAGGATCTCCTGGCAGGGTGTGTTGGCACCCTGGTTGAGAATCAGTGATTTGTGAGATAAGGCAGTACAGGATATAATTATTGAATTCATAGGTATTTATTATTGTTTATACACTGTTACCCCTGTACAGGTACACAGTGTTTCATAAGGGATATAAAAAGTCTAGAACCACAGTTGACAAGCATGCCTCATTTTTTTTCAGGCGTCTCACTTTCTGAGTGTCCCAACCGAGACATCTTCAACAGGCTTGTTCAGTTAGATGTTCAGAACTGTCAGGGAATCAGGCCCATAAAGTTGTCTCAGGTTAGCCATCAACACTTACCTTTGAAAACCTTAGCCCAGGGCTCTGCCTGGAAGAGTTTATTATGTAACTCAAAGCTTAGAATAATAGGTTGAAAGGACCTCAGGGATCTTCTAGTCCACCTTTCTTGTACAGTTTCAGGTTTGCTATTCCTAAACCTAGGATGACAGACCGATGTCTACCCAGCCTTGTCTTGAAGGGCGTTCTTGTTTAATATTAGTGTTCCTCCTAATGGATGAATGAAAATAGGAAACGGCTTTAGACTTGAAAGTCTCATTTTCATCACATGAACAACTGAGAGGTAGCAGAGCCTTTTCCTTTTTTCCAGCACAACACATGCATTTTCTCTTTCTAACCATTTTACAGTATTTGTTCTTGGCAACTATAGCATTTGAATAGATTTATCTCTTATAGTATCAATAATCATAACAGGGACAGATGGTATCCTTATGTGTAATGTGTTTTATTAACAGACAAATTCTGGTATTGTCGACTATCACCAAATCACAAAGTCTTGCACTATGGAGATTTGGAAGAAAGTCCCCAAGGAGAAGTCCCACATGATTCTTTGCAGGATAAATGTAAGTCGTTTAAATATACTGCTCTATCTTTGTGAACTTTGAAGTTATTTCTATCATTTACTTGTAAGATGATGCAAGAGAAATACCTCTATTGATAGACTCAGTTTATTATGCCTCTGCTGGTTAACATATATCTTGGCATGAGCACTTGAGCATTCTCAGCAGGTACGTATTTCCATGTAGTCGATAAAGAATCTGTCAAAATGCAGCAATGGTGAATCTTACAAATTGCCTTTCCAGGAGGAGGGAGCACTTCCAGTTAAGTTAATGACTCTAAACAGGTCCTGTTGATCTGAATCTTCCTGTTTGTAAAATCCAAGATGAATAGCCAGATCCTGGCATTGTGATTGCAAGCTGACCTAATGCTCCTGAGACTGTTCTGTGATGTACCCACCTAACCCCTGAATCAGAGAGTGAGAAATGTGATTTAAAGCTTGCCTTCTTTTGTTTCCATAATGCCCACACCATCTCCACACAGTGTTGCATCTTTAGTGCAGTAAATGACCTCAGTATAGTCAAATTTTGGTGATATCAGTGTGTTGTTGGACACTTGTCAAATTGCAAGCTCATTTAATTGTAAGTGAGCACAATTCTGAGCCATAGAGCTCCTATACACATGCAGGGAGGCAGTTCCAACACACTGTAAGTTCGATTAATCGAGTCTGTTGAAACGTAGTAATTACTGTGCTTCATCAGACTCTGGTGTCATGTATATCAGTGTCCCCGTGCTGAAAAATGTGTTGAGGTGCTTCAAATTAAGCTTATTCAATGCTCTTTAGTTCAAAGGGCCCCGCATCCATTTTTCAGCTCAAGGATGCTGATGCACATGACAATCCAGGCATTTTTAATTAAAATTTAACTAATTAAAGCATGTGTTTTTCCCCACTACCACCTCCCAAAGCATGTCTGTAAACGTCCATAGTTTTCCAGCCTGGATCCAGTTTCCTCAAAATGAGTAATGATTAGTTACTGACTTTTTTTGGCCCAGGCCACTGCCTAGTTATGAATTTTAATTCTGGATTTTAATTTGGCACAGTGACAATTTCAGCACATATGTCAGTAGTTTCCTGAATTGAGACCTTTGCTTCTGTTAAGGAACTGTTTATCTTTCTGGGAAAGTAAATATGTCCCTTATTTTTTACATTCCTATTTTTGAGACTGTTCTTTGAAAAGGACAGTTAACTTCATACTGACTTCATTCAATTTTTATAGTTGATTTGATTACTTTTAAGAAACTGAGCAACAAGGAGACACCATTGGCAGAACCAGCGGTAGAGAAGGAGCTGCCATCTAATAAATTAATTTGAGGAAGAGGTGGCATTAAGTAGCTTTCTGGTGCAAAGTAACCATGCTTACAGGCTTCCTGTGCATCTTCAAGCAGATCATTTAATCCAGGAGTATGGAAAATATGGCTCCTGGAGGGACTGAGAAGTCAGGGGTGTGGCCTGCTGCTGAAGTCCCCTATCGAGCCCCACTATGGACATGTCAGCAGCTAATAGACAAACAACAGCTGCGTTAATCCTTTCAGCTCTGTAAACTGGCATTCCTCCTGCCTCTGCCACTATTGATCTGCCACTAAAAATGGGTCCAGATCATGGTCCAGATCCATCCCAGGGGGAGCAGGCAAATTTGATACTACTCTTTGTCATTCAGTTTCCCATCCCTGGATTAAGGACACTAATGCTTTCAACCCTGCTGTGAGATACAGGCCATGTAATCATTAATGGTTATGAGGCTATGATGAGTGCCTGTAACACCAGCGATTGGACCAGAAATCATTTTCCTGGTGTATTTTTCATTAGTAATAAATATCATTGTTGGCATTATTTTATTAGTTGCATCTATATGCAAATCAGACAAGTTTATTATGCTTCCTTAGTGAAATCGGGGAACAATTTTTCAAGTGTCTAATTTCTCCACTACGAGAAAAGTAACTTAATGATTGAAACCTTTTAATGTATGAATAAAATAATTCAAATGCAGCACAAGCATTTGGAATAACAAATATAAGCTCTTTTTTTCCCTCTCTGCTGTTCCCTGTAACCTTTCTGAGTATTCCCTGGTGCTGGACCCGGTCGGGGAACAGACCTAAGTAGAGCCCCATAACAGTAGCAGTTTGGAGTCAGATTTCCCGTATTCTCAGTGCTTTACAGAATAGCCTCAAGGATGTTTCAGGCCCTTACTGCAGTCCTTTGTTGGAATCTAGGACAGTGTTTCTTATTGCTACCTTGGCATTGAGAGAAGTGATGTGTTTGCATTGCAGTTGGAAAAATGTTACATTAACTTTGGAATGAAAGATGAGGCATTGAATCCCACACGTGAACACTCTGTGACCAGACCCTCACCTTTAATGGTGATCAAGTGAAGTAGATATGGACACAGTCTGAAGAAGGGCCACTCATTCCTTGAGTGCCCTTTTAGACTTGGGTCCTGTGGTCAGTCTTGTTTCCTATGTGAGGAGTTAGTGGAATGGAACAGAAAGATCTTTCAACAGATAAATAGAGCCTACTTACAAGGTGTTACCATTCTGAACGTAACATAATGAGCCTGTTTTGGGAGCCATGGCAAGGGGAGTTGGCTATAGTCCAGTACAGACTTTGCTTTTGCTATTGATTTTAAGCATAAGGTGTTTAGATACTGCAATGATATTCAAAATGTCAACAGGTTTACTTGCATATAAAACGCATTCAAAAGTGTCATAGAGTCATTGAGAAGTAGGGGTGGCAGATATCATCTGCAGTAGTCCAACCTCCTGCCTGAGGCAGGATCATCCCTATCCAAACTATCCTATACAAATCCACTGTCTAACCTCTTAGCAAAACTACAGTCCACCCTGACACAATACAAGACTCAAATACACTAACCTGCCACAAGTAAAGCCTGGTGGGCAACATTCTGCTTCCGTAAAGGGCATTAATATATGCTCAAGAGATCCCAAGAAGAGGGTCATGCTCCTCACTACAGAGGAGGGCAAAAACCCCTACAGCCTGTACCAATCTGATCATGTTGCTTTTCAACTACACTGATGTGAGTGATGCAACAGGTTGTTGTCCTGATTTATGAAATGCATGACATGAGCCCAGTGCCATAAAATATATATTTCCCTACTGCAGACTTTACATAACTATTTTAAATGATTGATTGACTAAAAACAGACTTAGATATTATTATCCTGTTCCATATGATGCTTTTCCAGTCGCAAGATAATTCATTTATAGATTGTTGAAGCTTCTTCTCACTCCCTGACCAAATTATATTTATAATTACTGCTGGAAAATTGACTTCCAGTTGAAGCAAGATACATTTATCTTGTGTTCCAGTGACCTCATCAATTTTGCTTTCATGGTGATTATGCTAAGTCTTTTAAACTTTTAAGAACTTTTTAAAAATTAGTTTGGTTTTAAAAAATCTTGTTTTTAAACATGTTTATTTTAAGCTTCACACTTGCTATATCCAAACCCCCAAGAATGATTGAGCAGCCACTTTTGAGAACATTGTAAAACAGCATGAAAAAGTACTGTATAAATTAATATATACGGTACTGGTTGTATAGATTCATTGGTATAAATAAAGGCTACCCAGACACATACACCTATATACATACATATTAAGTGTATTTTCATGAAAAGCTCAGCAGGGAACAGGATGCAGAATCCTTGGTCACATTTCTTTGTGAAAATATAAACTTTAATGGGTTTTGTCAACGTCTGTGATATCTATTTTAGTTGCTTTGCTTACTGTTTCCTTTCTCAGAGCAGGCTCTGGAAACGGCAAAAGGGGTGGCATTTTTGACACATTAGCTTTGCGTCTTGTTTGGCACATCTTGTTTGACACCAGGACATTTGCACCTTTCACTTGAACTCTTTTTCTGTCTTTTTAATGCAGTGCCTGTGGCAGATATAAAAGCAGTTGTGACAGGAAAGGACTGCCCCCACATGAAGGAGAAGGGAGCTCTTAAACAAAACAAGGTTTGTTTTTCAAATTATTATAATTGTTCATTTTGCAGAGTGCAAACACTATGAACTTGTCCTTTCCTGAAATAAAACAGCCATTTCTTCTTTCCATCATACACACATACAGTCTCTTTCTTTCTCTGTGTTTTTGCCATTTGAATTAATTCATTTGAATTCAGTCACTTGAATTAAATGATTACACCAGCATTCCCGAATGGGCTAAACCCTGCATTTAACTTCATAACATCTGTGGATTATGATAATTATAGATAAGACTAAAACATACTAAGACAGTCTTCAGTAGTGTGGTTCCTGGATGTTATCCATATTTGAATGGGTTGCATAGATTACAAAAGAGTAAAAATATCTAGGCTAGGGACAGAAATTACAAATAAACTGGTTTAAGTGATCAGAAATTGGTTTAAACCTGTAACAGAGCAGAAGTTCAGTGCACTTAAACCATTTTTAAAATGGCTGAAACTGGTTTAAGATGAACCTGGTTGAATGTAGTATCAGAAATAATTGATTTGGGTCAAACCAGTTTATGAAACTTCTGTCCCAGATCCCTTCCTGGTTCAAGTTAAATCAGAGGCCCCCAGCATCCCAGAATGCTTTGCAGCCTTGGGCTATCCTGCCTGCTCAAATAGAGCAGAGTTGGCCCCGTCTCTTCACTCTAGTTGGAGCTGGCTGACAAGGAGGTAGGTGTGGGAAACCCAGCTGGCACAACCTGGTCTGCCTTGTGGGGCAGAACAGGCCCATACTTCTCTCCGCTGGAAAGGAGGGGGCGGGGGCATGGACCAACAGCTTAGGGGGAGGGAAGGGGATTAAACTCCCTTTTCTCCCTTCTCCCCATGGGCATGGGGACCCCAGCTGGGGTCGGCCTGGCTTTCCCCCCTGCTGGCTGCTCACCTGGCAGGGGGCTTGGCCAGAGCCAGGCCAGCCCATGGAAGAGAGAGGAGACAGGGGAGTTTAATTCCCCACCCTGTCCCCCTCCCACTTCACCTGAGGCACTGCCCTGGTTGGTGTCTATAGCCATTCCCCACCCTCAGGGACAATCCTGGGAAGGGTTTTTCCCCCTCCCCCCTTCTTCCTCCGGGCACACCCCAGTTGGAGTCCCTGCAGGCAATTTGGTTCAGTCTGTACAGGTTAAACTAACCTGTAAAGATTGAATCAATTCAGGCTCAGGCTTTTTGAATGTCTGTACTTAGCCCTATTGATTGAACATAGTCTTCGCTATATGATATAGTTTTGTTGACCATTCTTGCCAGTGATCCAGTGTTCATGGCACTCTGATCACACAGAAAAATTTCAGTATAGTGCAGCTGCTGGTAATTTCTGGCTGAGCTGTTCAGGAAAACACAGGAGGGTAGAAAGTAGAAACATAAGGATTTGAATGATCATTATGTCTCTCAATAGTGTTCCAGATAGGAATGAGCTCCAAATTAGATTTAGGGTATCTTTCCAAGTTTAGATACAAATGTCCAACCCAGGATTGAGGTCCCTTGATGCCAAAATCTGGCCAACTCCTTCCTGTGACAATTTGCCTTCAAATTGAAGGAAGCTTGACAAGCTGGAAGTGGCAAAATCCTTCCATCATTAGTAATGGAACCCTCCTGCTAATAGAGGCACACTCGTGAGATTTCTGTCAACTCATGCTGCACCTAAACTTGAATAGAGACAAGAATCGTGTCTTTTGCATCCCAGCAGTGGGTCTCAGAGTGGGTGGGATTGAGCAAGCCTCAGCCATCCAAGTCCACTGGAAGTTCACCCATGTTATGGCTTCAGGCTTGTCTCTTTTACCTTCACTCATACCTAGTGAAGACTCAGAACTTAAGTGGAGGCACTGGGACAAGTCCACAGCAGTCTTGCAGTTGAACTTCTGGTTTTGGAGCCCATCAGCAGACTCAGATGGGCAGGATTTTGAGCAAGTTATGCTCAGTCCCATTCTTCCTAAGGTGTGGTATTACAAGCTGTGGGACTTGTATTGTTTGAATTCTGTCCTGAAAAGTGGTGTAACTAAGGGGTGGGGGTGATAGGCGAAACTGTATTCTGGGCATTGACTTGGTGGAGGGTGTGGGAAGAGTGCAAAAAAAAGTGGGTGCTGCCAGCAGCCATGTGTTTATGACTGTGAACTGTAAGTCACTGCTTCCACTTTGCCCTGGGCGCTCAGTGTATCCCACCCACCCTCTGAGACCCACTCCTGGGGTGCAGAAGACATGACCCTGATCTCTACTCAAGTTTAGGAGCAGCATGAGTTGACAGAAATCTCATGAGTGTGCCTGTGTTAGCAGGAGATTTCCACTTCTGGTCCTGAAACTTCCCCCAGAGGAAGAGGATTCAGATCTGGGGTTTTGAATCAGAATCTGATTCCCTAAAACTGGCAAGATTCTGTAGTTTTGGTTTGGGTCCAACCCTAGCTTCCCTGTCTAAACCTTCTAGAGCATACGCTATTAAAAAGAGGATTTCTATACCTCATTAATTTTGAAAACATAATGTGTTTGTTTAATGTGTATAAAAGTGCAGGACTTAATCATCTTCTGCCTAAAGCTGTGCATAATGCAGATAAGTGCTGTGAAAGCTTCCTAACAACCACTGCAGTAGTGCTCTGTCAGATCATTCCCCACTCTAGCTTTTTTGCTACCATTGGAAGGAGATGTGGCTGGGTAGTGACACGTGAAACTGTCTCCTTAGTGGGTGAGCCTCACGTACTACAGACTGATAGAAATATGGATGCACAGAACCTATAAAAATATTTGCATATATTTTCTCTGTGTATAACTTGCATCATATGTACCTGGTTCATAGGGAAGTAGTAATTGTGACACAGTTTCCCTGTCTTTGCTTTCAGTATAGAATATTTCTGGATGAAAATGAAAAAATCTGACCCAAGCAGGGATGGAGGGGCAGGTGGGGGGGGCAAAGTGGGAGAGGGGAACTGATGGACAGGAATATTTTTCTTGTTAGTTTTTGGAATCATACCCATGCACACAACTCCTGCCTATTGTTGAAACATTTGGCTGCAGCAACTATATCATGTGGATGAAGTATTTTTAATATTTATTTATCTTGGTGTTCATTTGCCCAGAAAAAAGAGAGTTAAGAGAGAGGGAGGGAAAAAGAGAGAAGAAAAATAAATAAATAAAGGGAAGAAGTGGGTGGCAGTGATGGAAATATGTCATCTCTATGAAGCAGCAATGTCTAGATACAATTTAATGCTAAATAACAGCCCTACAGATTTGCATGTCCTTAGCTGTTGGCATTGCCCCATTTTGTAGGGAAAAATTACTTTGGACTGGCAAAAAACCTGCTAGCTGAGGATGTGCAGTTCAGGGATTGATAAGTAGCATAAGCTGAAACATTCAATTTTCGATACAGACAATAGCAATTATTATTTTTGTCGCTACTCCAGTTCTGTTGGTGATTTTTTTTTTCCCTGGTCCTTATTTTCTGTCCTATGAATCACAGAATTTGGGAAGTTAGTTATCATGTAAAGCAGGCTCTCTTATTAAAGAATATGTAATATTTGCAGCTCCTTAGTGGTCACTGGAGAATATTACAGGGCTGCTTGATAAATATTGAATTAATTTATTCATGAAAATAACATGCATCTGTAATATCTGGATGTGTTACATCAGCATCTCACAAAATCTGTGTTGTTTCAACGCACAAAATCATGCTGGTTCCTGAAGCTTCACAACTGGAGAGAATTTTCAAAAGGACATTTTTATACCTTTGTTCTCTTTGTTATAAGTACCAAGCACCTTAATGTTTATTCGTTGGCAGAAAAGAAATTGAATGATGGAACATCACTGTTATGACCAGCGCCTGAATTGGCAGAATATTCTTAATAGTTGCTTTATCATTTCTGCATTTGCCAGCACACGGCTTTTACTCTTCCAGTGGTATCGTTTAGAAATATATAAGAGAAAATCTGACTTGGAATTTGGTGCAATACAAAGCTTGAATACCTTGATAGGACTAGACCTGAATCCACTGTCATTCAGTCTTGCTTGTGTTTTAAATTTGGGTTGATTTTTTTTTTTTTTAAGCCTTCTGCTAGGGTCTTTTATGACTCTTATATTAATATATTATATGCAAATAAATTGTGTTTGATGTTAAAGTTTTTAAAGCAAAGAAGGATGAGAAAAATAGTCAGATAAAACATTTTCTTCTAGCCACAGACATTTCTTTAGTCCAGGGTAACCTAGCTCACCTTCCAGTCACTGACTTGTCAGGTCTAAGTCATGGTGCACTCCTGTCAAACAGAAAGCATTCTGCTTCCTTCTCCGTTCTTCAGAAATTTCTGTTTCTTTTCACTGACCCATGGTTACAAGGTCCTGCGAGGACTGAGAAGAATGGCAAAGCCCTCCCCCACTCCTCACACAGGGAGCTCCAATGTAAGGAGCAGGTGGGGAGCAGTGGCAGCCATTCCTCCCCTCCCTTGTCCTCCCTGTCTACGGGAGGAGTAGGAGCAGATAACTGCTGTGCCTTCTTCATACCTGGGGTGACCCCAATCTGGACAAGGCATGGGTGCCTTTCCTCACCACTCAACTCCTCCTGAGACTGGGAGAGGCAAGAAGCAACTGCTCTCCCTGCCTTCTCCATACCATAGTTAGCCTGGTCTTGGGAAGGTGCAGGCAACATTTCCCCATGGCTCACCAGGAGTCAAATGGTAGAAAGTATACAAGCATTCATTCTCCCAGGAGAAATGAATCCAGGGAAGAACGTCTACCAGAGCACATGTGGATTATCTTCCCCCCAAAACCAAAGTTCTTGTTTCTGGAGAAATTGTGTGAATACCTGTATTCTCATGGTTTCTACTGCAAGCGCTGTGATTCTCCCACTAGAAATGTATTCTGTACATGGCCAATGGGGGAGAGCAAAGGTAGGAAGTAAAGGGTTTAGAAGTGGTGTGGGAACGGAGAGTGGGAAGGGAGGAAAAACAGAGCTGGAAGTTGGGAGTACTGAGAGAGAAAGGATCTGGGAACAAGGGAAGTTGGATTGGAAAGATGAACTTTGAGAGAGAATGAGAACTGGGCCTTCAGAGGGAAAGACGGTTAATGGTTAATAGGTCCTTTCTGACCCTAAAATCTATGAAATCTATGAAAATCTCAAGCCCTCAGAATTTTCCATGGAGCATGGAAATGTGTTCATTTCCAACTTGACAGGGTATGTTTCTGACCTTCACAGAATTCAGTAGCTTTTTGGTATAGGACTTAGCAGGGGGGAAGAGGGGCGGAGGGCTTAAAGGACACATTTAGTTTTCATCATCTGTTTCATGACTTGACATTTTCTGATGTCAGTAATTTATAACATACTAAGAGGAGATAATGTCAGGTTTGTGTGGGTAGAGGTAAATTTGGTTCTGTAATGGAAGACATTAGTCTTAATAAGGTACAGTTAAGAAATAGGCCTAAAACAAAAAATAAGAGCGTGAACTATAAGTAACTTGACATCTGAATGGAGTGAGTGCAGGAACTGCTTTGATCTGTTCTAGAGCGCAGCAAATTTGAAAGTATAACCACACCTAAGGAGATCAAGAATATTTGTTATGCGATACTGAAGATCAGATCATTCAGGAAGTATCATCTAAGATGTTTGATCCAGAACCTGGTTTCATTTATACCAGCAGAAATCTAGAGACCTCCAGATATTGAAGTCAACAGAGTAGTTCCTGATATGTCTGCTCCAACCAACACAAACTTGGCATTTTCCATTTTTACTCCTCACTGTAGTAAATGTAGAAAGCAGTGCTTTTTCAGCTGCTAGTAGAGTAGGACTAGGGCCAGATATTTCTCTCTTACCTCCTTTAAGAGAATGAATAAAGAAAATCCATATAATGTGACCACTGACCAGGAACAACACGGTAAGAAAAACAGGACTTGTCTTCACAGCAGAGTAGTTTTGAATACACTTGAGTGCCGTGGCCCACATACCTCCCATAACCAGTTCATTTTTCACTGACTTTTGTTTTACTAACTCAGAGAAGCTGTTTATATTTATTAAAAGTTCATTGGACATGTACAGTAACTGTTAAATATGTAAACCACATTTATTTCTTAGCCTAAATATAAGGATGCACACCACAGTGCCTTGGATAACAGTGTGGTTATTGTTAGTAAATACTGTGTATATTTAAACATGCAATTTACTGTAGAGTAAACTAATCAGCTGTGCAGAAAAGCATCACAATCTACACATGCACTAGTATTAGGGCACAGTAAATTAACTCTGCCATAAGACCATACTGTCCACGTCAGTATGATGGGGGCTGTCCCCAACAGTACTGTCAAATGGTGGGGTTGTTTACTGTGCTGAAACGCATATGTAGATGGTGACAGAGGCTGGCTGGGTTACAAGGGTACTAAAGTGTGAGGGCTGCCCACCAGCTAGCCACTTAGCTCTGTAGGTTCTGCACCCTTGTGCCCCAGCCAGTCCCTCTGCTACCTGAAGCCACCACCCAGAGCCTTGGCCAGTGCTGCTGTCCTGAGTGTATGTGTAGATGGTGTGCCCAGGAGTAGTATACTCCAGCTGAAAGTGCTCCAGAGTTTGTGTCTCCTTAATTTTACATGTAGATGCACCCACTGATATATATCTATATCAGTGGTTCTCAATGTTTTAGACCTGAGGCATCCCTGGAAAATGCCAGCTCCTAGTTTTCACTCTTTTTGCTTACAGAGACATAGTAGAGCAGTTTTTCTCTTGCACAGAACTGAGAAGGACCACAACTATGGGGTGCTATGGTACCTTACTTGAGAATCACTGATCTACATAGATTGGAATTTTCAATGGAAAACTGCCTGTTGGTTTTTCAATGTAATCAGGGTGTCTAACTTACTTCCTTACGCTTGTTGGAGGAAAGAAAGTCTTTCTCCCCACTCTAGACTTATTTGGAATTTGCAAAACCTAAGTACAGTAAACAAATCTCTCAGGCTCACACAGCTACCACCATCACATTTTCTAATAGGAGGAATGTTTTTATTGGTAGCACTGCCTGATCTCTAGAATCCTTTGAAACTGAGAACATTCAGAAATATCACTAATTATTAAATTATTCATACGTCTTTATTTTTTACAATAACTCTTAGTCACCAATTATTTGGCCAGTTTTGTTGAATGGTGAGGGGCATTATGGATGAAGATGTATTCGACATTGGATGGAGTTAAATAAGGCAAGGGAGAGAAAAACTTAGTCTGGAGCACAGGCAGTGGGGGAAACAGAAGATGGAATGCAAGCACAGATAGAATTAGAGAGGAACCCCAAAATGTCTAGGCAGCTCAAGAGCTAACATATGTTGCAGCATCTTGTAATGGCCACTGTCATACCTCCTTAAGCGACATGCCTTCTACCCTGTTGAGAATGATCTCAAGGAAGGGAATGCCACTTCTGTGCTACTGGAGAATTCACACATTGCTTGCTAATTCTTTGCTCAATGGCCAAAATGGCAAAGGCATCTGGATAATTTAGTAATCCCAACAGTGAAGCGGGCACAAATGCCACAAGATACAAACTAGCCTTATCATGGACCCAAAATGCTTTAAGATTTTGGTGCCTTAGGACTCAATTTTAGCCATGGGAGGGCTCAGACTTGAACTTAAATACTAGCCTAATCCAGATTCCAAGACTGTAACTACTAGTCATTTTTAATTTATCCTGCTGCCCTCACTGCCATTGTATTTGCATTGTGTCTGCTGTTGCCTAATCTGTTATCCATTGCCTAAATCTGGAACCATTGCAATGCCAGCTAGGAATGAAGGGTGTCAGGGGAGCAGCATTCCTTCCTGGCGGATGCTACAAAGCATTTCAGTTTTCTGTGGCACTGCTGGTAAAGGGAGAGGAAGGCTGAAATATGAACATGTGACTTGCTTTAATAGAATTTTAACCTGTGTTTCTATGCGACTATTGTTCCAGGAGGTGCTCGAGCTTGCTTTCTCTATATTGTATGACTCAAATGGCCAGTTGAATTTCATTGCTCCTGACAAGCATGAGGTAAGACATAGACCAAATAAGGGGAAATGAAAGTGAGGTTACTTCCTCTATAAACACCGTAAGCATTTCTGGGGTAGGGGCCATGTTAGTCATGATACAAAAGATTTCCTCCCCTCACCCTTTCCCCCCACTTTTCTCCTTGTACTGGAGAAGCAGTTGCTCGCTCAGAACTCCTTCTCCTCCTTTCCTAGAGAAACAAGAGCTCCTTTTCCATAAATACTGAAGGGCAATTAATTCCCACAAATGGACACAGAGTAGGAATTTTCTCTGGTATATTTAAAATGACCCCCTACAAAATTCCAAAATAATTAAGTTAAACCTTAGTAGGACCTTCCTGGCCTATGCTGTGAAAATTCGTAAGTAGCAAAAAGGCATTATCAACTGAACTATACTATACCATCAGGGGAGTTTGTAGCATCAATGTACAAAAATCACATTTATGGTTTTTTATTCGTCTGCCTGGCATATCTCCCTCTTTGCCATTCAAAAGTGTAAATATGCATCTGGTACACAGTATTATAAATTATTTTCTACTTGCGCCCTCACATTGGTTTTGTGTGCAGTGGGGTCAACCTCTAAGAGACAGCGAAATTAAGCCTTATGCAAATAAAAAAGTGAAACAAAGCATCCAGCCCTCGTCTCTTCCCTTCTCCACCTTACCTCTCCCCCTCACTCCTCTTCTCCCCAAAGGAAAACATGTAACTTAACAAGTAATGGAATATATTTGCCAAAATGAAGGTGGAAGCGTCACAGCTGGTTATCCAAAGGAACTTGGGATTTTCAGAACCAAACTTAGAAAAATGTTCAGCAAAATGTAGCAAAAACTTTTCTTCACCTCTGAAGTGACAAAGCAATGTGTTTACCATCCAAATCAGGGGCGAGCAATTATTTTGGGCAGAGGGCTGCTTACTGAGTTTTGGCAAGCCATCAAGGGCCTCATGACAGGCAGCCCAGGGCAGATAAATATTGATTTTCTAAATTTTTTAGGAGCCCTGCAGGCTGGGTGGAATGGCCTCACAGGCCTCATCCGGCCCCTGGGCTGCATTTTGCCCATCCCTGATCCAAATGTATGCCCTGTCGCTTCATTTTTGGTCTTAATTCCAGACACAATCTTAAAAAGAAAGAAAACACATAAGATTGCATTAAACTGCATTAAATTGTAGTGTTCTTAAAGTGCATGAAATTGTATTGCAAGTGAAGTGCATTACTTATACAGCTTTAACATTTGCAACTCTGGATAAAAAAACCTTCAAATAAATGTTAATTCTGAGAGAGGGAATGAGTTATGTTCCTTTTGGCTTTTCCTAAGGTTTAATTTCTCAATGTCACTTTGAAGATTGTTTATTCTATGAAGTGATTTGCTGGCAAATGTTCAGTTAAGAGAAATTGATAGTAAGGTTCCTAGAGCTTCAAAGCAGCAGCTACCGTTAAGAGTTGTTGGTTTAAGCCAAATGCATTCTCCTTTATTCTCTGAGTTGGACACATTTTGGTGTCCATAAATTTTGCAACAATTTAATAAGAATCCATTCCAGCTCAGAAGGGCAGGCTGCCATGGAAATTAGCTAATGTTTCAGCTACACTGTATCTAAAACATGGGTACTAGCAGTTTCTAGCGTACTAACAATAGTCTTTTCATCTTCACCCAGACATTCTCTTCATTGCTTAAGTTCAAACTTGCCTTTTTAAAAAAGCATCTGCAAGTTTGTAGAGGACATGAAACTTGCATGTCATACTTTCGAATACACATTAATAAAAGCTCTGTTAAGCTTAGTGAGAACTCGTAGCAAATGGCCAGCTAAATTCTTGATTTAACCCAGAGTCTCTCACTATTTGGTATGTGTTCTACTTAGAGTCAGTTCCTGGCATTATATGATGATGTTGAGCACCTCACTCAGCTTTTGCTTTTTAATAAAGTAAGTTTCTACTTCTTATGGTTGCTGAGACCTGAAAATGCAATTCATTCTAACACTGTAGAGTGTTAAAAATCAATGGGAATAAAATTAATTGCCAAACCATTATTATCATCATCTCCAGATTTCTGAGCCAGTATAACTGTTTCAGGTCTGATTCATGATTTCTGGACACTAAAACTAGGGACAGAAATTACACATAAGTATAAGTAATCAAAAACTGGTTCAGATCTATAACACAACAGAAGTTCGGTGTACATAAACCAATTTTGACCATTTTGAAAGTGGTTTAAGATAAACCTGGGTGGATGTAGTATCAGACTTAACTGATTTAATTAATTCAGTTTATTGAACTTCTATCCCAGATCCCCTCCAGATTCAGGTTAACTCTGTCCCCCAGCATCCCAGGATGCTTTGCAGGGGGGGGGCAGGGGGCAGTGTAGACTAGACTTGGCCTAAGCTGTCTGTTCAGCTGAGCGGGGAGACATGCTCTACTGCCCCTCAGTTTCTGAGCCACTGCAGGCATATGGCTGCATTTCCAGAATCAAAAGTGAGTGTCTGTTCACTTGCTTACCAGTTCGATCTACACAGCTTAAACTAACCTGCAAAGATTGAATCAATTTAGTCTCAGGCTTTTTGACTGTCTGTACTTAGTTTAAATTTGATAATGCTGATTAGCCTTCTGTCAAGGCTTGCTCTTCTCTAGGGGGACTCAGTACTAGGAGATGTTTGCTTTTCATTTGAATACTGATAGCTGTTTCTTAAATGAATAGCAAAAAGATAAATTATCCTACCTGTGTTGTGTAACAGAGGAAGTGGTAAATGAGATTATAACTGCGTTTTACTGGAGCTTCCTGAAAATTAATCTCTAGTAAACTGATATTTTCAATGACTCTTAGTCTGCTTTTACATTAAAAGAGAAACCTTTGAATTAACACAGCAACTTTTTCAGCAGCTCATTAGGATTGCTAGTTATTGCAGAATATGTAAGAGTAATTAGATGTACTTAGCTATGTGGAACTAAGAGAAGGAAGTCTTTTCACCCATCTGTCAGGGATGGCCGACCACTGGAAAGGGACACCATCTCAGTTATGTCTGCACCAATGGAAGGACCATGGATCTGTCCTCCCCAGCATGCTGGGATTTTTGCCTGAAGGAGCACTGGCTATACCTGCTGAATGGGGCTGCAGGCTTCCACACTCTGAAGAGCTCCATTTCTTTTTTCTAATTCTTTTCTTTTCTTTTCTTTATCAACAAAATCCCTGGCAAAGCTTTGTCAAGAAATCTTCCCTTCAAAGGCTTCCAGGAAACTGTAGATTTGAAAAAACATAGTGTAGAGTACCAATTCAGAAGAAATATCATCATGTCAGGACAAGTGATCATTTTAGTAGCTGTTAGGTGGTCAATGTGAACCCTAGGCCGCCTCCTGTGCAGCTAACAGATAATGAAGGTACAATTTTCTCTGTCTACAAAAGGATGACATTCTTGCATCACTAACGTTTCACCATTAGATAAATGGGATCAAGATGTCTGCCTAGGAATTAGAAGTGTATTCCCTATCTTGTTTTAAAAACTCACTCTATTTTTCTCAGAGTGTATGTTGTTTTCCTCACGGTCCTGTAAGTATTCTTTTTCTCTTTGGCAGCTTATCTGTCTTTCAGCTTGGTAACATCTTGTAGCAAATGGCCAGCTAAATTTAAAATCCATTCTTTGGCATGAAATCTAGCAGAAGAGTTTGTAAGATAAAAATGCAGTTATAGTTGATTTAATTCTCTCTCCCCCACCTTTCCATGATTGAAATATTTATTTTTAGAGGACCTCATTCAAGTGCTTTTGTTCATACTGGCATAAACTGTTTTAGTAATAAATAGAAGAGACTGATTCGCTAGAAGTTGACTTGCTCACCAATCTCCTGTGGATTTGTTGCTTATTTAAACAGTTATTCAATCAATGTTTATCTCAAGCTGTCAGCTTCAGAGTGAGATTGCATTTCTTATTAACAAAAAATGGTGCAAGAAGAGGGCTCTTGTGGGCTAATCCAGCATTTACAACGGTTTTGAGCATTCTTGACATTTAATTTTCATGAACAACAGAACACTGATTGACTTCATATGACTGAAAATAGATCTATTGTCATCCTCTGTCAGCGAGGGGTAACTAGCACCATGTGTATTACTACATGTAAATGAGGAATTACTCGTACAATGTTCTTTAGGCATACACACATGCATAAATATTTATGTACCCAGGCACTCTATGTAGTTCATTCATATTCAGATGCATGTGTTTGTGTACAACCTCACTTACGTGCAGTATGTGGCTATATACATTATGTACACAATATACCATTAGGTGAGCTAATTTATATGAAAATACATTGAATGTTTGCTGTTGACCTTTAGGTAGAAGTGACTTGCTTTATTGTACGTACTTTTGTGATTTGTAGTTTTATACGTATGGCTGGAAGTTTGCCAATTCTTTTTATAAGAATGGCATTTTTTGTCAATTAAATGTCAGGAAAAAGTTTCACTATAACATTTTGTGAAAGGCCAAAACCTTGTCATTTTCTGAAAACCAAAACCAAAATATGTCATTTTTGGTGTGCAAATGAGGAAACTTGCACAAATTATTAAAAAAAAAAATTGGAGGATTTGTCTCATTTCAAATTTGAAATGGAGCTCTTTTTCCTGTTTTCTGACTACCTCTACCCCACAAGTTTATTTCATTGTACCAGCTAATAAACATGCCTTAAATTGAATCAAAGACATTGTAAAGACTCTACGTCTAATTTTAGCAAGATTCTTAAGTCTCTGGGGGAGGAGATGACTTGATGGGTTAATTATTTTTTGTATGGGGAGAGGAGTTTAAGCTGCTACTTAATTGAACTTCTTGTCTTCCCCTATAGTACTGTGTCTGGACTGATGGGCTGAATGCCCTTCTTGGGAAGGATATGATGAGCGATTTGACACGAAATGACCTGGACACGCTGCTCAGTATGGAAATAAAGCTTCGTCTCCTCGACTTGGAAAACATACAAATTCCTGATGCCCCCCCACCTATCCCAAAGGAGCCCAGCAATTATGATTTTGTTTACGACTGTAACTGAAGCTGCCTGTCGAAACTCGCATTTAAACTGGAAATATTATAACTGGAGAGATTAACAAAGTATGAAAAAACACAAACGCACCTTGGATTTTGGCTTTGGGGGTGTAAAAAAAGCACTCGCTTCCCTTCCCGTTCCCTACATTGTTCCTTCTCTCTGATCCCATCTCCCTCATTGCTTGTCAGAACCTACATTGCTTTAATTCACTTCTAATTGCAGTCCCTTGGACATGGCTAAGGCGAAGATTTAAGTGCAACCACTGCAAAATTCCCCCCCAAAGAAACATTTTAATTTTTAATACTGGAATAGACATTCAAATATGGACAGTGCTTCCCAAATGCATGTCTGTGAAACCAAACCCAGCACTGTGAGTGCTTTAACTGGAAGTAAAGAGATAGAGAGGAGAAGCAGCTACTGTAAACGGAGGCTGGAGAGAGAGAGAGAGATTCCCCTTCATACTCCCAGATGTCCATTCACAATTGATTCCTATCCGATAATGAAAATTATAGACTACTTTCAACTTGAGCACCATCATCACCAGCACCATCCTTTGCATTGGCAACATCATCTCTATCATCTGTACCTCACCCAAAGTGATTGTTTCCTAGAATGAGTAGTCTGCAGGTTTTTGCTGTACCTTACGCTGTAATGCTGCAACAGCTTCTAACTTCTTTTCCTGCTGTCTCTTAAAAAGTCCTTCTCCTTTCCCAGATTACTAGCGCACATTGTGAATGAAACCACTAGTTGTATTCTGTTACCATAGTGAAGTCTAAACCTTGGTTGCCTCTAAACCTGGCTTGTTGATACCAAGGTAATTCCTTTTTCATTCTGATCCAAAATTTAAACTGCAGTTTCCACAGATTAATTAAAGCTGCCAGACACCAGGTTTACATCATTGTCATTGCTACAGTGTTACTAATTTGCAGGGGAAATTTTTTTGTACGGGTTCTAGTTTTTTTTAATTTTGCCAAACAAAGATATTTAATGAAAAATAATTACGTTGTGAAGTATTTGGGGGGGATGATGTTTTTATTTTTTAATTTCCATTTGGAACATTTGCCCTGGAGAGAAAAAACCAATATTCCCTTCAACTTTGCTGTTGAATAAAATTTGAGTTGTGATGATTTTTGGAACATTGTTTTTATTTTGATGTTGCCATTTATTCTTTGTTGTTTCTGCAACTTCTGAGGCCTCTGGTGCAAGGAAAAGGGGATAAGCTTAACCTTATGATCGACAGTAGCAACATAACTGTCTAATTTGCAATTCCTATTTATTTATTCAGTGACAAAATTGCATTTGGCATGTCTAAAACTCTGCATTGCAGGGGTAGATGAGTTTTTCTGAAAAGGATCCTTTGAGAAATGTAAGTGTAAAGCAAACCAATACATTTGTGGTCATTTGACGTTTGCTATTTTTAGCTTTTCATCATTTGGAATATCTGTATGCTTCCTGGCTGCAAAGACACAGTATTGAAAAGCTATAACTGTGTAATTTTTTCCATGCTCTGTTTTCCAGTTTTGTGGATTCCTATCAGCACCAAGTTTAGGTTCTCTGGATCTGGGAAAACAATTTTCTATTGAAACTGTTTCATCCTCCTTCCAAAATTAAAAAGTCCGGAACAACAGCAGCTTGCATGTTTTTCTTCTTAATTATGTAGGTTTACTTTAGAATGACCTCAAATCTTTAATCAGGGCCTGTGCTGCTGCAGCAAAATGGGGAGTGGGGGAGAACAATACCCGTTAGATGGGAGAAAGAAAAATCTCTGAGTCCACCTATGAGAGTCTTTAAACATCAAAACACACTACAATACTTGAGGTTATGAGAGCTCCATCCCTGGAAATTTTCAAGAGCAAGTTATACAGACACTTGACTGTAATGATTTAGTCAGGATGATCCCACCTTGATTGGGGAGCTGAACTAGATGACCTCAAGAGGACCCTTCTAGCCCTACTTTCCTATGATCCTGCGTGGGTACTAAATTACACGCCTTTATAGGATTGTAATTGTAATGTACCTACTGTACGTGGGTCGGGATTGGTTTAGTAGGCAAATGGTGGTAAAGGAGAAAAGGGGGAAATCTTTAGCCTTAATTTCATAGGATCATAGGAAAGTAGGGCTGGACGGGACCTCTCAAGATCATCTAGTCCAGCCATGCTCAAGGCAAGATCATCCCTGACTAAAGCATCCCAGCCAAATGTTTGTCCAGCCTGCTCTTGAAAACTTCCTAGGATGACGATTCCACACATTTCTCTAGGTAGTCTGTTCCAGTGCTTGACCACCATTACAGTTAGCAAACTACTTCTAATCTCAAATCTAAATTTCCACTGCTGCAGCCTGAGGCCTTTGATCCTAATTCTGTCCCCTTCAGCCACAGAGAAAAATTCATCTCCATTCTTTATAATCACCCTTCAGATATTGAAAATTGTAATCAAATCCCCCCGCAGTCTTCTCTTCTCCAGATTAAACAATCCAGTTCTTTCTGCCTTTCCTCATTGGTCTTGCTTCCTAGTCCCCTAATCATTTTTGCTCTTTGCTTTACTTTCCTAACTGTCTGCATTCTTCTTGAAGTGTAGGGCCCAGAACTGGAGACAGTACTACAAGTGAGGTCTCATCAGTGCTGAATAGAGCTGAAGAATCACTTCCTTTTATTTTGAAATGACACTCCTGTTAATACAACCTAGTATGCTGTTCTTTATTTATTTTATTTTACTTTATTTTGCAATAAGAGCATAGAATTCATTTGTATTCAGGTTATGATTTACTATAACCCCCAGGTTTGTCACCGTAGTACTCCAGCCTAGTTACTCATTCCTCAGTCTATATGTATGTGTGCATTCTGTCCCAGGTGCAAGACTGCACTTGTTCTTGTTGACTCTCACCTGATCAATTGCAGAACATTTCTCCAGTCTGTTCAGGAGAAATGGATCCTAGCTAGCCCTGTCCTCCTAAATATCTGCAACACCACCAACTAAGTGTTGTGCACATATTTTCTAAGTGTGCACTCAATCCATCATCCAAATTATTAATGAAGATATTAAACAATACCAAACCCAGCACAGACATCTGGGAAACCTCACTTGATACCCACACCCAAATAGACACTGAGTTATTGATGA
The DNA here is from genome assembly GCA_030014935.1 of Caiman crocodilus. Lineage (NCBI taxonomy): Eukaryota > Metazoa > Chordata > Crocodylia > Alligatoridae > Caiman > Caiman crocodilus. Next base: position 176,459,462 of record JAGPOW010000261.1, read on the forward strand.
TTATTCATTGAGTATGATGATCCAACCAGTTACGTACCAACTTTGTGGTACTTCAGTCTGTATATCCCTGGCCTGTTAATGAGAATGTAATGAGAAACAATATCAAATACTTTGCTAAATTCAAGGTGTATTATATCTACTGCTTTTCTCATCCACAGAGCCTGTTACCTTATTACAGAAGGAAATCAAAGAATCTTAGAATTTTGGGATTTTCATAGATTCATAGATTTTGGGGGTCGGAAGGGACCTCAGTAAATCATCGAGTCCGATGCCCTGCCTTGAGCAGGAAAGAGCTCTGGGATCAGATGACCCTAGCCAGGTGTTTGTCCAGTCTTCTCTTAAAGACCTCCAGGGTAGGGGAGGGCATCTCCTCACTTGGAAGCCTGTTCCAGATTCTGGTAACCCTTACCATGAAGAAGTTCTTCCTGATGTCTAGTCTAAATCTGCTGTCAGTTTGTGGCCATTGTTTCTAGTTACTCCACAGGGCGCCCTGATAAACAGTATCTCCTGTCCCTTGCTGCCCTCCTCTCCCTCCCCTCCCCACAAAGAATTTGGCCACTGGATCACCACTTAGCCTTCTCTTACAGAGTCTGAAGAGATCCAGATCCCTCAGTCTCCCCTTGTAGGACCTCTCCTGCAGGCCCTTAACCATATGAGTGGCCCTCCTCTAGACCCTCTCAAGTTTATCCATATCCCTCTTGAAGTGTGGCGCCCAAAACTGGATGCAATATTCCAGCTGCACCCTTACCAGTGCCGGATAGAAGGGAAGTGTCACCTCCTTAGACCTGCTCATGATGCACCTGTTAATGCAGATAGAGTGCAGTTAGCTTTGCTGTTCACTTTGTCACGTTGTCGACTCATGTTCATCTTTGAGTCGACTATAATTCCAAGATCCCTTTCTGTTGCTGTGCTGTTTAGAAGGTCATCTCCCAGTCTGTAAGTGTGTTGGTGATTCCTTCTCCATAGGTGCAGTACTTTGCACTTATTGTCTTTCCTACTCCCTAGGTGCAGTACTTTGCACTTATTGTCTTTGTTAAACTGCATCCAATGTTGTTCTGCCCACTTCTCCACCCTGTCCAAATCTGCCTGAATCCATTCCCTGCCCTCCAGTGTGGTCACTTCATCCATAATTTGGTGTCATCTGCGAATTTGGACAGTGTGCTCTCCACACCCTTGTCCAAGCCACTGATGAAGATATTGAGCAACACTGGTCCAAGGACCAAGCCTTGGAGGACTCCACTGCCCACATCTTTCCAGGTCAATACTGACCCATCCACCACCACTCTCTGGCTGCATCCCATTAGCCAATTCAGCACCAACCTGACCATGAAATATCTAAGTCACGGCTACTTAGTTTTTTTATGAGAATGGGATGTGACACCGTATCAAAGGCTTTTTTTTCCTGCTGAACACCCACAAATACAATCCTTGATAGTTATTTCAAAGGTTTTCCCAAGGATAGAGGTGAGACTAACTGATCTATAGTTACCTGGATCCTCCTTCCTCCACTTTTTGAAAATAGGGGCCACATTGGTCCTTTTCCAGTCCTCTGGGACTTGTACTGAGCACCATAAGTGCTCAAACAATCCTGCCAGTGATTTTGCTATGACTGGCCAATTGTTTCAGCCCCCTTGGATGAAGATTATATGGACCTGCTGACTTGAACACGTCAAGCCCCTCCAAGTGTCTCTTCACTAGGTTGATGCTAGCCGTTGGTGGGCTCGTGTCCCTCCTGTGCTTGTCTATAGTCCAATTTGGAGATATGTCATTATCCATGTTCAGGAAAACTGATGCAAAAAATGCATTGAAGAGCTCAGCTTTGTCCCTTCTATCCACTAATTGCTGTAGCCTGTCCTGTAGGGGCCCTCTGTTACCATGCGCCTTCTTTTTGCTCCCCATGCACCTGAAAAAGGACTTTTTGTTGTCTTTAATGTTTGTTGCCAGTCTGAGTTCCATTGCTGCCTCGGCCTTTCCAACTGACTCTCTGCAAGTGTGAGCCAAGTAGGTATAATCCTCCTTGATAGCTACCCCCTGCTTCCGCTGTCTGTATGTCTCTTTTTCTCATCCCTGGGCTTTCCTGGATTTTTCTGTTCAGCCAAGAGGGTTTCTTGGCCCATTTGCCCCCCTTTATGTGCAATGGGATTGTCCCCTTCTGTACCTAAAGGATTGTTCCTTTAAGGAACAACCATCCTTCCTGGACTCCCATTTCACCAAGGCTCTTGTGTTTCAGTACCTCACTTACTTAACTCCTGAGCTCATTGAAGTTAGATTTTTGGAAGTCTAGCATTTCTGCCCTGCTGGTTATCTTCCCCGCCTTTTGATGAGTAGTGCATTCTAACGATCGGGGGTCACTATCTCCTAGATTACCCTGTATCTGCAGTTCCCCTATTAGGTCATCCCTGATAGCAAACACCAAATCCAGTGAGACATTTCCCTTTGTGGAACCATATACTTCCTGTGTTAGGTGAAGGTCCTGCATGCAGGTTAAGAACCTACATGAACTGTCAGATCTAGCTGACTGCTCCTCCCAGCAGATGTCAGTTAATTAAGGTCACCCATGACAACCATGTCCCTTGAGAGGCATACTGCCTCTGAGAGCTGCCTTGATAGTTCCAGGTCTAGTTTATCCACCTAGTGTGGCAGTCTGTAATAGACTCCCACTACCAAGTCCCTTTCACCCTGACCCCCTTGTATTTTGACCCACACTACCTCAATATGCCCTTCTTCTGATCCCATCTTGATTACTGAAGATGTTTATTGTTCTTTAACATAGGGTGGGAAAGGGCCTCAGGAGATTATTTCATCCAACCCCCTGTTCAAAGCAGAACCATCCCCAGTGAGATCATCCCAGCCAAAAATTTGTCTAGCCAGGTCTTAAAAACCTCTAAGGATCGAGATTCTACCACCTCTGTGGGTAGCCTGATTCAGTACTTTACTAGCCTCCTATAAGAGAGCTTTTTCATAATATCTAATTTAAATTTCCCTTGCTGCAACTGGAAACTATTGCTCCTTGTTCTGTCATCTGCCACCATTGAGAACAGTCAAGTTGCATCCTCTTTGGAAATACCTTTCAAATAATTGAAGGGTGCTAGTATAGCCCTCCTCAGTCTTCTCTTCTCTAGACTAAATAAGTCCAGTTTCCTCAGCCTCTCCTCAGAAATCATGTGCCCCAACCCCCTAATCATTTTTGTTGTCCTCCTCTGGACTTTCTCCAATTTGTCTATATCCTTTCAGTACTGCAGGGCCTAAAACTGGACAAAGTACTCCAGATGTGGCCTCGCAAATGCAGAATAGAAGAGAAGAATCACTTGCATTAACCTACTAGCAACACACCTACCAGTGCAACCCAATATGCCATTAGCCTTCTTCACAACATGTGCACGCTGTTTGCTCATATTGAGCTTATTGTCCACTGTAACCTTTTCTGCAGAACTGCTGGTTAGCTGGTCAATCCCCAACCTGTACCAATGCATGGGATTGTTTTGTCCTATGTGCAGGACTTTGCACTTGTCCTTATTAAACCTCATGAGATTTATTTTGGTCCAATCCTCCAATTTGTTGAGGTCTCTCTGAATTCTAGCCCTCCCCTCTAGTGTATCTACTCCTTCCCCCAGCTTGGTACCATCTGCAAACTTGTTGAGTTTGCAGAACTCTATCCCATCTTCCAGATAGTTAATGAAGATGTTGAACAAAACGGGCCCTAGAACCAACCCTGGGGCACTCCACTTGAAACTGGTTGCCAACTAGACATTGAGCCATTGATTATTACTCTTTGAGTCTGATGATTCAGACAGCTATCTGTCCACCTTACACCAACCTTCATCCAACATGTACATGCAAGAAGCTTGCTTGCAAGAATGTTGTGGGAGACCATATGAGACCGTCTCAAAAGCCTTGCTAAAGTCAAGTATATCACATCCACTGCTCTCCCTGCATCCACAGAGCCAGTCATCTCATCATAGAAATCAATCATGTTTGTCAGGCATGACTTGCCCTTGGTAAATCCATGCTGATTGTTCCCAACCACCTTCTTTTCTTCCAAGTGCTTAAAAATGGATTCCTCGAGGAACTGCTGCATGATTTTTCCAGGGACTGAGGTGTGTCTGTATGGTCTGTAGTTCCCTGGATATTCCTTCTTCCCTTCTTAAAGATGATCACTTTGTCCTTTTCCAATTATGTGAGACCTCTCCTGATTAACACGTTTTCAGAGATAATGGCTAGCAGCTCTGCAATCACATCAGCTAACTCCTTTGGCACCCTTGAATGCATTGTACCTGGCCCCCTGGACTTGTACATGTCCAGCTTTCTAAATAGTCCCTAAGCTGTTTTTTCACTACTGAGGGGTTCTCACCTTCTCCCCAACTATGCTGCCCAGTGCAGTAGTCTAGAAGCTGACCTTGCCTGTGAAGACCAAGATAAGGAAGGCATTGAGTACTTCAGCATTTTCTGCATCATCTATCACTAAGTTGCTTCCCCCATTCAGTAAGGGACCCATGCTTTCTCTGATTTTCCTCTTGGTGCTGACTTGCATGTAGAAACCCTTATTGTTACCCTTTGCATGCCTTGCTAGCTGCAACTCTAATTGTACCCAGGCATTCCTGATTTCATTCCTGCATGCCAAGCAATATTTTTATAACTCCTCCCTAGTCATTTGTCCAAGTTTTCACTTATTGTTAGCTTCCTTCTTGTGTTTCAACTCACTGAGGAGTTCCCTGCTAGGCCAAGCTGTTCTTCTGCCATACTTGCTAGTATTCCTTTGCACCAGGATGGTTCATTTCTGCACACTCAGTAAGATTTCTTACAGTACGACCAGCTCTTGTGGGCTCCTTTTTCCCCTCAGACTGGATTCCCAGGGGATCCTGCCCATCAGTTATCTGAGGGAGTCAAATTTTCCCTTTCTGAAGTCTAGAGTTCTTACTCTGCTATTCTCCTTCCTTCCTTTCTTCAGGATCCTGAACTCAATTGTCTTGTGGTTGCTACTGCCAAGTTGCCATCCAGTTCTACATTCCCCACCAATTCTTCCTTGTTTGTGAGCAGCAAGTCAAGAAGAACACAGCCCCTAGTTGGCCTCTCCAACATTTGCAGCAGGAAGTTGCCCCCAAACACCTCCAAAAACTTCCTAAATTGCCTAGGTACTGCTATATTGTCCTCTCAGCAGATGTCAAGATGATTGAAGTCCTTCATGAGAACGAGGGCCTGTGATCGTGAAATGTTTGCTAGTTGTTTGAAGAAAGCCTCATCTACCTGATCTGATGGTCTGTAGCAAATATCCACCATGACTTCAGTC
>JAGPOW010000261.1:176470566-176491339 GCA_030014935.1 Caiman crocodilus
GGTGCTCTCCCCTACCCTGGGGGTCTTCAAGAGGAGGTTAGATATGCATCTAGCTGGGGTCATCTAGACCCAGCACTCTTTCCTGCCTATGCAGAGGGTTGGACTCGATGATCTATTGAGGTCCCTTCCAATCCTAACATCTATGAATCGATAACAGAGCTTGTTTATAACAAAGCCCTGCTTTTACTAATCGCCCCAAAAGAACTGGGTGTTTTTTCATTACAATGCTGGAGCAAATTGATAAATGCTAACATAGGGAACATCCCTATTGAAACATTATGTTTCAATAATCTTTTCTCCATGTCCCATAGGTGTTTATTATGAGGTGATTGTGTATATCTTCTGACACATTTAATTAATGTGCAAATGGTATACAAGAAACTTTACAGTGTAAATAGGAATGGCTATGCATTCATTGTGTGAATTCATTTTGTGAATTCATTATAACTGTGTATTCATTAAGCACAATTTTGTATCAGGAAAAATGGCCAGTGTCTTTGATTTTTGAATCATCTGCAATTCACTGTTTAGTTCTCAAACTCCATGAATTTGTTTGCTAGAAGGTTCTAAAGATGAGTTAGACTCACCCATAAAAAAATCAATAAAGACAGTTTGAGGAGCCAAGTCAGTAGTATACATCTATCTACAATACTCACACTCACTGGGTGTGTCTACAAGTGCATTTACACTGGCTTACGTTTGCTGTGCAGTAAGCAAGAATAAGCTAGCATTTACATGTGCAGGCAACCTGGGCTTAAATTACTCCCAAAGTAGAGCAGCTGGCCATGTGCCCCTGTGGCCACTGGAGGGAGCTAGCCTCCAGCCACATGACTACCAGAATTAGGGACTAACTGTAGTCCCAAATTGAAGCCAGGAGAGGCAGTCAGCCACAAGCCCTGGAGCTGGGCTCAGGCCGGTCCCCTAATGGCTGGGCAGACCAGCAGTGAGGCCCCCTGGGTTACTCTGCAGTAATGTGTCTACACATGTATTACTGCACAGTAACTAATTGGGCATAAATTTGATACCTGTATGATGCAGGTATCAAATGAATGTTCAAGTCAGCATAAATCACCGTAATTACTGTGAAGTATGGGCAAGCACATGTAGATACAACACAGTAATTTTGGTTACTGCACAGTAAATATGCAAGTGTAGATGCACCCACTTGTCCTGAAAAATAAATATAATCACATTAAGGAGGATAAAAAATATTCATCCAGGCCAACAAACCTCTGGATTGCAATGTTAATCTTAATGCAATGTAGATTATGGAGAACTGCTGGCATCTCCATAATAAAATCTTGGACAGAGGGCAAATCTGCAAGAGTGGGGAAGTGGGGGGGGGGGAGGGTGCATTTCTACTGTGCTGATGCACTTGTACCACCCTCCTTTTCCAACCTACTTGCTTTGATTCTTGGTCTACCCAAAGTTTAAAACCAACTGCCTGGCTATGGTGGCAGCATTTCTAGTCAGGCAGTGCTGGGGAGTCAAATGACTTCATGGCTCAAAATGTAACTGATCCCTTCTAAACTCTTTATTCCACAGGTGTCAACAACCCTCTTTTCTTTTTATTGGGCTTGATGTTCCACCAATCAAGCTATTCTCTGTTCTGCAATTCTGCCTGTTGTTCTCTGTTCCTGGTAATGAAGTTCCTATTTCACAGATTGATTTTAATTCTTTCCAGTGAAGTTTTATTTGTTTTTGCTTCATTCATAAACTGAGTAATACAGCCCCAAGCCCTTGCATACTAGTAAAGCTTCTAGTTTATTTTTTTTTAAGTAGAGAAGGATATGTGTTGTTTTATGTGTCATGATGTACCACACCACTTCTACCCACCTTTTCAAATTCTAGATCCACTCGCAAGTGATGAACTTGTGTAGTTAATCACCTTTGAGCTGAAATGAAGTAAGAGTCTAACACATTTCCAATGGAAATGGTGATGTTGTTCATCCAGTTTACAACTACATTACACGTGGGGTAAATTTCTGTAGGCGATGCAAGGGAATGGAGAAACGTGTTTTTTGCCCTCCCCTTAAGGTCCTCCACAACATCATCCCAACCTTCATCTCTCATCACACTGCTCCCCCTGTACTCTGCCAACAATTCCATCCTCCAACTTGTTCTCCTCTGTCTCTATCTTTTACTATAGCACCTGCAGCAGCGAGGAATGCTCTCCCAACTGTGATTCATCTAGCCACCATTTTCCTGTACATAAATCCTTCATTAAGAATAGATCTTTCCATGTCATTGAAAAGTGAACCTAACCAATTACAGCTGGGATTTTGAAAGAATCCCAAGGTGTTGGTGCCTCCCTTGAAAATAAATGTTCAGCCTCAAAAAACAAAAGGCCCGATGCTATTCCAACTATTAGACATTAAAATGCTTAGATGTGACAGTGCAATCTTATTCCCTCCTACTCAAGTCCTTGAAAACTATTAATGAATCTATTTTTGTGACATTTTAGGCTTACAACTAAGTCATAAAAAGTGATGAGGACCCACTTGCCTTTGTTCTTTAGAGTAGAGTAGGATTACGTATAGATATTTTTAGACCCCCAAGAGCCTGATCTGGGAAGGCAAGGGAAGGAGTGTTTTCTCCACTCCTCCTGGTTCCTGGGGTGTGGGTGGTGCAGTGGGAAAAGACTCCCTGCACTCGCCCCAGACCAGGCTCTGGAGAACAGGGTGAAAGAGGAGCCTCCTTCTCTCTGAGACTCTTGGCTTGAGGAAGAGGCAGGGAGTAGTGAGGGCTGTTCCTCTCCTCTTCTGAAATGGGCCAAGAGTGGAAGGGAGCAGTGGGACAAAGCCCCTAGCCCTTTCTCCAAGATGGGTACTTTTCTGGCTTGGCTAAGGGATGGGTGGAGTGCCTCATTGGTCCCTTCCCTCCTGGACCCCTCCCTGCGCCCCCACCATTCAGCTGACTTAACAGTCAGCATGGCCAGGAGCAAAACTCAGAGAGGCTTTCCCCAGTCTGGTTTCCCCAAACTGGCTTGTCCTCTTTACCCCACCCTCCTTCCTGTGGTGCTGAAGGGTAAGGGGGCAGGTGCGAAGACAAGTCTGCAGGAGACAGTACTATTCCCTGTGCTTGGCTTCCAGTGCCCAGGAGCTAAGCAGAGCGAGCAATGCAGCAAAGCTTCTCACACCAGGAACCTCCAGAACGAAAAGCCGGGGAGCAGCTGGTGCTGCCTCCTCCGCTCTGCTCCTTCTCTAAGGAATAGGAGGAGAGCAGCTGCTTCCTGTGTCTTCTCAAACCTGGGGTGACACCAGTCTTAGAAAGGCAGAAAGCCTTTCCCCCCAACTCCACTCCTCCTGGTACCCTGCCTGAGGAGTTAAATGGGGAGGGTGAAAGACTACAGACAAGCCTTCCAGGAGAAACTCTCCCAGGAGAGACTTAACCCTCTTAACCCCCGGGTTCTTCTTCTGGGCTGGCCATTTTTTCTTCAGGAGAAAAAACGTGGATGTTTTGGCTTCTGCAAAGAGAACTGGAGTTCTCCCCGTAGAAAGTGGACATCTGTACCTAGCCTTATTTGATTGTATGAACCTTGAGGCAGGAGCTGCCTTCATTTTGTGTTTAGATGAGCACCTAATACATTTCTGGAAAATAGATTAATATTTGTAATACATCCTCTGAGCTTGCTGGAGAAGCCTGTTTAATCAAGATGGCTCTCTGTGCTGACAGCCAAACATCTGGTAGTTCAATCCAGCCCTTGCCATCAGGAATTGTTACTTGTCTTCTAGTTTTTTAGTTCTTTGTTCAGTTTAGTTTTACCGAGCCTTGTACAGCAATTGCTAATCCTGTAAAGAAGCCAAAAGAGAAAAAAGTGAATCTCCTTACCCACTTTTATGTGTCTTAAATCCTTGTCACTGACTTTTACAAGAAAATGGAGCCACTGATCAAGGGTATACTGATACAAACAGCATTGCTAGACCTTTTAGCACTGATCACTTAAAAAACAAAACCCTGACAGATTATTCAGAGCACTGGCTTGCTTGATGTTCACCCTCAAGGGGAAGACTGTTTGAGTGACTTTGCACCATCTGCCCAATGCACTAGTTCTTCTGTAAGTGTCAGAACTACAGGCTTTTCCATGCAAAAGCCTTCAGCAATGTGTCTGCTTGCGCATGATGTACTGCCACCAGTACTTCTCACTGTGGGTTGTATTTCTGAGGAACTTCAAAGGAAGGCCTTGCCTGAATGAATTAAAAGATCTTGCTGCTTTTGACATATTTCTAATATGATTTCTATGAAGTGAGCAGTGACATTCTTTACGTGCTGGATAAAACCACACTAGTCCATATCTGAACTACATCTCAAAGAAGAGAGGACTGTTACCCTGCTCTCTACACTTTCTGGAGGGTCTCAGGATATGCTTTCAACAATAATGAGGGGATGAACAGAAGTCTTCTAGGTGACTGGCTGGCTGAATTCCTATTTCAAATTATTAAGTGCTAGTAAGACTAACATATTAACCAGTTCTTTATTAGGGTGCCTAGAGCTTTGAATAGCTATGTGACTATTTGCATATTGAGATAATCATTAATTAACAGAGCATTAACCTGCTCTCTATTGCTGACATCTTAACACATTACAGAGCTATTTTCAGTTAAGTTGCATTTCTTTCAGACTTCTTTCAAGTCCATCACTAAAAATACTGTAGGGTCCTCTGGATCCGAGACCCTGTCTTCCGGCATGTTTTATAATGTGTGACATGTACATACAGCACTTTGTGACTAATAAAAATAAAGAAAACCTCATTTAGCTTATGCTAAGTCATATTCCATGGTCAGGACGTCGCATATATTTCAAATGAGCAGCACTGCAGTGTCATATTGTACCAGATTTATTCACACACCTGCACCTCATTTTGAAGATGCTAAATGTACCTTTACTTACTAATCTAGTGAGACTTTCAGCTTTGCCATAATTTATTTCTGAAGTTTTCTGGGATGAGAAATAGGATTTAGCAATTTTTCAATGGTTAGGTAGAGTTGTCTAAATTAAAGGAATGTTAGTAGCAAAGCAACATGATTTGATTTTGCTATAGTACTTTAGCTAATAAATATTCTTCAGATCCATGTATGTTAGCATTATCAAGCAGATGCACAAGATTAGAATGACAGGGCATGAATGATTCATGATCTCAGCTTGGATATTTAGTGACTACATCCTGAACTGTGCTCCCTTGCATTGCACCTCATCTGCATACTGAAAGAGAATAAAAGCTTGTTCTGTTCCTATAACCCCCCACATTATAAGCCATCAGGATGTGTCGTGAGCAACCTGTTGTACTTGAGACAAAGACACCATTAATAGTTTATAAGGTTGGCACACACTACAATGTATTGTTTGTTCTGTATAGCTCTGGTGGAGGGGAAGAACTCGCAAAATAATTCTCCTGGTTAAAGCATCTGTAACTGATTTATGCATTTCGGAGCACGATCCTGCGTGATGCCAAGTTATTTGTGAGGTGCCGAGCACTACTAACCTGAGCACTCCTGGACATAGGAGTTTTTACACCTCACTCCTAAATACCTCCCACATCCTAGGTATTTGAAGTGAGAAGAAATGAGGAAGTCTGGCTTGTTGTTTTCACCACTGCAGTCAATGTAGGTTTGATAATCCTTAGTCTAACTGGGTACTTTGCTATTAGATTTATTTTTTGTGGTGCAACAATGCCTAGACATTCCCAGTGAGATCAGGGTCTCTGTGCTAGGCAAACACCGTCCCTTCCCCAGAGGTCAGAATCAAAACAGGCCAAATGGTGGGATGGACAACAGAAGGGTGAAGTAATTTGCCCAAGGCCATGCAGCATGTCAAGTATAGAGCAAAGGCTCCTGCCCAGGAAATATGATCTACTGAGTATAGTGAGAGGTATCTTCAGTGTCCTTTACAGACCACTGAAAATGGAGGTGGGGAGAGGAGAAGGGAGAAAGAGCAAAGTCTTACTTGCTGCTGCCTTCCACACATTAAAGGCAGCTGCTATTGCGGCCACTGCTGCGGTAGCAGCATCAGCTCAGGCATCAATTCCCAGGGTACAGGATCTCTGGGAGCCATCCCTAGTGCCTCTTTTACTCCCCACCACTCCCCCCTCACAAGATATGCTATTGGGCCCAGGATTGTGCCTGCTTTAGTAAAGACTTTGGAGAAGGAGTAAGGGGGGAGCACTATTTAGCTGGCCCCCTGCCCCCAAATACACTGCCAGGTGTGGGGCTGCACCTGCTGGATCCTATGGCTGGGCAGTGAAGGAGGGGGGAGGGAGCAGGGCTTTTTCAGTGAAATCTCAGGTTTGAAATGCTTGTTGAATTTGATGCTGACAAGAACTTCTATTGATGATTTATGTGACTGCGCTCTAGATGATGTCGGGAGGAAACAAATCATGGATCTGGACGGGGTTTTGCCACTGAGGAACAAGAAGGCTTGCTGCTTAGGTCTGCACAGGGAACCAGGTCTTCTCTCCACACAAGGCCAGGGCAGGGGAGGGCTTGAACTCTCTTTCTCCCCTGCCCCAGCAACTTCTGCCTGCAGCTAGCTACCAGCCTGAGCGCTCCCAGAATCTACCACTGCATCCAAGAGCAATGGGTAACGTTAGCTGAATGATCCTGCTAAAGCTGTTAGTGGTTGAATAGTTAGCATTGTTTCTGTTTTATGTTGTCATTGGGTTTCAGAGTAATTGATATGAATGTGGACTTAAAGGCATTGGCAACTCGTAGGGTGTGCATGTGGGCCCAGCCCGGCCACACAGCAGCAGTTGTGGTGGCAGTAGCTTCAGCCTTGACTCTGAAGCCGGGGCCAGAGTGACTGCTGCTTCTGGGGCTGAGCTAGGACTGGATGCAGCAGGTGCTCCATGCTTCTTGCCCATGGCCCAAGCAGGGCCCAGCAGGAGTTGGAGCTGCAAGGGGAAGGCAGGCAGGGGTGAGAAGCAAAGTTTGGGAGTAGGGGAGCAGAGGCTGTTGGGGACAAGTGGCAGGGGGGCAGCGGCTAGGGCTCTAACGCCAACCCCAGGCTCAGGGTTGGAGCCACAGTCACTGCCACTGCCCCCGTCCTCCTGACCCCACTTGCACTTAAATCTAAGACAAGGGGCCTTTTCTCCCACACTGAGTGGGCATGGGAAACCTTATCTTAGATAGAAGTAAATACAGTATTTCAGATATACCATTATTTCAGGTTATATCTCAGACCTGGGAAGACAGTGTTGAATCAAGGTTCAATTGGAAAGTTACCTCTGTCCCTGGAAGGACAAATGATCTATTTTTTAATAAATGAAAGTTTAAATCCTGCAGCCCATGGGTGGCTTCTGAAGTTCATTCACAGTCTCACTGGCCTGTGAAAGCAGGAGGCCTTAGACGCAGTCCCCTAAAAGGAGAGTTTTGCCTTTCTTGTCTGTCTTAATAATTTTAAACAAAGCAAAACAAAACAATTAGGTAATATTTTAAAATGAGAAGTTACAATGAAGAGTCTAGAACTCGGTATGCCCTGCCAGGTTTGCGGCTACTGGGACTCATTCTGCTGCTTGACCTCTCTTCTCCCTGCAGGGATTATCCCAGGACCCGAGGTGCTGACTCTATAGAAGTCCCCTGCCTGCTCTTGTTCACACTTGGTTGGGTCTTCTCAGAACTGTTTACCCTGCCAGGGGCAATGCTGTCATGTCATGCTCCAAGTCACTGCCCAATTTTGGATAAGCACTAAGACAAGTGGAGCTCACTCAAAGGTAGACTTAGCAGGTAAACTGACCTACTTTTAGCAAAGCAGTTCATGTTCCCTGTAAGCCTGGAAGGAACAATCTGAATACAAGAATCCACTGGTCTGCAAGCCCTCCAGGGTTTGTGAGCATTGAATTTGCCTTGTGACTTTTCAGCCCAGGTGGAAATTTATTCCACTAAGGCACAATTGTTGTTCCATGGTCGAGCCCAGGAGAAACCTTTGCTTTGTTAGAATGGGGATGCCCATGCTTTGCCCAAACTGTCTGCGGAAATGTAAGAAGATGTGTTGAACGGACATTGTGAAGATAACCAAAAGGAAATGGATTTCTCTGTGCCCAACAAAATGAATGTTTATGGGAAGTTAAGAGCCTCAACACAAAATGCAGAGGTATAGAAGGGGAGAAGACAGAAAGGGGCACGTTATCTAAGAATTAAATGAAGTTTGTCAGGAGAGCTGCTTCACTTTGGATACTTTCTCTTTCCCTATCCAGATGCTTGTGCTTTTTCAATGACCAGTACAGTACAGGATACAATGCTCTGAGTGCATTTGCTCTGAGTACTTTTTCAGGTATCCTACAAGAGCTGTAATAGAGCTTTTTGGTGCGATCATCTCTCCAGAGCTAGCTGTTGTTCTGCAGCCTAGGAGAGCCTTCCCTAGCATCAGTGATTCCGAGTTTGATCAGGCCTGTGTTTGATCTGGAGACGTCAGGAATTGTATGAGATTTGGAAAGTCAGACAGCTCAAGCCTCAACCAAAACTACCAGCTCTGCCCAGACCGCTGGGTGGGAATGCCAGCAAAAGTAAAGATGGAAGGGAGTTGATAAAAGTACAAGATGAAAAGGATCAGAGCAGGAAAAGAAACATGCCCGCATAGCTAACCCATAGTAATATCAACATTTGTAATAAGATTGTATGGACCAAATCCTGAGCAATTGTCACTTCCAATGAGATGGGGGTTTGGAATAGTCTAGTAAGGTCAGGCATTTAAAATTAATTATTTCTTTGAACTGATACAAAGCTTGGTATTAATTTCATTTCATGGCGCCTTAGGTACTATGATGGTTCATACCATATCTGGTATACATAGATAAAATACAGAATAAAAATTTTTTTCTTTACTAGAGTTAAAAAAAAATCTTCTGCTCCAATTCGTTTTATCATTTAATGTGACCCAAAAAATGTCATCATCCTTCATCATCTTTCAGCAAAAACAGACAATAATTCTGCCTGTCTTAGTGACCTTTTCTAAAAAATGCCAAAGGGCAGGCTTTCTGTCATGTCAGTGTTGCTCCACAGCATGTCACAAGTGCCCTAAATAGAAGTAAGCTGCTTAAAATGGTTAGCTATTTACACACACAAAAAGTTAACCATTAGGTCAACCAAAGTAAGTGTGTTTTCATGCAGGAAGAAAGCTTTTGGTACCTCAGGAACAACTCATAACATCAGACTGTATTTGAAAATGAGCAGGCAATGTGAAATGGCAATCACCTCCACAAAAGAAGGTAAAGATAAAGAGGCAGTGCCCCATGGGAGAAGTATCACTTCTAACTGACCATAGTAAACTGAGCCAAGTGCAGAATAATGATCAGATGGAAAATCATAAGTTATTTACTTTGCAATCTGTGGAAATTACCACATAAAATTTTAGTGACTAAAGTTTGCTTTCCATCACTCTTCTCATACATTGTAAGTGCTTGTACCACATTTAAAGAAAGAGACACAAGTAAGTTCCCACAAAAAAAAAAAGATGAGATTGTCTTGGGTTGCCAGACATTTTTTAGGATGACAGCATGAAATCTTATAAATTTCTCTGAATCCTAAATAGGTCCTCCTTGTCCAATCTGTATTCAGAAGGAGTTGAGGAAGTGAATAATTCATTTACTTGCAAGCAATAATCTTATATCATCCCAATTTGACTCGGCACTGCAGAACTTTTGAGAGAGGTGAGAGTAATGTGTTCATTTTCTCTCTGTCCCTTATGATCAGAACGTGTATATTAGGGGTGTGCAAAACAGGCCATATTCGATTCAGATTCAGCCTGAATTGGGGACAGCGATTCAATGTGTTGATTTGGATCACTGTTCCCAATTCAATTTGGCCAAATCTGAATCTGAAGATTCGATGCGGATTCAGAGAATCAGTGATTCAGTCATAGACACATCTTTCAATGCTTTTCTGCAAGGTACCAGGCATGGCTCATGAACACTGCAATGCTAGGCAGATGGAGCATCCCACAGGAGTGTGGGTCCCCTGCCCTGTGTGCTCGGCAGCGAACCCAGAGGTGGACTGGAAGTACTTTCAATCCACTTCCAGTTCTGCCAGGAAGCGTGCTGGAGGTCCCCCCCCATGCCGCCCCCATTTTGGCAATTGACCATGGGGAGACCCCAGGTGCCCTTCCAGACCCAGGAGGCACCAGTCACTGAGCTGGGGGGGCAACAGGGGAAGCCCCTGCACGCTCCCCGGTAAACCCAGAAGTGGATCGGAAGTGCTTCTGGTTTACTTCTGGGTCTGTTGCCAAGTGAATTGGGGACTGCTCCCCCAATTCACTTGACAGCAGGATGCTCCATCTGCCCCAGCATCTCAGCATTCATGAGCTGCCTCATGAAAAAATATTTAGAGAATATGTAGAAAAAATATTTAAAGCCATGTCTATGGCCAAATCTCCGAATCTTTCCAAATCTCTCTGACTCAAATCAGGGGGTTCCAATTTGATTTGAAAAGATTAAAGGGTCTCCTGATTCAATTTGGAGATTTGGCCACCAAATCGGGACAAATTTCCGCCGAATAGAATCGGGGACTAAAGCTTTGCACATCCCTAGTCTATATGGAGAATAAGCACAGGAGAATGCTCGAGCCCTTTTTGCTGCAGAAGTGGTCTACAAAGAGGCTGCTCCGCAGGAAAGCCCTTCAAATGAGAGCCTCAGATAGCACATCCATAAGAGACTCCAGAATCTATCTTCCTCTCCTTCCCCCTGTCCCAGATATACTTGTGGCTTCTTTGCTCAAGTTTTCTCTTGAGTGCGGGTTGAATTTCATACTGCACATACAGACTCAGTGATAATCAAATGCTAGAGCAGAGTATTTTTATCTATTATTATTATCTATTATTTTCCTTTTCCAGGTGAGGGTGCCTATCCCCTTTCACGCACTGGCTTAGCTGATTGGCATAATCGGAGCAAACCCTGTGCTCCCCACTTCTCAGGATGCAATAACAAGAGCACAGGTATCATTACAGGACTAAAACCAAGGTCTGGGAACGTCCCATAAGGACAACCCCCTTTCAAGTCCCCAGCAACACTAATTAGTTTAAGCTATCGCCCAGACCTAACTGATTAAACTCCATTACTTCTCTACTAGAAGAGGGTCAGGAGCTTCAAGAGAACAATGTGGCCCAGCCGAGCAGATAATGTTGGCTAGGGACAAAAAGATATGGGAGAGCAGATTGATCCACTATCTATGCACTCCTACTTCCTTAGTGAAGATTAAAGTTCTCCTGCCTCAGGAAGTCCCTGAGCACGTGTAATAGGAGCAGAAACAGGCCATCTCTTTGAAAGCATAAATAGTTGTTTGGTACACATAGATACTGAATTTTAGATAAGTTACAGATCCCTTTTATCTCCAGTGACTGTATTCAATTCCTCTGCTCATCAAAAGAAACTGATGTATCTAGGATTAAAGGAAAGAAATGATGAAGACACATAAATAATGAATTTTTCATCACTGTAAATTATTTTCAAAAATAGTATATGCCAATAGATTTAGAGCAAGAAAAGAAGGAAATGACACTAATTATATGTATAGGAAATTTTTCTCATAAGTTTTCTTGCTGTCTTATGTAAACTTGTTTTGCTTGTCCTGTTTTAGATAGTAGCTTCGCTTCCCTGTGTAGTTTAAAGACATTTCCTTGTAAAGTATAACCTCATAAATCCGGCATCCTTGGGACCTAGCACCTGCTGGAAATTTGAAAATTCAGATTTTTGAAACAGTGTATGGCTGCTGGTCTGGGACCGACTGCTACTAGTCATCCCCATCCCCTCCCCGTACTCCATGGCTGCCCACCACTACTCCCCCCCAGTTTGAAAACTGGATTTATGAGGTTATACTGTACACAGAAATATGAAATGCCCAAATACAGCAGACTGACCAGACATTTTGGGTGTCCAACATAAAGCACTCTGGAGAGATTTGATTTTTGGAGGACCAGAGCTCAGCACTTTCTGATGCTCAGATTCATTTTAAGATATCTTTGATTGCTCAGCCAGGGGCAGGGAAGGCTAAGCTGTGCAGTCCTTGATGGAGCATACCTGACAGTGTCTAACAATCTGTAAGCAAAGATCTCCACATTGAGCAAACATTTGTGCCCATCCCTGAAAGTTACAGCTTCCTGAGAAATGGAGAAGTTAAGAAGAGGGTGGTCTTGGGCAGAAAATGGATGCATCTGAAAATATCTAGATAGCTAATCAGCTGGCCAGCTGTTCAACCCACATTATTTATTATGTGTTAATTCACCCAAACTCTAAGTCATGCCCTTCATCCTGATAATAAGACATTAATCTACAACTTACTTTCTAGGGCATTACCACTTTAACTAATTAAGAGGAGCTCTCAATGCAAAATTGTGTCCTCTAACACTTCCTGTCTTGTACAACACCTTTTATGTAGACTAGGGGTGTCCAACCTTTTTGAATGTGGGGCCAGATCATGAACTTTTTATCACCCAGTGGGCTGGCGAGCCATATTCAAGACATCACAGGAAGTGGTATCATATCAGGAAGTGATATCACATGACCTTTGACACCAACGAAGTTGCAGGGGCCCCACTTCGAGCCCGACTGCCGCTAACGTGGTTCCACTCTCTGCACTGCCGCCGCCGCCGCCGCCGTGGCTCCACACTCCGCACCACTGCCACCGCCCCGTGCTCCGTGGCAGCGGCTCCACACTCTGCGCCACTGCCATGGTGGCTCCATGCTCCATGGTGGTGGCTCTGCACTCCACACCACTGCCACGGTGGGCCAAATAAAATGGCTTGGTGGGCCACATGGCGGCCCCCAGGCCATGTGTTGTACAAGCCTGATGTAGACAGACAGTACTCTGTTTCTTCACTGGTCAGAATCAATTCCCTGTTAGGAATCTGATACCACATAAATTGTTAGAAATTAAACCCAGCTATCAAACCAATAAGGACTTTAGCAGTATATGTAATAAATGCTGGTGAACTCACCTTTATGATTATATTTTGTTTTCTGTAAAGCTCTCCTTTACATTTCTTAGGTTCTTCTCATTGTTGGGAGGCAGCTACGATACTGGTGCGTATTTGCTTCTTGTTTTATCCTAAGGGAGCCCTGATGTTCATTGCCATGACCCTCACTCATTTAAATGCCCCTTAGTCAATGAATAAGAAATGTCACAACTCACTGCTTTGTGGAATTACCATATTTTCTTACATGTCACACACTCCTAAACAAGATATACACCTTGTTTTCAGAATGTAGAATATAGAGAAAAATATTTTTCTAGAGTCGTAGCTGACTGTGACGTAGAGTAAGTCCTCCTGGAAGCCTAAGGGGTTTCAGGTATCCCAGGAGTTAATCTGGGTGAAACAGTACAAACTTCTTGGCATGATTGGAAAACAACATGGCTAAGCTTCAGACCCTTGCAAGGGCAGTAGCAAGACTGATACTACTTTACTTTAAACACTTTTTAATAATTTCTTGTAAATAATAGTGTTGGTTCCACATCACGAACCTTATCGAGATACTATAGACCAATTGCCCTGCACAAGCTACAATGTTCAGACAATAACTACTGCGAATTTCTCAGCGGTTTCTTTCTGGGGCCAGGGAAGTGGGAGCCATCCTTGCAGCCATTATAGTACAGTGTCTCCCTTCTTCCATTCCAGTGAAAAAAAAAAGCACCCCACTTAAGACTGATTTTGGGGGGAAACCTGTGCAAGTAAATACAGTTTTCAGTTGGACACCCACAACATTGTTGACTTTTAGGATACAGTGTAAGTCCTAGTTTTTTCTTTCTTTGTGAAAAACTCCTTTTGTTTTTTTAGGTGAAAAAAAACAATGAAATAGAGATTCTGTAGATTTTTTTCTAGCCAGAGGTGTGAGAGAAAATAATATAACCACAGATAACTTTGGTGATGTCCCTAGTCTAGTCAGCCATCTGTGGCACAAACTGCTGACTAAGTATGTGAACAAAGGAAGCAGAATTTAAAACCAGAAATAAAAACTATATCACACATTGTTTGAGTCAGGCTAATGTAAGCAGGACTAGTAGGGTGTATGGTCTGGTTCATGAACAAGTCAAATACTGTTGAATCAAAGATAAAGTAGGTACAATCTTGCAGATACCAAATACATGAGAACAGAAGGCCAAAGCTTGCACAATATTGCTCAATAATTACTACCTTCAGCAAATTATATTTGTGGTTAGTACAATAACCACTACTCTAATCTAGATGCATGCTTGACAGCCAGAAATGAATTGTGAAATGTAAATAACCCATGTATAAAAGGTCAAGGTGAAGCCTTGTGTTTTTGGAACTGACATCCCCATTTCTTTCTTTCTAGGTATGCTACAAACTGATCATTTGCAATAGCCTAATATACACAGTTGCTTTTCAAACTAAGCCTGTTGCATGGATATATTCAGGAAGAACCAAGCAGAGGATTCAGGGTGGAGATTCCCTGACTTTCCTCTTGCTCCCCTGGTGTTCAGCCACCTTCAGCTTAAATTTTTTTAAACTTCTTATTATGGTCAGTATGTATTTGGACTTGTCTGTGCAAAAAGGAGTGCCAGCTTTCAGAAATCTTGGAACATATTAGCATGTTGGATCAATTGATTTATGAGGCAGAAGTAGACAAGAACAATTTACTTGGCTAGACTTTGTTAATACATATGCCTATATTTCTCACACTTTAATAACCTCATACCAAGCATATATCATATTTCAAAAAGAATTCAATAACTCATTGAAAAGTATTATACCTCTTTTTTATGCTTCTACAACAAGAGTAGCAAAGGTACTAGAAAAGTATTATAACAGGGTATATGCTTTTGTTTGAAACACTATTTATATTTCATTGAATTAGCTAGTTAAATCAGCTGAAAAGGACCGCAGAAGGCTAATAATGAGTGTGCGAGTCAGTCAACCAATCAGCTATCCCACAGAGCACAAAGAATGGTATCTTGATGTTTGATTTAATGATTTTAACAGACGCAATAGAAGCAGAAACCAAGTGGAAATATTTTCTATTGAAGGGATTGATGGACTGGGGAAATGTGATGGAGTGCCTGATTCTTTTCTCATTTTACATTGATCATACTGCTACTTTAATTCCACTGGGGTTAGTCCTGGGTTGTGAGAGAAAATTCAGGCTTGTAATCTCCAAAATTAGTCCTCTTAAAAGAAGATTAACTTTATCAAGCTTACCTTGAACTCTAGCCATCCACCTTATTAGAGAAATCAGGGAAACGTTTTGGTAAGCCCTGTTTATATTTAATTGATAAATGCAAGCAGTATTTTTCTGCTACTGCAAACCATAGTAAACCTTATAGATAAAAGTATATGATGGCAATTCTGAAGCAACCAACCTCAGTTCCAGAGGTTGTGAAGCTAATAAGCCAACAGGAAGCTAGGAAGCAAATGTGATGCATGAATCTTAAAAATCCCCAATGCACAGGGGTATTGTGAACTAATTGTAAGGTGGACCAATTGATATGGGAATTGAGATCCCTTCCCAATATATTTTTCTACCATATATAGGGGACTAACCCAGGAACAGCTTCCAGGCATTAAAGTACTTACTGGGTTCGCGTGTGGTGGGGGGCGGGGGGCAGGTTTGTCATGCATCTTTTCCTGAGTTTATTAAATTGATGTGGCATGTGTAGTCTTTATGTATAAGTAATGCCAAGCCGCATTAGTCTTATCGTTATTTTCTCTACATGTATTGTGGTATTTGCTAAAAAATGTATTTCTTATATCCTATTAAAGGGCCAGGGCTACACAATATGATAGTGGCTCTCAAGTGATAAACAATGGGTGCATCTACACTTCGCCATACAGCAATGTTGCTATGGTACCATGCTTTAATACTTCCATAAGGAAGTATTAAACATGGCACAGTAACCACCCATACTGTGCCTTGAGTGTGGCACCTGGTTAGATTTCACTGCTACTTCACCACAGCAATGCACTAAAATGAGGGAGCACACCATTATGGAGAAGGAGCTGCTGATCAGATGTAGAGTCACAAGATCACTACATCACCATAGCACATCATAGGGTGACATAAGGCAACATGTAGACATACCCAATGAGCTTCTTTGGCACCAAGCATGGCTAAAGAACAGTAATCACTAAGAATTAGCATTTGACAGGAGTGTGTTCACTCACAAACTGGAAGATAATGCCTTTCGTACAATGACAATATTATATTTTAAAGGAGAAACTGGAACAAGGGAGCACCTGGGAACAGGAAGAACATTTCTCACTGTGAGGGCAAATTCAGTGAGAGACAGTATCTTTAGGACACTGGATAAGAAATCTTCGCTTTTGAAAGGATGGAAACAAAAGAATGTTTCCATCTAACATTCTTCTAACACAACCCCTCACAGCTGAGGATGCTGGTCTTCCATGATTGTCTTATCTGTGGGTCTAAGGATGACTGATGAAGTTGATCCAGGATCAACAGACGTTATTGCAACTTGGACATGTGTTTCCATGCACAATGGATGGCTCTGGATTCTTGATCTGGTCCACGATACACTGTTTCTGCCACTCCCACTTTTCCATCTCCTGTGTTGGAGGCACTGCCTCCATTTGATCTCCCACATTTTGATGTTGATGTTGCATTTTTTTTCAAGTTGGACCTGAGGATATCCTTGAAGCACTTTCTCTGACCTCCTCTTGAGCATTTGCCTTGACTGAGCTGGGAGAAAAAAATTTGCTTTGGGAATCTAGAGCCAAAGATTTAGATAACATGGCTATCCTAGCGAAGTTGATGTTGGATGATCATTTACCTCAATGCTCATGGTGTTTTGCTCGTGAGAGGATATTAACATTGGTGTATCTATCTTCCCACTGGATTAAAAGAATGTTCCACAGGCATCACTGATGGTACCTCTCCAACGACTTGAGGTGTCTCCTGTATATTGTCCATGTCTCACACGTGTATGTTGTCCACATCCACATGCCTGTATGGAAGCTCTGCAAATGGCTGAATGACTAATGACTTGTCTAATGAATGGCTTAATATCAACTTGTTCTGCCTCTGTATATTTAAATATGGATGTGACTCACCATGCAGAACAGTTCTGCTGGTGGAAGTTGTCTAGTGCACCTGGGCTAAGTACAGATAGTCAGAAATGCAGTCATATGCCTGCAGTAGCTCAGGCCAGAAGCCACGGGGCACTAGAGCACACCTCCCTGCTCAACTGAGGCAGCCAATTTGGCCAAGGCTGACTCTCCCACCCTGCAAGGGGGGTGGGGATTATGGGGGAGGTACAATGTGTATGTATCCTGGGAAGCTGGGGGACTATGAGTTAACTTGAATCCAGAGGGAATCTGGGATGGATGGTCAATAAACAGATTTAACCTAAGTCATTTAAGTCTGATACTACATCCATCCAGGTTTATATTAAACTGGTTTCTGACATTTTGACATTGGTTTATGTGCACTGCAATTCTGTTGTGTTAGAGATCTGAGCTGGTTTCCAGTCACTTATACCAGTTATGTGTAATTTCTGTCCCTAGCTCTGCAGATCTAAATTACCTGTGAGAACCAGGAAAACATCTCCTTAATCAACTTACAAGACTTTTTTTTTATCTCATACCATTAAGAAAGTATTTTACATACATTCCTTATGTTTTCTTTTTATAAGCACAAGAGTTCCAGTTACAAATTTCAAACAATACATTTAAACAGTGGTATCATCTTAAATTTACATGAAAAATGCTCCTTCCGATATCTCTGTTCTGTAAACCATACCATGGGGATAATTATCATTCATCTATACATATCCTGTATCAGACAAAGGCTAGAAAGCACTGCTAATTTTATTTTCATTAATGAAGTAAAGATTTAGATGGAAAAATGTAATCAGTCTTTGTGCTATTGCAATCTTAACTAAAGATTATTTTAAGATTATGTTATCTGTCTAAGCCAACATTTTCTATTATAACAATCAGCAATAAACAGAGTATTGAAATAATTCCATACTCAATTCAATAACCCTGCATAGGGAGGGTGAGGCTGACATCATATACTTGGATTTTAAAACAATTTGACTTGGTCTCCCACATTGTCCTCATGGCAAAACTGAGGAACCTCACAGTCTGATGGCTGGGAAACTGGATCCATAGTCAGACCCAGAGAGTGCTGATTGATGGAAACAAGTCAACATGGTGCATGGTGACCAGTGGCAGCCTGCAGTGTTCAGTACTCAGACCAGTACTCTTTAATATATTTATTAACTATCTGGATTCACGTGTCAGAAGCAGATTGGCTAAGTTAGCAGATAACACCAAACTGTGGGGAAGTGAGGTTATACTGGAGGATAGGCTGAGGATTCAAGCCATCTTAGACAGGCTCACAAAATGGGCAGATGAAAACCTGATGACCTTCAATATAAAGAAATGCAAGGTGCTCCACCTCGAGAGAAACAACCCACACCATATCTAGAGGCTTGGCATTGCTTCTTTACTCACTAGTATTACATCCAAAAAAGACTTGGGGGTCATGACTGACCACAAGATGATATGAGCCACCAATGCAATGCTGCAGCTGACAAAGCAACTAAAACCCTGGATTGCATCTGCCAGTGCATCTTAAACAAGACCCAAGATGTCGTTCTCCAGCTTTCCTTGGCCTTGGTGAGGCTGCAGCTGGAGTACTGCATCCAATTCTGGGCTCCACACTTTAAAAAGGACATGGAGAAGCTTAAAAGAGTGTGGAGGAGAGCCATACACATAATCAGACAGGTAGCTTTATGAGGAGAGGCTGAGAGACATGGGATTCTTCAGCTTGGAAAAGTGTAGGCTCAGAGGGGATTTGGTGGCAGCCTATAAGTACATCGAGGTATACATCAGGACCTGGGAGAACATCTGTTCACCAGGGCTTCTCTAAGGAAAACTAGGTCCAATGGCCACAAACTGCTGGAAGACCATTTTAGATGGGACACAAGGAAAAACTTCTTTACTGTCCAAGTATCCAGAGTCTGGAACAGACTCCTCCCAGAAGTGGTGGAAACACCTACTCTGGACATGTTCAAATTACATTTGAATCCTTATCTTGTTAGGGTCATCTGACCCCAGCTGACTTCCTGCCCCTTGGGCAGGGGGCTGGACCCAATAATCTTGAGAGGTCCCGTCTTGCCCTAATGACTATGAAATCCATTAAATTGTTCCTAGTGTAATAGAATTGATATATTATATTGGTAGCTCTTAAGAAAGCAGTTCAGTGGACTTGTTGGTCTAGTGCAATGGTTCTCAACCTTTTTAGACACAAGGTACCCCTCAGAAAATGCCTGCTCCTTCACTAGTTTTTTGACTACAGAAAAATAACAAAGCAATCCTCCCTTGCAAAGAACTAGGAGAAACCACTGTAGGACAAAATATTTTTGACAGTATGGATTCGTATTTGGCTCCCTGATTAAGAATCACTGTTCTGGTATCTTGTACCCTATGAGTTTTGTTTACAACAGTGTAAAATAGGAGCAAATAGCTGCCATTCTGAGTTGGTAATACTTGGTACCCATTTTGCAGAGGTGTAAGTCACAACACAAATTGCAAGCCAGTGAAAAGTCTGCCCCAGTATTCCCAGCTTTATTTATACCACATTCATGTTCTAAAGCAGGGGTTTTTCAACCTTTTTTAATAAGTGTACCCTTTCTGCCCCAAAGTTTCAGCTCATGTACCCCTTTATATTTTTGTCTTGTTTTTAAGTGGAGGAGGGGCAATTTGTGGCCCCCCACAGTGAGGGAGGGAGTGGTGCTGAGGCAGGTGCTTCATAGGCAGATAATTTGAGGTGACTAATTATACACATGCCCCCTCAGCAGGTAAGTCTGTGGGAAAAGGGGTGGAGGGAGAGGAAAGGGCTATGGGGGTGCATATTGAGGCACCCATGATGAGGGAGGAAGCAGGGCACAGGCAGGAGCAGGGGCTGGATTGAGTGGGGCTCTGCCTGGGCCAGGTGGTGGGATAAACCGAGGCTCAAGGGGCACCCTGGGCCTCTGCTTGTCCTACGACCTGGCTTGGCCAGTGTCCCACTCACCCCAGTCCCTGCTTCTGCCCCACTCCTGCCCTCACCACAGGGGCCTCAATCTGCTCACCTCCCATGGTGGTGAGGGAGGAAGTGGGGCTGGGGTTCAAGACTGCCCACAGTGCAGGAGGGAGTGGGGTGGGAGAGACAGCGGGTGAATGATTCGCACCTGCCTCACTCCCTCCTGCGCTGTGGGGGTCTCAATCTACCCCCCCAAGCCCAGTCACAAAGAAAGTGAGGGAGGGAGTGATAAGGTGAGGGAGGGAGAGGGGCTGTGACTGGGGCAGGTTCTGCAGAACTAGAGTGGGGTGCAGGACTTAGCTGCACAGGGGGGCAGTGGCTCCCCCAGGAGGTATGAGGGGCATGTGCCCCCCCAGATCTGCACCAGGGGATGGGGTGGACTGTGGTTGCAGGCTGGGGCTAGGGCTGTGCTGGGTTGGGCTGAGCTACACTTGGGGCTGGTGGCGGTGTCATTGGGAGCAGGGCTATAGGAGGGGCTGCAGCTACCCCAAAATTATTACACCTCCACTGGGAACAGCCCAGCACTGCCCCAGCCCCAGTCTGCAGCAACCCACATCCCTCCCTCCCCCCCACATGATGATCCAGGGGTTTGTGTCCCCCATACCCTCCCAGGGGCGCATATAGTGGCAGCATTGGGATGGAGGCCCAAATGGGGAGGAGCTCGCATGCAGCCACCACCACTGCTGCCCACGCTTACAGGTTGGGGAACTTCCCTCTTGCCTGCACAGAGGCGGAAAAAGACCTCGGAGTCATCGTTGACTCCACGATGAACATGAGCCGGCAGTG
>JAGPOW010000261.1:176491439-176508318 GCA_030014935.1 Caiman crocodilus
ATCTGACCCCGGTGCTCTTTCCTGCCAAGGCAGGGGGTCGGACTAGATGATCTGCCCAGGTCCCTTCCGACTCTAGACACTATGATACTATGATACTTAGTCATGCACTACACAGCTTTCCCTGAGCCATTCACAGCTCCGCAGGTTGCTGACGGGCCTTACACCTGGCCAGTCATGCACTGCCAGGGGCAGGCACAAAACACACTCTCCCCCTAATTCCCCCCTCACCATTCAGACCCTCACAGCTCTGCTGTAAGGGGGTAGTGGCCCATCAGGAAATTGAGCTGGGGTGGAAGGTAGGGAGGCACCATGGTGTGCTGCGTGGGGCCAGTGGCACCTGGCGCATCCCTCTCCCTTCCCGTCTCCCTCCTCCAGGTAAGAGGCAAAGCCTGGGAATGCACCAGGGGAAATGCCACTGCTGTGCCCCAGGGTGTGCCATCCCTGCCCACCAGCCTACCTGTGCATACCCACTATGACCTTTCTAAGCACCCTTGGGGGGTACACATACCCCTGGTTGACAACCCCTGTTCTAAAAGTTCCCTTTTTACATCTTCTCATCAATGGCTCAAACTCTTTTATTCTTCTGGATGCTTTTCATGTATGCAAAGCAGAATCAAATTTTAGTAACCACAGGGTAGGCAAAATCTTGTTCCCAAATGGATCCAAATGCAGGAGCAGAGTCTCTGTAAAACTCCCTGCAAACATATGGTACTGTGTAATTATGGTTGTTAACATGATTTTATTACAGTATGACTATGATGGTGCAAGTAACTTTAAGATGACTGGCTAAAAAGGCAATGCATATTTTGTTAGCATGGTAACATTTTATACTAGTCCTTTATTCTAAAAGATCTCAAAAGATCACATTTTGTCATACCTGAAACTGAACTGATTAATGTCAGCAATTTACATTTCCAAATGCAATACATATCAACAGCTCTTTCAGGCTGAGACAGTTAATTTCATTAAAGGTTACAGAATAAAGGATGATCATCTCATCTACGGGTTGGTAATAGCTGGGAACAAATTCTCAGATATGAGTGTAGAAAAATATTGGTTTGAATGCTTTCCCTGGAGCTTTGAATGACAGGGAAATTGAAAGAGAGTCTGAAATAGATGCATAACCTGAACCACAAGCAGAAACTGATAAGAAAACTGGGGCAGGGGGAATGACTCAGTTGGATGTAGCTCTGTAGAAAATCCACATGGGGCTTTAGAAATGTTCATCTATGCCATGATAATGCACCAACCACAGAGATGATTATGACAGTCCCAGAAAATGTGAGAGCAGTAATGAAAAATAACCAGGGCAATGAACCAGTGAGAAATTGGGAGTCAAAGGGCATTAAGAGTGATGCTATGAAAATACAAAGATGGAAATGCACCCAGGTGATTGGTTCTCTAGGGGTTTCTTTCTTTCTTTCCTTCTTCTGGAACAGGAGACACATGCTGATTCTTTTAAAAAGAAGAAATGACATGTCAAATAAAACTGACCTCCCAAAATAATAATGATAAAATAATTATAAAATTGTGCATATATATGAGAGGAAGGAGGGACTAGTTTCCTACTGTAAAAATCAAACACCATGTTTAGCTGCATATTGCATGCATCCTGTCCCAAAAAATTAGACACACAGAATTGGGAGGTGAGTTTTAGACAAGAAAGTTGCCTTCCAGGCTGGATGTTGAAACGGCTGCTAGGAGCTGGTTCTCTGAAAGCCCTTCAGGAGAGGCACAGTCCATTCCTCAGTGTCACTCACTCTCTCCTTGCAAGCTCTGCAGTTAAAGATTTAATCGTGTCACAGCCTCTAGCAGCAGGTTTTGGCTGAGTAGAGACAAGTGTAGTGGGTGCTCAGTGCTTTTGCCATCAGCCACCTACCCTTGCTTACAGTAGGTTTTGGGAACTGATATACAGAGCCACATAAAGTAACATAAGCAGAAGCATTGCCAAAAACAATAACAAGTGTACAACACCAAGTTTTCTTGGTCCTGCAAAACCCATGTCCTACGTATGTCTTCTTGATTGCCAAGCTGTTTCATCTCAACCTACTCCAAGCCAAAAATCAAGGCCACCCCAACCTCAATCATTGAGCTCCACTATGCTGGTGATGCTGTAGTGTGTGTTCACTTGGAAGCAGACCTTTGGGCAATTGATGTCATCTTTACCAAGTCATACAAGAAAATGGGATTGACGCTTAACATTCAGAAGGCTAAGGTCCTTCATCAGCAAGCTCTTAAGGTGTCCACAGCTCTGGTAAATCAGATTCACAGTGAGACTCTGGAGAACGTTAAGTATTTCCTGTACCTTGGAAGCCATCTCTCACAGAAGACTAACATCAACAAAGAAATCCAACATCACCTTAAAAGTGCAACTCCATCCTTCAGACACCTGAGGATTTGAAGATCGAGACATCAGATCTGAGACCAAGTTCATACTTCACCAAGCAGTCATGATCTCTACTTTATTGTATGGAGCTGAAACGTGGATAACGTACAAGAGACACTTCAAGTCATTGTAGAAGTATCATCAATGCTGCCTGTGGAAAATCCTTTGAATCTAGTAGGAAAGATAGATACACCAACATTAGTGTTCTCTTCCAAGCAAACAAGCATCAAGACAATGATCATCCAACATCAACTTTTGCTGGCCAGGCCACATCATTCAGACGTCTGAATCCAGATTCCCAAAGCAATTTTTTTTTCTCCCAGCTCAGTTAAGGCATATGCTTAAGAGGAGGGCAGAGAAAGTGCTTCAAGTATATCATTAAAGCCAATTTGAAAAAATGCAACATCAATTTGTGGAAGACTATTGCCTAGGACCACCCCAAATGGAGGAAGAGTCTGCTGCAAGGATCTCAATACTTTGAGCCCTTGATAACAGGAAAAGCAGAAGTGGCAGAAATAGCATGTCATGGACCGAATCAAGAATCCAGAGCCCACCCATACCACAAAGAAACATGTGCCTGACTTGCAACAAAGTCTGTCCATCTTGCATAATCTGTGACTCCATCATTTGGAACCACAAATAAAGCGATTGTGGAAGACAGTTATCCTGGACTGTGAAGAATTGCCAATGATGCTGCCATCTATTGACTGGTCCAGCTGTATCAAATGTAGCACTCTCTCTCACATTTGGAGAAAGACCACAGTTGTTGCAGTCCTAAAGCCAAACAAGCTCAAAGATGATGCAAAGAGCTATAGGCCAATCTCCCTCCTGTGCATTCCATACAAGCTACTGCAATTGGATGATTTATACCCTCTAATTTGTCTGCAGCTGTCTAAGGAGCAAGTTGGTTTTAGACATGGAAGGTCAACAGTAGAGTAGGTAACTCTTCTTCCTCAAGGCACTGAGGCTGGGGAGAAGGTCAGGGCTTAACTGCTGCATATGATACTGTCTGGCTCCATGGCCTCTACTACAAGCTCCTCCAAATCATACCTGACAAAACGATTGTCAGTTTTATTATGCTCATGCTTCAGAACAGTGATGGCCATCCCAGAAGCCTTAAGAATGGCATCTTTTGCAAGCCTTGGTACTTTCTCCATTGCTGTTAAATATGTACGTGGTCAAATTGCCTGACACCCAGTCCAAGAAGTATAGTTATGCCGATGATTTGGTTCTTTCCAAATCAAGCAAACAATGTGAACCATTTGAATCCACTTTGACATCAGACATGAACACGCTTGCCAGCTACTTCCATAAATAGCATCTCCAGCTCAGCCGCACTAAAATAGTGGCAACAGCTTCCATCTAAATAACAACCAAACGAGGAAAGAAACAAGTCAAGATTGGAAACCAGACACTTGAACATTGTTACCTTGTTACTTATTTAGGAGTCAAGTTGGACCAGACCATTATCTTCCACCAGCATCTGGAAGGTACGATTGCCAAACTTCCAGGATTTCCCTGGAGTCTGCAGGAATTAGATATAAATCTCCAGGAAACTGATGACTGTCCCCTGGGAAATAAATGATTCATTCATTAAAATAAATATTGAATGTCAAATCCAATTTATACAGTAGGCCAGTGGGTTTTAAAAATGTAATAGCAATGTCCTGATGAAATGACTCATTAATCTCAGTGGCTAGGGACAGACATTCAAAAAGCCTGAGCCTGAATTGATTCAATCTTTGCAGGATAGTCTAACCTGGCTATGCTAAAGCAGTTTTATAACCGAACAGACCTGGCAGAAATGCAGTGGCTCAGGCTAGAAACTGGGGAGCACTAAAGCATCCCTGCCTTCCTTTCACAGCATGGAAGTGTAGCTAGGGGGAGTGTAGCCAGGCTCTGGCAAGATGCTGTGATTAGCCAGCTGGGAATTAATAACAGTGTTTATCTCCCAATTAAGAAAACAAGAGAGGGACATTACCAGCTACTTGTTGATTCTACCTGTTGATTCAGCACCGACTGTAGCCAGCATGTGGTCTGGTAGCTAATACACCGATATCTCCTCACCAAAGCAGAGTGGGGAGGGGGGAATTCATGCTTGTCGGGGAGTGGAGTGGGGGGAGCAGCCCACAGCCTCTGCCAAACCTCTGGCCAGGAACCAGAGGGGAGGAGCCAGCCCTGCTGTGGAGCAAAGAGCCTTGCCTAGGCCAGAGAGCATGCTAGGATGCTGGGGGTGTCTGCTTTAACTTAAACCAGCAAGAAGTCTGGGACAGAGATTGCGTAAACTGGTTTGAGCCAGATCAATTAAGTCTGATACTACATTCAACCAGGTTTATCTCAAACCACATTCAGCCATTCTCAAACTGTTTTATGTGCACTGAACAGCTGCTCTGTTACAGGTTTAAACCAGTATCTGATCACTTAAACTGGTTTATGTGTAATATCTGTCCCTAACCCTCCCAGAACAGATTAAACAGAGTTGGCAACCCTACTGGAAGGGGTCTGCAGTAAGGTTGACAACAGATGAGCTCTTATTTGTTGCCTTGCTGGTGTCACTTGGGGTGCAAGTTTCCAAACACTTCCCACCTCCACTTTGGCACTTGTGTATGTTCCTGCAGAGTATTGTGCTCCAGTATGGGGCTGGAGCATGCACACTAAATTAGTGGATTCCAGGCTTACAGTGTCTAAAACCTCAACCACAGGATCTCAGCATGTCATAGTTTTTCAGATGTAGTTATCCTCACAGCTCCTCTGTGCGATAAATACTATCATCTTCATTTTACACTGGACAGACTGTGCTTCCTACCATGGTCAGAGGCCATGTAGACATGCCCTGTGTCTCTGTTGCCACTGATTCTATATTAATATAGAATTAGGAATGGCACATTTTAGCTATCGATCCTATCACTGTACTCCCATGAATAGTCTTGGTAAAATGAAAAAAGCAGAGTAATATGATCAGGAACAACAGAAAAGAGGTGCATCAGGCCTTCAGAAAGCTTGTGTAGGATCCAGATCAGAGTCACTGTCTTTCAGACCTGGAAAACAAAAGTCTCAAAAAGCTCTAAAGGTGGCTATAGCACAATCATCTTTAGCTTACAGAGGAGCATAAGAGTGTAGAGAGGCTTTCCTTCCATCAACAAATGCACTCACACACGTCGGCCAAAATTTGGCTGCTGGGGGGAACAAGAGGTATGATCTAGTTAGCAAAGGTATCGTAACTCCAGGAGGTGTCACTCAAACAGCAAGCTTTCTCCTTAGCATTCTGTGGAAGGCAAGATGTTGTTTATTGTAGCTCATACTATTTGTTTTATTATTTATTTGTAGTAAAGTGGCACTAACTTGTAGAAAGGCGGTCACAGTCACAAATGACTACCCCATTGTCCTGGATTATATACAAACATCATGAAAAGACAGACCCTGCTCCAAAGAGTTTACAGCCTCTGTAAGTCCCTTAGTTTAGAAGGAATTTTAAGGCATTTTTCTTCTGTTAAACCTAATTCAGACTCTTATTTAGAACCGTGCAAAGTAATTTGCTCTTTGTCTGCTGTTCTAAAATGAATACAGAGATCATAAAGACCAGTAACGCTATAACGTCCAACCTTAAGTATGGACTATTACCATTGTTAGGTTCAAAATACACTTGGCAGGAGGGGAAAATGAGCATCTGGGTTAATACAAGCCTGGATGCCGACAGACATGAAAAAAACAAAAAGCAAAACAGCACTTTACTGGAAGAGGAAGCGCAATAGTTTGACCCAACTCCCCAGTGTCTGTATAGATTGCACACTTCTGCAGGGCTTTTTGGTGCTTTTGTCTAAAGCTGAGCATGCACTGTGCTTGGGGATGCACAGATGTGAAAGTAAAGCTCCGTTTTCTTTTTTCTTCCATGTTTGTAAGCAGCCACTTGCAACAGGTAGAAAGGTTTCATGTTGAGGAGTCAAATGTTTATCTTAACTTCAACACTGTGCACATCAATGTCTTATTTGCCTGATCAGATTATATATTTTAAAGGTCTGGGTTCTTATATTAGCTCAATAGTTTTCATAACACATGAACTGTAGAGGAAACAATCACTCAGATCTTTGGTGCATGGATTTCTGGGTTATCCTGCTAAGTAACTAAACTGAGCAAAGGCGAGAGCTAACGTCTGTTTATGGTTTACGGTCACCTGCCACAGCTGATGATCTGGCCAACAAAGCTCTATGTACGAACTTTCTGAGTCTTGTTCTCTATTTTTGTATTTTGCTATGGATCGGTGACTAGCAACCAGGGAGCTTGAATGGTACCACAATATATTAGGAGACAAGCAGGTGTGAGGGGATGCATGCAGGATCAGGCTTTTCCCTGCTCCCACTCTCCAGCCCTTCTGCAAGGAGCTAAGCACTGTAAAAATGAATTAGTTTTAGAAATGGGGTACTGCTCAGTTCTCAGAAGTTATGGAGGATGCCTTTATACTACAAAGGTTGAGAACCACTGCTCTAGATATAAAATAGGAGCAGTTCTAAAAATTAGGTACTGGGGAGCCTCCCGTGAATCTATATCCACTGTTTTAAACGACATTGTAGCAAGTTTGTGCTCTAGGAGTGGCCGTGATGGCCCCTGGGGCCACACAATCCCTGCTTGGCTCCAACTCTAGGATGTCCTCCCCTCCTCACTCCCCCGCCACACCTTTGATGCAAGTGTTTTATTAAAAGGAGGCTGCTTAAGGGTCTGAGAGCAAGCCTAAACATGGGCTCTGCTCCATTCTCCCCAATACCCACTCCCATCGGGTACTACTCTTTCCTTATGTCAGACACCCCTTCTGGGCTCCTTGGGCTCCAGCTGTGATCCCTGACCTTGACCTTCAGTCTGCCTAGACCCTGCCCCTACTCCTAGTGAGATGTTCAGGCTCCCCAACCCTACTGGCAACCATCCTTTTTGAGCTACAGACTCCTGGGCTGATATAGCTCAAGCCCTGTCCCCTCCGAGTCAAGTGACTCCCTAATTGGCCCCTGCCACACCTGCAGGCTGCTTTCCCAGCAGCCTCTTCTCTTAAAGTGAGAAGCACACCAAGTGCCCTGTCCCAGATGTCAAAGCCTCATTAGAAACCAATGTAAGTGGAAAAAGTTTCAGGGGTGATTAGCAGAGTTGCTGTCACTGTCTTTTTATAGTGAGCTCTTAATGATGCGGTGGGGAGGAACCCAGCAGATTTCAATAGGTCTGACGTGAAAAAACATGTGTTTGGCTGTTATTCAAAGGAAAGGCAAGACTGCCAGCAGTAGCAGAACTAGGGGTGAGCGAGCACAGCATCAGCCCAGGATACCAATTTAGAGGGTGCACGGCAATGGCAACCGCTTGGGAGCTGGCACTATGTTCAGGGAGCGTGCACTGCCATAGCAGCTACAGCAGTCCCTGTGTGAAGCAACAGCATGCAGCACCCGCTGCTTCCTTCCTCCCCCACCCAGGATGCCAAAACTCCTAGTTATTCCTCTGACTGCCAGCTCCAGGAAAAGCAAGGACCAGCCTGAAGAATTCAAATTACAATTTTACAATTATTACAGGCAGTTTCTTTTTAATGTTCTTTAAGGACAAGGAGCATATATTTATAGTCCTGAAGATTGGTTTAAAGAATGCAAATTACAATCTGCTGTGAGATGCTTTCAGATTACATTTTTCTATCAACTTTTCCCACAGCTATCAGATCAGCACCTGATACAACAGGATACTGTGTTTTATTCCTTAAAATCAATGGAAACTTTCAGTTCTTGAGCTGTCTGTTATCTAAGGTTCCCATATAAAAGGACACCACTGTTTGTTGATGGTTCCCATATAAAAGGACATCAACATTTATTGAAGTTATTTGTACTGGAGACCCCAAACTAGATTGGATACCTGTCGAATTGCACAAAAATATAGCAAGAGAAAGGGTGTAAAAATGTATAAGCCAAGATAGAAAACAGGACAAAGAGAGTGCATTCATTCCTGTTTATCATATGAGGAACTGAGGCACACAGAGAATAAGTTATCCAGTTGCATTCAGTAAGTTGGTGAACCCAGTTCTCCTTAGTCCATGATAAGTGTCTTACCCCAAAGACCATCTTTCTTTGATTAAGATATTTGAAGACGTATCATGTGTAATGTTCTACCATTTTAATGTGCCATTTTACTTTTTTTTTACTTCAGCCAAAGGCAGCGTTTATTTGAATTCCTCTTGCAAACCTCCTTTAAAAAAAGCAACAAACCCCTCAGTAGTTCTGACAGTCAAAGCAGGAAATTATGGGGGGTTTTTTAAACATGTAAACTTGTCCATGTAAACAAACTCTGCAAACATTGATGAGAATAGAGGTATCTATGTCTGGTTTGAAACCATCAGCTACTTTTAATCCAATTGTTCTCATTCCATGGCAACTTGGCGTTGCTTTCTTTTCTTTCCTCATGATTAGATTTCAGGAGAATTGAAAGCCCTAGTGAAATACGGGGCTGGGCACCCTTCAATCTAATTCCCACCCCCACAACAAGCAAACTACGCTTGTTAGTAAAGAGAAAAAAGAATACGGAGAACCGTGCCACTTACAGTGAGCGAGACACCGACTCAGAGGGTATTATCTATTTTTATTAATATTTCCTATTTCTAACAACGTGGAAGGTGCAACCTGAGAGATCAGTGGAACGGTTTGGGTTTTTCTACTGTTTTCCATAGGGGAGGTCGGGAGCAGAAGTACAAGGTTGCTTTCTTCTTCTTTTTTTCGCAACAGTAGCTGTGTAGAGAAGTATCTTGCTCTGTTAACTCTAACTGGCTCTAGCATTTGCTGTGGTTTCAGGATCAGTTTGTTATCCGCTGCTGCTGCTACGAGTCACGACAGAGCCCAGCTTATACGAGCCTCCTCCTTTTCCAAGACAAACAGGAGGAAAAAAGGTGGGGAAGAGAGAAAAGGGTAACCACAGGTGGATAGGAATAAGGGGAGACAGTTTTGAGGTGGAGGTGACTGTTTGCTTGTGTATCCCCCCATGCATGTATGTAATAGTGCACTGTCCCTTCCTATGAGGGTTGGGATTCGGTGGCGGAGAACAAGGAGCTCCCTGAGTACCTGTGTGGGGGCATAACTGAGAGTTTCTCTCTCCCCTGACAGTGAATAAGAAACAGGTGTGTGAGTCCCTGCCTGGTTAGCAGGGAAATGAATGTGTGCCCCTGACTCCTCTCTTTCTGCCTCATGGCTCTCTCTCTCTTTCCCTAGGATGAGGGGGCTTGGACAACTGTTTCTTCCCATATTCTTCACCCTCATCCTCACAGTTCATTTGAAGGATACCATGTCCTCTGCTCTGCCTGGCAGTGCCCACCACACAGAGCCCCCCCTCACCAGTGGGAGCCACCAAGGCCTCGCCTGCATTGGTATGTATTCAAGTTTTGCTCGCTCCCTTTACTAGTTCAGTAGCTGCAACGCTGGCAAACAAAGGAAATCTGGAGACAGAATAAATCATGCCTAATCTATCACAGCATCTACGGCTGCTGCAGCACTCTTCGATGAAATAACTGCCTTAAATCTCTCCGAGTCTAATAAGGGGTCGGGAGTGTTTATGACGTAGGTTTGGAGCTGCTGTTTCCAAACTTCACATTTTTCCTCTGCAGGGAGCAAAGCTTTGAGGTACATTGACAGTCTCATTTATTAGCTGGGCAACTGAAAGCAGGATGTCAATAGCTAGTCATAATTATAAGTGCTTGAATGAATATTGCTGTGTTTTATTTCATCATAAAGATGAGCAATTCCTCTAGTATCCCCTCGGGAGCCAAATGTTTCTTTTGAAAGAGGCTTTTCCTGGCAAAACTGTCAAAAGAAATAGAACTGTATTTGAGACCTGGGGCTTTCTGATATGTTGATATCTATCCTGGTAGGAGGGTTGTGTGCAACGTTTCTTGATATTACACAAATCCTTGTTTCCTGAGGAAGTTGTGTATACTGCATGAACCCTACCAAAGAGGAACCATAACAAAATGCAAGGGAAGTAGCCTTGCACCCCTGCTTCTCCAGTGGCCTTCGCTACCCTCTTTGTACACATGGCACAGAGGTATTGCAGCTGCTTTTCCAGCTTGCAGGTTGCATGAGTAGCTACAGAGGCTGAGATGGTGCATTCAACCTATATTACTATTATGCTGTCTATATAAGGGGTGGAGCAAATATCATCCTTTTGAGTCTGGAAAAGCATATCTCCATTAGCAAATGTGTCTGGACCTATAGCCTCAGCCGATATAGTCCCAAGGTGTAGTGAGTTTGATAAATGCTCAAGTCAGAGTCAGCTGTGGGCACTTTGATCTCTGATCAATTCTCCTATCTACTGCAGTTC
Organism: Caiman crocodilus; assembly: GCA_030014935.1. Taxonomy (NCBI): domain Eukaryota; kingdom Metazoa; phylum Chordata; order Crocodylia; family Alligatoridae; genus Caiman; species Caiman crocodilus. Next base: position 176,502,148 of record JAGPOW010000261.1, read on the forward strand.
AGACACAATCAAGAAAAATACAGTGCTGTGTATGTTTTTAAATCATTTTATACTGACAAAACACACATAATTTTACCTTACGATCAAGCATGTTTTATTTGTCCTATTTTTAGATTATTCAGGACATAAAAGCCATGTATTTACCATGTGAAAATGGTTGTGTTTCACACTATGTAAGGGGAAGCTATTTACTTCCAATCTAAGCTTTTTTTTTTTTCTTTTTTTGTTACAATTGAGGAAAACAAGAGAAAACATCTTTAGGCTTTGTAAAAACCAGCTTTTGAAAACAAAACAAACCAACAAAAAGAAAAAAAAAAACACTGTCTTTTTAAAAAAAATAATTAAACATTATCCAAGCATATCTGCAACACAGGCCCTGCAGTACTGAAGATCTGAAAGTGAAACTATAATAAAAATCCAAATAGATTTAATTGACTTTTATTGTCCAAGCTGACAGCAATGCAAATAGCAAACAAGCAGCATAAGCTGAGAAAAGTTGTCTTTTAAAAATTCTTTTATTTTTAATACTCTGACTTGTTAGCAGGACAGGAAAGGGAGTTAGTTTGCTTACAAGAAATGATTTTTAAATCAGTCCTTTTCCCATTTTTTACATAATGTCTTCATTCTATTTCTCTACTTATCTCACACTTACAACCATAGGACTGTATCTGATTCCCAGGTGGCTGCACTGGGTCTTCGAATTGAAAGGAAAACTATCTAAAGCTCATCCAATCCCCAGGATCACTGAACCTTTTTCTATGATATCCCTTCACTCTTTGAAGAGACATGCCAAATTCTGTCAGTGCACTGAGTGCTCATTTTTGATGAAGCAAAGGGGCACTTTTTGTAAGTCAATAGTGACACAGAAATCATTCAGATAACACCACAGAGCTTGATGCTTGACCAAAACAGGTTACCAACACCTCTCTTAACTCTGCAAAATAAAAATGCTTGTTCAAATCATCAAAAATAGATGGGCAGGTGCCTATTGGAGAGACTTTGAAAGTTACAGAATCTCTTTTAAGTCTGGGGTAAAATCTGGTATTGGGTAAACCAGTGTAAAGGCATGGCAACTCTACTCATTTAAATAATTCTGGAAGGAGGAAGTATGAGCAGGATTTAGTCAATACTCAGTGTAAGTTTCAAATTTTGGGGGGGCATGTGATACAATAGTGTGTATATTAACCCTAGGTGTAGGCCACTTGGGAAGTGACACTATAGAAAAACAGGCTTAAAATGATGATATTTCTCCAGTTTTCAGGGATGTTTAGCTTTCAAAAATATTTTCAAAAAGGTAAATCTCATTTTCAAAAGTGACCAAAGAACCTGATGTCACAGACACATGACCCACATGTTGCCATAGCCAGAACTGATGTAGTGACTGCCATTTTTCAGTCTTATTATGCAGTGGAGCAACTTAAATTATGTGCACCCCTACACCAGTGTATCTGTTCCACATGTATACAGAAGTAAAGGCAGATTAAGCCAGGATATTATTATATGTAATGTTCATTCCCTAAATTTCATTAGAAGTCTGTAGCCATAAAATGCAATATATAGTCCAAAATGTGTTCTGTAAAATACCATACATAGCATGTACATAGATCACATACACTGATGTATGAAGATATTACTGATTGTAGGTTGAAATTCCTGAAATTTCCCTTCATCTAAAAGGCATGTATTGGGAAAAATTACCTTTGGGCTTTTTTGAATAATATGATCATGAAAAGTTGCTCGAGTCCCTTGACTGCGTTTCACCCATAAATAAGTTATCACGATATATAGTAATAGAAGGAAGGTACGGCACATACTCAAAAGGAATGAGTTTCTATGCTTTTAGAAGTCATAAATTTGCAACTCTGTTTTGGCAGTTGTAATATTTTAGGATTGTAAACCTTTTGGTGTGGGAACTGAAGGAGTACGTTCCTAGAAGAGGCTATATGCAGTATCAAAAGGAGAAAATGAATAAGAATAGCATCTTTTTGAACAGAAGAATTTTGTTTCTGATATCATGCATTTCTTGCTCGCCATGCCGAGTACTGCAACCAATGTGTCTCTTCAGTTTCTTGTATAACATACTGAGCCACACCTACACTGCATTATACTGACAGTCCTCATATTAATAATTTGCTTCTCAACATATTGCAGCATGCAGCACAGCTCAAATCCAAGGTAAAGTATTTGCATACTTTTAAAACTTAAGTATATTTTCTAATATTTTGTTACATTAGGAGCCAGTGTTTTCAAATGTAGGTACCTAAAATAATCTTTACATACATGAGTGTCACAGTGGGGTCCTACAGGAGGGCCATGATCTCCTGAAGGCCCTCTACCCGTGCCAAGTCTGGCCCAAGGCACCCTTGAATTCTCACCCGCCACGTCTTTTCTGTCAAGTATATATGGGAGGCTGCCTTACACCACCCTGGGCACAGCATATCAGGACCTCTGTCCCTGTGATCTCCTGACCCCACTGGGGTATCTCCCTGTGTGATGGGTGCCTTCCAGGCACCCTGGCCTTAGGGTCATGTATGGCTCCTGCCAGCCCCTAATACTATGCCCCAAGCCTTGCAGATGTCCTGGACATTGGTCGGTCAAATGAGAGGCCCAAGGGAGCGGGCGTACAAATGTCACCCCTTGTCAGGGACCCTTGTCCTGCTCTGGGACTCTGCATCAAGCCTCCGATCCTCCAGGCCCACCGCGCTGCTACCCTCCGTTTTCCAGGTCCAAACGCACCACTGTCCCCCTTGCTCTCCGGGGGTAACCACAGCACCTCGGCCTTCCCAGAGGGCTACCACAGCACTCAGCCACTGCCAGAGCTTGCTACACCTGTCCTGGGCTTCTCAATAATTTTCCCCTGCTTGGGGACTTCCTATGCCCACACTGGGCTCTATAATAATGCCGCCCCCTCCTGGACTTCTTAATGCTGCCCTCTCTTGGGCTTCTCAAAATACTGCCCCCAGTCTGGGGCTCATCATGCCCATGTCTGCAGTTTTCAAATGCCCCTCTCTGGGCTGGGGTCTATGCACCCCGCAAGTTGTGCCCTTCACTGGCGCTAGCTGCGCCCACACTGGCACTAGATAGCGCCCTCCCAGGCGCTAGGGCCCCACACCCCGTGGGTCCCTTATGAGGCCTCCTCCAACCCCTACAGCCTTGCCCAAACCACCAGTGTACCACAGCAACAATAAAGCAAATGCAAGCCTCTGGCTAGAACTGAAACATAAGGCACCTGGCCACAACAACCTACGCCTCCTGGCAAGGTCTCCCAATCATTGCTCCAGCCGCTGGAGCACTCATGGACTGCACACTCATTCTGTCTCTGGGCGCTCCTGCCTCTCCAGCTGCTGGCAGGGAACTGCCAGCCTGACTCTGGCTCTGGGCTTTATAAGAGCCAGGCCCTGCCCCTTAGGATCAGCTGGTGCTCATTAGTTGCCCTGGCAACCCGCAGCTGTGCTCATTATCTCTGCTGGGGCTTTTCCCCAGCAGCTTTTCTCTTCTCTGGGAGCAGGGCAGGCACCCCCAGTGCCCTGCCACGATCTATACAAGTGGCGGGCACCTACAGTGCCCTGCCACAATGAGTATCTTTCTGAAATATAATTACATATACAAATGGAATTGGAAACTAAAATCTGAATTGTTTTCCTTCAAATGCTCCCAAAATCAAATCCCTCTGTATTTTATCTTTAATATTACAAAGCCTCTGGATAGTTTGGTAGGTGAGGCATTAGAATAGCAAAGCCCATATAAATCCATTACACAGCAAATGATCTAGATATGCAGGAGCTCTTGGAAAATGCATACATTTGGTATTGTGGAAAATAACTATCGTCTGCCATGGAATAGCCTCTATTTGCATTTGTGTATTTGTCACAGAGCAGAAAAGGTGGACAATTCTTATTTATTAATAATTTTAAATGCTTCAGCTGATGCTTTCATCCAAGAAACTCGTTGCACTTAAACACAGAATAGAGAGGTAGCTTTGTTACCATTTATGGTGGGGAAGCTGAGGTCTTTGGAGGTTGGACTGGCTTCTTCAGAGTCACTTAGGAGGTCAATGGCAGGTTCCCAAGACTCCCAACAATGGCCGGGCAGAACTTGAGCTGGTATTCTCACAGCTTCATACAACTGCACTCATTCTCCCTCCTTTTTGGCTTCAGAAATGAATTTGACCCACTATGTTTAAGTAAGTCAACAGGTCACAAATTCTCTGCAGACATTCTTCAGTTTCAGATCCTCTGCCTATACACTGTACTGGCCATAATCATGGCCTGCAGCCTCCCTCATAGCCATAGCCGTGTCACAGGCCTTCCTCTACTGAGTTATCTTCCCTTACCCTTGGGCTACAGCAAATGAGACAGCCAAGACATATATATTATTGCTGCTTTCTGATATTCCTCCATATCCCAAAGCTTCCTCTTATAATAGTTCCCTAATAGCTAGACAAGTATTGCATTACTGTGCAGTACAGTCAGATTAAGGACAGTGGTTTAGACCAGTGTTGTATTAGTTGAATCCACATGTCATTAGCCTTAATTCTTAGCTGAATTACCACTATATTCAGGTAATGTTAATTAAATGGCTGAGACATTAAGGGCTTACCTACATGGAGAACTTAATACAGATTAAAGGAAAGTATGGTTTTAAAGTGGATTGATTATTCTTGATTAACAACCTGTGTGAATGCTCTTAATTTTCTAGAAATTGGCTTGGAAATGGATTAAATTAAGTCAGAATAGGACACTATTAATTCAAAATAAGGCCATACACATGAGAAGTATAATGGCTCCAACTTCTGTGTGGCGGTAGCACCCTTTGCTATTGAGTTGAGTTGACCCTGCCTGTCGGTCCTCCACTTATCCCACCTGCCACACCTTTGATGGATGTTATTCTGAAGTTCCATATCTCAGTTACCAGACTTGGTCCTACTGGTCCTAATCATGTCCTCCAGCCTCCCTCATAGTGACACCCATGCCTTACAGGGCTTCCTTTACCATATTTTCTCCCTCTACCTGCACTTCAGCCCACTGGGCTTCAACCCTTGCAGGGCTGTTCCTAACTGCAACGTTCCCTGGGCCCCTGGTCCTGTCTGAACATCAGCCCACCCTTTGCTCTCTCAACTTCAGTCCACTTTTGTCCACCAGACCACTAGCAGACCTCTTCCCTGGATGCAACCTCTCATGCCTTCAGACCCTTGGGTCTCAGAAGGCTTTCCTGGGGCTTCAGCCCCTCAGCACACCGGGTTCCTGACCCTTTGATTCAGCGAAGATTCAGCCCGATTCAGTGGCTGAATTTCCAAGTCTAAATCAAATCAGAGGGCCCTTTAATCTCTCCACATCAAATTGGAACCCTCCAAATCGATTCAGAGAGATTAAAAAAGATTCAGCAATTCAGATATGGACACATGTTTTTTCTACATATCTCAAGGTACCAGGTGGCTCATGAACACTTCAATGCTGGGGTGCATGGAGTGTCCCACAGAAGCGCAGGAGGATCCCCAGTGTGCTCAGCAGCAGACCCAGAAATGGACCAGAAGCACTTCCGGTTCACTTCTGGGTCCACTGGAGAGTATGCTGGGGGCCCCCCTGTGTACTCCTGGCTCAGTGACTGGTACCTCCTGGGTCTGGGGGAGCACTTGGGGTCCCCCCATGGCAGAACGCTGAGCAGGGGGGATGCACCCAGAAATGGACTGGAAATTTGCCGCTGAGCACAGGAGAGGAACCCACCACACTCTTGTGGAACGCTACATCTGCCCCAGCATCGCAGCATTCAGAAATTGCACCTGGTACCTTGAGGTACGTAGAAAAAACATTTAAAGCTGTGTCTGTGTCTGAATCTCTGATTCTCCAAATCAGCATTGAATCTTCAGATTCGGAGTCAGCCGAATTGAATCAGGGACAGCGTTCTGAATCAACAAATTGAATCACTGTCCCTGATTTGGGCCGAATCCAAATCCGAATTGAATATAGCCAGTTTTACACATACCTCCTGAATTCCTCAATCCCTCTTCAACTCTGGCCTGCATCACCCTTAAGACTACATAGCCCCGGCCCTGAAGGCAAGCCTATATACAACCTAGTTCCATCCCTGCCAGTCATCTCATCTGGCTATTAATCCTGTCACAGGCCTACCTCCCTCCAGCCTCTTACCTAGCTAGTGGGGTAACACCCTTAC
>JAGPOW010000261.1:176513434-176530595 GCA_030014935.1 Caiman crocodilus
TGTCTCAGAAATTCAAACAAATTGGTTGTGTTGGCCCATTCCAGAACAGCAAAGTTGGAGATTTTGTCACCCTGTGTTATGCCCTGGATAAGGCAGCAACATTGAAGGTAGAAATTGTTCAGTTTTCTTTCTTCTTGGCATAAGGAGTCTATGTTTCACTGGCATACAATAAAGAACTAAGTATGCAAGCACTGTACATGGACAACTTTGTTGACAGAGTGACCGCTTTGTTTTTCCAAATGCTTTTTTGAAGGTTAGCCATGGTGTTGCTTGCCTTTCCAATGTGAACATTAATTTCGGCTTCCAAGCCAGGATTTGGCAAGATGGTACAGCCCAAGTAAGTGATTTTTTTCAAACACTTCCAGGCTCTCATAAGTCATTCTAACTTTGGGAGAGTAGTCAACTTGTTGACCCATGACTACTCCTCACAAGCGTGAGAAGGGCGATCTATAAGACTTTATAGTCTTGCTTGTGAATGACTAACAATTGCTGTATCATCAGCAAAGAGCATTTCACAGATGAGAACTTCTTGGGTTTTTGTTTTTGCTTTGAGTCAAGCAAGGTTAAAGAGTTTCCCATCAGATCTGGTCCAAAGGTATACTCCTTCTGAACAGCCACTGAATGCATATTTGAGTAGGACAGTGAAGAAAATCCCAAAAAGCATCAGAACTAGGACACAGCACTGTTTGACACCATTCTTGATTTCAAATTCCTCTGAACGTGGCCCATTGAACTACACCATTTCACACATGCTGATGTGGAAAGACTTGATAATGCTCAAGCGCTTAAGTGGGCAGCCAGTCTTCTTCAGGATTTAAAACAAACCATCCCTGCAAACCATTATGGAATAGAACACAAAGGTAATAGCAGCTAGAAACTGAATATGTCAGAAGTCCTATATTGTCAAACAAACAAACAAACCCAAACCCTAATAATATATTGGGATGTATTAATAGGATTTACTACAATGGAGATGGAAATGCATTTTCTGGATGAAAATCTTCTGAGGAGCCTTCAGACAATCACTCCATAGTAGTTTACAGATAATTTCTGATGCCATTTTAAGGCCAGCTGCTGTTGGTTAAGGCAAAGCCTCAGATGATCATGGTCCAACTACATCTATTTCACGACCTAAATAGATCATTGAAGTTCTCTGAACAAGGCAGTCAACAATAGCCCACGTGAAAACCAGGGCCCTATTTCTGGAGCCAGAACTATGGTGTTAATAAAGTCCATAGCTTACTATATGTGATGCTGTGTCACCATAGCATATCAGTATGGTGACATAGTATCCACAGGTGTCTACATGTGACGAGCAGCTACTTTGCTATAGCGGCATGCCCCCGGATTACAGCATGCCACTGTGGGGAAGTAGCTCCTAAAAATAATCATGCACTGCGTATGGCACAGTACAGACAGTTACTGTACCATACTTTAGTACTTTCAAAAGGAAGTGCTAAAGCATGTCATAGTAACAACATTACCACAGGGCAATGTGCAGAGAAATCTTCTGTCAAGAGTTTCCTCTTCTAGAAGGACATGTGAGAAGAGAAGACTGACTTCACAACATGCTCTAAAGGAACTTTTTTTTGATAATTGAGGACAAGGATTCAAAACAAATTAGAAGAAAGAGAGAGAAAATGTTTTTCTACTCCATTTCCACCTACAGGACAAAACAAGAAGCAAGCTGCTGAGCTTTGTAGAAGTAATCTGAGTCTATTATTAAACACTTTAGGTGTCTATACATGAGCATGGAGGCTGCTCGAATGTGAAGCATGGCAATGACCACACTCAAGCAGCCTCCTGCATCTCATGTATCAGCATCCCTGTGCTTAAAAGTGGTGATAGGGGTGCGTGAACTAAAGCTGGTTGAACAAGCATTAGTTCAAGTGCCCCCACCACCATTTTTAAGCATAGGGATGTTGGTACAAGAGACAGGGTGGTGTTTTAGAGAGGCTGTTGGAGCTGCTTGAATTAAAGCACTGCTCCCCCACCCCCAGAGCATATGTAAAAGTGCCCTTTGGCTACATCTACATGAGGTGATTTACTGTGCAGCATCTTAATTTGCCGTGCAGTAAAACATCACCATCTACATGTGCATGGCAGTTAGGGTTCAGTAGACTAAATTACTGCCCTGCCAAATAGTCCTGTTAGATACAAGTGCTATCTAGCAGCTCAGTAAATTACTGTGCTTAAATGCATGTGTAGATGGTGACATCAGGATTAGTTTATTCCGGCTCAGATTGAGCCAAAGTATATTCAGTCGTATTAACTGCATGTGTAGACATGCCCTTTAGATATTATATTAGTTACTGTATTCAGAAGCAGTAATAATGATCACTCTATCAAGTGAGTGATCTAAGGCACAGAGAAGTTTCATATTGCTCTTGACTTCTTGTTTATACCTGCATTATGTGTCATTTTTTCTTGAGGTGAGAGATTTATTATGATAATTTTTATCTATCAGTCTGTTTTATGCTGAGATGAAGAATATACCAAAATGAAATCTTAACTTGCATTTTTGTAACTTTGCCAAGTTAAATAAATGTCTTTGCATTAACCTTATGGAGAGGCTGGTGCATCTGAAATATAAAACAGCTATGTTGCACAGTTTGGTTTTTGGGTTGTAGAGTAAAACCGTGAAGAGCACAAGAGAAGTGACACCACACCTGGTGTTCATTGTTCTCCCTCCTGCTTACCACAAACAGGCTGTGGTTGGTGCTGTAACTGAAGGTTGCAATATGAGGTGGGTATCATACTGCCCAGTTACAGTAAACACAAGGAAAAAAATACAGTCGTAAGCCCAGTAACAGTTATTTCCTTCCCATCCAATAGAGTACAAGAGGATGCATAAAGATAATTGTAATTGTAATCATGACTAGGGCTGAAACAAAGCACTGCAGTGCAGTGCTTTGAATGAAAAACTAGTGTGCAGCTTTATGCTTTGTTAATTAGGAAGGGGAAGAGTATATACCAAGCAGGAAATACAGAGGGTGTGCTGTCAGGAGCTTAGATAGCAAAGTACTAGCAATGCTGTGCCCTGTGTTATATAATAAAGACAAATTGAACATTATTCCTCTGTTGCAGTCTTTGTCACCCTTGACTGCTCAAAGTGACAGCTTGCTGAGCAAGAGGAAAGAGAGGCTCACGTTCCAAATGAACATCTATGCAATTTTAACCACAGTGTATAGGAGGAAATGTAATTTTGAGGAGACTCTTTTTCCCTCCCTGTAGCTATATCTATGCCTGAAATATGTCAATTAGGTCAGGTTATTCCTTTTCTGGGCCCACTCCATTGACATCAACTTAAACTTCTTGCTCTTACCTTCAAGGTTCTGCTCAGTTCTGCTTCAGGCTACATTTTGAATGTCCTGGTCTGTCATGTACCATGTATCTCCCTTCTGCCCTTTCCTCTGCCAGTAATGCTGTCCTTGCTGCCACCCTGTGTGTCCTTTTCCCACTCCCATCTTCACATTTCTTCCTTTATACTACTAATGCACAGTATGACTTTCATTACTACATCTTCATCACTGACTCCTGCAAAGGGTCACTTTTCCACTAAGGTCCACACACAACAAAAATGAAGGAAACATAAATAAATTATATTTCTTTAAAAAGATCAAACTCCTTGCAGTCAGTTTTCTATTTTATGAACTCTTTTGTGTGCTTTTACCTAAGTGTTATCCCTTGAAGTGTGCTACTGTTTTTCTTTCTTGGCATCCATTTCCATATATTCTCTCATGTTTGGTGGGCTACAGGTACCCACCGCTACCACAAGTCTTATAAATCACACTCTGTAAATGAGTCCTGTCAAGGATTTTGTTTAATAAGTGTAAGGAATCAGGTTTTTATGACTGCTAGGAGATGGTGAGCTCACTGTTATTCCCACTGGTATCTTTGGATTACTATATATGAGAGTAAAGGTTTTCTTACCTCTATATTGTATTATTACTTTTTAAGAAAGGACTTTCTTTCTCTAATCTCTAACTATTAATCTCTAATAAAGAAGTTAATTTTGGCAAGTTACAACTGGAGTGTCTTTGTCCTCTACCCTCACCTTGTAACATGATCCATATGGGACATCTCCCTTATGTTGGAAAAGAAGAACTTTTTAGGTTGACTATCATGTCATGGCAGGGTCAATAACAAAGTGTCCCTCCCTGCTATGGGCCCTCCCTCCCCCAGAAGAAATAAGCCAGACAAAACTGCTAGTGGTAAATTACCCTAGGTTTTAAGAAAATAAGATCTGAATTTTGCAGGTAGGTTTCATCTCAATACAGCATCACTGCAAAACCTGTGATCTCACCTTCACTGTGGTCCTACATTAGTCCAGCTATGTTGAATCCCAACAGATGGATCTAGTGGTTTCTAGCTCTGGCTCCCAGACTAACTAATTGGTAACACATGATGTGCTACCAAGATCACACTTTAATTCAGAGGTTGGCAAAATGTGGCTTGCGGGCTGGATATGACCCGCCAAGCCATTCTATCTGGCCCGCGGGGCCCCTAAAAATTTAGAAAATCAATACTTATCTGCCCCTGGCTGCCTGTCATGCAGCCCTCAATGGCTTGCCAAAACTCGTAAGTGGCCCTCTGCCTAAAATAATTGCCTGCCCCTGTCAATTACTCTGGTCAGACTTTGCATTATCAAATATAGCTTCCTATCTAATACCAGAGTCCTCACTTGGAGAGAGACGACAGCTTCATTGTACAGAGCAGCAAGAGAGATTAAACATTTTATTTTGGGCTATATTTTGGCTTTTTAACCACAGTTCTACTCAAGGTGTGTAATAGAGCTACCTCCACTCCTTTAGGATCTTCAAAGATACCTTAGCTCCCCAAATGGTACAGTTTTTCAACGGTGGTCCTTCCTTACAATGAAAGTGAAATACGTTCTTGGCATGGAATCGTGTGTTCTTCTGGTGCACCAGCCTTTCGTTTATATTTAGTGTAGACAAGGTGCCAAGACCATATCCTTGCTTTCTCCGGGGCTGGAGCAGCAGTGAACAGTCCCTGACTTGTTCAGCATGCAGAAAATGAACTCCGTTCAACTACACAAAGGGAGAAGAGCGAACCAAGGAACTATTTTATCCTTAGTAAATATTTAGCTATTTGGACTTCTGATCTGGCAAGCTCTCTGTGTGCAGAGCCTCCCTGACTTCAGAGGAAATTTTGTACAGAATCAGGCCAGGTGGCACTGCAACAAACTGATGCCGCTACAGAATTTACCCTTCAACTTGTGTTGGTATCTGCCTGTGAGCAGGCTGTCCAGATATAACAATTAAATCAGATATGGGCATATGTTGTTATAGGTATAGAAAGTAACAAAATAGTGATTACAGTACTGTTTTAATTAATTATGGGAACATTTTTCTTTTTTTCCCCTTTTGGTTTCTCTTTTAGAGGTCCAGTTCTATGCATACAGGGACAGAAATCAATCACAGAAACTCCTTTGCCCAGAAATACAAAACAGATATGGCTATGTAAAACTCAGGCTTTTCCATTTGTTGCTCTACTGTTAGCTTCATAAGTGGCACTTTGAATAACAATAGAAATAGATCCCCACTCCTCTCCCTCCCCAAGAAATGTCATCAGCCATGGGCATCCTCCCAAGAAACAAACTGTCTGAGGGTTTGTGTCGACAGAGCCAGGGAGATCCCTTTCTCACACCAGGTATTGTACCTTACCTTGACCTGTTGTTACAATGATCTCTTTTTTGTTACTTGCAGGGTGTGTGCTTGTTACATCAGTAATTGAGCAGCTTGTTCAGTTACACAACTCAACAGCAAAAGCAGCTTTGGAGAGACTATGCAACTACATACCTGGTAAATCCCAAATGATATAGCTTATGTTATGTTGGGCCCACTGTATTTCACTGTTAATTAAAAAATTCATACTCGAGTCTTAAAATGATTAACTGCACCAGTACATCATTTAAGATTAATGCGACTGAAGAAAATCAAATGTAAAATTCTGCTCCCACTAAAGTTACTGGCATAAAGCTATTGATTTCAGAGGAGCCAAGATTTCATCCCTAAGATATATGGAAATTGAAATGAGTTGTATTATGCCTGCATACAAATAGACATACATCTCCATGCTTCTGTATGTTTGGTGGTATTTTCTATAGTCTTTATAGTCATATAGTCTGTTTTACTTGTATACTCAGTCACTTTTCCCCTGTATTTGTTTGAGTCTTTACACAGCAACTGGGAAGACAAAAATATTTTTAGATATAAGGTAATGCTTTGTAAAATTACGAAGACTGGCAGAGAGAGTGAATATCAGGTGTAAGACACTTAAGACTTGTCTGCACAAGGGAAGAATGGCAAAATCCATTACAATGTGAATTTAAAGTGTAGTAGTGTGGAATACCTAAGTCCCTGAGTGGTTCTTTTCTTCTCCACTAAGAACATGTCTGCAAAGCATGCCAGGTGGTGTCACGTTCAAACATGTTGCACTAATCTGCATATGCTGAGTCCCAAACCAGAAGCAGTATAGCCACCTTTATGAACCGCGTATGAATCACTCTGCTTCTGTGTAAGGCATTGCTTCTGCGTAAACGCCAAGGTCAGTGGCAAAATGATTAATGGCATCTTTATTGCAAATATTTATACCTTGGAAATCAGCCAGACCCTGCATCTCTGTGGCCGTGAAAACTATACAAGTATCTCTTCAAGAGTTTTATCACAGCAGAAAGAAGACTGCTAAAAGGTTACATTTATCTGATGCTGGATCATGTGAAGCATACTAATTTTTTTCTGGCTTTTCCAATTTTTCTTCTGTTGATTTTTACAATTATTTGGGTTTAAGGTCAATTTCTGTTCCTGAATACTCCAACTCCATTCATACACCTCTCTGTCTGAAAATAGACATTTCTTCCCTGAACCTCTTTTCACTAGCAAGCTTTTCATTCCACAACACACTTCTGTGTGTGCTGATCCTTTTGTATCCATATGCATACAGCTGAGCAAGAGAGATGCCTGAATACTAATATCAGCTGGCTCTCGGGGCAATAGCTGTAAATATTGGCTGTGGATATATTGCCTGAAACCAAAGGCTGAATGTAATATGTGCAATCCAGGGAGACTTAATTTCTTTGTTCTTCCCTCAGGAGCCAGTCATTATTTGTTTTGATTGGCTATATATGCACATTAAGGTTCTTATGCTCAGGAGGAATTGTGTCCATAGGAATGTCTCCCTAGCTGACTTGCTAAATGGCTACTTCCTAGAGAAGATGGCAGTGCAAACCACCCCTCCTTGCTATTAAAAAGATTGAGGCAGTCTGTTGGCTGTCCTTGGGCAAGGGACATTTTATAACAAGCTGGCTTGTCTTCTCAGCAGGAGATTAGAGTAGGCAGTCTACTCTCCTCCACTATGGGAGATATGGGGGAAGCTAGCCATCTTCTCTTAGAGGATCCTTGAGCCACCTGCCATGTTGGCAAGCCTTACCAAGGACATTTTAATCAAGGATAGTATCAGACATGGCACTATTGCCATTCAATGCATATTCCCTTTCAAGAGGATAACAGCAGAATTTAATTCTAGTCAGGGGACCAGTTTTTAACCAGCAGATTGATTATAAAAATCCAAGAGAGAGAAACTATGTGGCAAAGGAATTAAGGAAATAGGGCTAATGACTTGATTTGAAATAAAATATCTGATGTGGGATAAGATGGATGAGCTACAGCAACTGCTGCAGCCTTCTGCAGCCCAGTATAATTAAGAGGTTGTTGGGCAAGGTACTTACTCACGCATTTACTCCCATGTCAATACATTTTTTTGGAGTTTGGTTCTCTCTTCACTTGTGTATCTTTTTCACTGAGGAGACTCCATTCACATCAGGTGAATTATTTCTTATAACAATGGAATAATTGAATTATAAAATTGTGTGGGGGCATGCTGTGCTCCTCCCAGTGAAGAAGCTGTGCCACCAGGAACAAAGGAGTGCAAAAGTAATGGGTCCTAAAAGAAAGCAAGCAAGAGATATGCTGAGTCTAGCCCAGTAATGCCCTCAGAGGAAGGGACAAGGGTAAATAGGCAGTCCTGGGTTCCAGTACCTACTCCCAGGACTCTTATGTATTGTGCATTAGACACGTATTGATTCTCAACTAGGTGACTTACCAGTCAGCTACAAAATTGAGCTCTTTCACACGCCCTATGATGTTTGCTTCTTGACTATCCAGTAGCGCTCTGCAAAACAGCACCGTTCCATTTCACCTTGAATTTCATGGGTTCAATGGAACAGTGTTTTGTCTCGAATTTCATTTTGAGTCAAAACAGCTGTTCCATTTTGTTGAAACAGAAAGGCTGTTTTGACGCCGTTTTGAGTTCTGCTGGGCTGACTTCCCATCCCCAGTGCTAGATCCTGCTGGGGGCAGGAGGCAGCCTAACTGAGCTGCTTCCCAGTCCCACATCCCTGGTGCAAGGTAGTGCAGGGGACAGGGAAGCAGCCCAGTTAGGCTGCCTCACCACCCCCTGCTGGATCTTGAGCTGGGGATGGGAAGTCAGCCTAGCTGGACTGACTTCCCATCCCCAGCCTATGGTCAAAACGTTTTAACCAGCCTCATTTTGTTTTGAGGCTATTTCAATGGCCTTTGTTTCATTCCAGTTTTGCTGTTTCAACCTTGAAATTGGTCAAAACAGTGTTGGAATGAAATGGCCAAGCAAAATTTCGCACAGGCCTACTATCCAGTAGCCCTGCTTCTTCAGTAGGCAAGGATGGAGAGTGCCTTGCACCAGTCTGTTCTGTAGTTTGATGGTTAGGGCACCCTCCTGGGAAGTGGGAGATGTGGGTTTGAATCACCTCAGTTCATGGAGGCCTTGGTCTGAGGTTTCCCTGGTTTCTAGGATGACTATTATAAAGCGCTGGATAACTGTGCAAATAGTTTCCCAGACATCCCCATGCCCTCATTGTTTGCCTACCTTCATAAGAGGTCTAGGAGTCAACAAATCCAGCCTTTTGAGCTGGAGGGTTTTGTTTGTCCTCACACTCATTGGGGCCAGGCAGCAAACAGCTGCACTGTGGCTGGACAATTTCCAGTTGTGACCATGTCACTGCCACTTCTTCCTGCCCTCTGCCCTCCTGGCTCTGGTCTAACATGGGCTGGGTGACTTTACCTATGCCTGCACTGGAGCTAGAGAGCTTCTCCTTACTCCCCACCCCCACTCTGTGGCTGCAGCATGAGTACAGCTTCCAGCTAGTGGGGAGCTGCGCTAGGGCTGGGTAGCCTCCAGCTGTGACCATGCTGCAGCCAAGGGTGGAGAAGAGGAGGAATGGGGAGAAGCAGTGACAGCATAAATGTAGTTTCTAGTTGCCCAGCACTGGTGCAGCCTGGGAGTTTGTGGGGTGGAGGGAGGTGAAGAGAAGCAGCAGCTTGGGCACAACTTGCAGCTAGCTCCCTAGTTGCCTTGCTCCAACATAGGCATAAGGAAGCCCCCTCTGCTTCAAACATGCCACTAAAGCTGCTCAAGTCTGCATTGGACTGGAGCTGGGTTGCTCCAGCTTGCTGCTTGTCAAAGTTTATTAGACCCTCGTCTAGAAGTTCTTGATCATGAGCGAAGGGTAGCACCCAAATTCCACTAAGGAGTGGAGTCTTGGGCTTAGCATTGTCCTATTGGCTTCTTCTAACAGCCTCTGGGCTGTCTAAATTGCCATTTGGAAGCACCTACCTCTCCCCCTTCACTTTCTGTAAACCATGGGTGATGAAATCTGAATCACTCTTGGGAGATATGCAAGACTTCCCACTGAGTGTGTAGGCATCCTAGGAGCCTAAACCTGTCTATCTGGATCATGCTACAGCCAAGTACTTAATTTTCAGGCATTATTAAGGTAAGTGGATGTGCCTAGGTGGCCAGTTTCTCAGTACTCAGTTGTCTAAACTACAGATGCTAAACTAGAGGTCCACTGTGTTTGCAATGCCACATTTAAGGGAAAACTAGCTGAAGACAGGGACAGGGTACTAGGAGTATATGGTTCTTTGTTCTTGTTTCTATATATTGCTGTTTCTACCACGCAAACAACTGTGTAAATGAACCTAAATTTTAACATCTAGCTATGACTCATGATTTACTGCTTATTAATATGCAAAAAACAGATACTCAGTTGACAGCTGTAAGATGTAGGAGACTGATTTAAAGTAAAGTTCCAATTCAGCAGTCTAAAGCTAACTTTTACCATATGCTTACCTTTCATTAAAGTGACTTCCCTAGGAGTTAGGAACATGTTTAATAAGTACACTTCTAATAGAAAAAGACTTAACATAGAGACTTGCTGAATTCAGTTTGCAATCATCATGGTGGGCAGAGGCGGGACGTGTTTAGCTTCCCTTCCTATGAACTGCAAGACTGGAGCTTACTGTTATTCTGCAAATGCATTCAAATTCAGGACTCCCTCTCAGAAGTGCGCTTCTTTTTCCTCAATGCTAATAAAATAGCCCAAGTGCCATAATTTTTCAGTAGCATATTAAAAAAAATCATGAGCAATGTATATCATACAATATACTTTGACATGTAGTATGATTCATTTAGTTTAAAAGAATGAGAGTTGCCATCCAGAAAAGCCATGTTGCTTCAAAGGAGCATAACAAATATTGTTAAAGTATAATTACTCCTGCTTATTTTTTTTTAAACCTGCATAAACACTTGAAGACACTAACATAATTAGGCCAAAATACAAATACATGCCTACCTTTCTACATATTGATGTATCTGTTTTTGCATGCTTCCTTTTTTGACTTACAATATAAGATAGCAAAGACTTGGCCCTTAAGTTGCTTAGAAGACATTCTTAGCAAGTGTTCATTCACATTATACACCATTCATATTCAAAGCACTTAACAAACATTAACTAAATGCAACATGTCTGGGTGGCTTGACTAATGATACAGGGTGTAATTGTCAAACCCTAGTTAGAAAGATATGTTTTCTCATGCCTAGTTTGTGCTCAGTCTAGTAACTGACCACATGCCTTTCTCAAGAATTGCATGGTATTTCTCTTGATAAAGCAAATTCTACTGTATTTCATATGGTCACATACTTTAACATGTGTTTTCCAGAAAAACTTCACTTTCAGGATATCTGTTATTTGGTTGCTGAAATTTATGGACCAGAACTAGTTAAACTGTAAGTACTAAGATATCACCTAAGGGCTGTTCTTTTAAATTGTACTGATATATTTTCAGTGCAGTATTTTCATTCTTCAAGTCCCATTAGTATTACAATACACCTTTTTTTCCACATCTGCTATGCTAGAGAGATACTAGATTATGTAGTCCAGCCACCCTGGCTAGCTATAACTGAATGAATAGTTTGCTACTATACAATACATAACTACTACAGTATGTAGTTCTACAGTGTATTTCTATTTCTAAAATTAGATCTCAAATTAGGTCCACCTGACTGAATTATATTTTTAAATTCATCCCCTTTGGCTTGGGAGCAATTTCCTGAATAAAATTAGCAGTGGGTGGGTGAGAGATTGTCTAAAGGGTCACAATATTTTAATCTCTTGTCCTATAATTTCCACTTTTACCTTAATGACATTTTTCACTGTCATTCTTTACTTGTACCTAGCCCTGACCTTGATTGGAGCACTTGGGAGCCCTTCTAAGCAATGTAAATTAGTTTAAAAATAGAATTAGGTCATTTTATTCCTCACAGAAAGTTCTCAGATTAATTAACTGAGTTCTTGCTGTACTTTCTACTTCCTTAGGGCTTTTTAATCTAGCCTAGAGACTATAAACTGCTTACAAAACTAAGATGCACAATAATCAAACATTTTGATTTTAATTCTTCCTAAGTCCAGAAGTGTGCTTTATTAAAAATAGGTAAAAAAGTAAAGAAAACCAGTCTTGATACTCATGTCTTATTAGAGGTGAAAAAAGGTACCTGATTATTTTGTTAAATCAGGATTGAATATTTGTACATGCCAAATTGAATTAGCATTATCAGTATTATTGATTAAAAACTAGTATAGTTATAACTTATTTGCAGGTTGTTGTTGTTCATTCTCTGAATTTGAAGATGATCATAACATCACGGGTTGGTTTGGTTTTTGAAAGCATGTGAGTGGCTGATCAGGCTAATTTGGGCATTTTTACACTTGCTATGGGAGGGAGTGGGGAGAACACTTTAATTACAGTAGTTCTAATTAAAGCGCCTGGAGTGTGTCATGTAACAGCAGCCCTGAGCTTAAAAATGGCAGTGGAGGCATTTTATCTAAAGCTTGTTGAATGAGCTTTAATTAAAGCACCCCTGCCACCATTTTTAAGTGGAGGGCCACTGATATACAAGACTGTGGAGTCTGCTGGAGCATGGTAATTGCTAGGGGTGTGCAAAATGGGCCGTATTCGATTCAGATTCAGATTTGACCCAAATTGGGCACAGCGATTTGATTCGCTGATGTGGATCATTGTCGCTGATTCAATTTGAATGAATCCAAATCTGAAGATTTGATGCTGATTCAGAGAATCAGCAATTTGGCCATAGACACAGGTTCAATTTTTTTTCTATATACCTCGAGGTACCAGGTGTGGCCCGTGAACACTGCAATACCGGGGCAGATGGAGCATCCCACAGGAGTGCGGCCCTCTCTCCCCCACATGTTCCTGGGCAAACCTGGAAGTGGACTGGAAGTGCTTCTGCTCTACTTCCAGGTTTGCCACCAAGCATGCAGGCCCTACCCCCAGCTCAGCGATTGGCCACAAGGGGACCCCAGGTGCCCTCCCCCCCGACCCAGGAGGCACTAGTCACTGAGCTGGGAGGGCACAGCAGGGGTGGGGGGCCCATCATGCTCCCTGGCAGACCCAGAAGTGGACCAAAAGTGCTTCTGTGTCTGCAAGTGAGGGACTCCCCCTGTGCTCCTGTGGGACGCTCCATCTGCCCCGTCATTGCAGCATTCACGAGCAGCCTGCTACCTTAAGGTATGTAGGAAAAACATTTAAAGCTGTGTCTGTGCCCAAATCACTGCATCTCTCTGAATTGATTTGGAGGGCTCCAATTCATTTTGGAGAGATGAAAGGGTCTCCTGATTTGATTCAGATTCAGAGATTCTGCCACTGAGTCAGGATGAATCTCCACCAAATGGAATCAGGGACTGAAGCTTTGCCATGCTTAGCAATTACCATGCTCCAGCAGACTCAATTAATCAAGCCTGCACTGTAGTTACAGTGCATCAGAGCAGCCTCGCTGCTCATGTATAGGCACCCTTTGTGCTTCGAACTATCTGTGGCATACTGAGCAAGAGATGCCACTTTGGGTTGCTTGATCAACAGCAGGCATTCTGCAGTTGTGAGATTTATGCTGTTTGAGCTTCTGCTTTGCCTCAGCAGTTCTCCTTCACTTATAGACTGTGGCTACAGTATGGATGAGACTTCACCAAGTGGAACGATCATGAGCAAGATCTTACCAAGACTTTGGGTCAATGTTGAAATGTTTCAAGCATGGTTTGAGGGGGTCCTTGAATGTTTCTTCTGGCCTTCCTGAGAGTGCTTTCACTCCTTTAGTTCTCTGTAGAAGATCTTCTTTGGTAGTTGCTCAGTTGACATCTTGGTGACATGGCCTGCCCATCTCACCTGTGCTTTCTTTAACAGAGAATGGATGCTTGGAATGCCTGCCCCTGTGAGAACCTGTTTCTGGGACCTTGTTTTGCCATCTTATCCTCATCAGTTTCCTCAGACAGCCCATGTGAAAGTGCTTCAGCTTCATAGCATGGTATCAATACACCGTCCAGGTTTCACAAGCATACAGCAGGGTTGGCAACACAGAGGCTTTGTAGACCTTCAGTTTTGTTTGTTGACTGATGGCTCTTCACTCCCACACATTTATACATAGTCTGCCAGAGGCCGCACTTGCTTTGGAAATTCTGGCATTGACTTCTTCATCAATTTGAACTGGATGTGACTGCATACTGCTGAGATAGATGAACTTGTTCACTGGGTGGCTTGGCAGTGGACAAACCAATGACTGGTTTGGTCATTCACAGTGATGCTAGCTCTATTTAAGGCTTTCCTGGTGCAGGTTCATGTATCACTTCTGTCTTAGTATTGATTATGAAACCAAACTTGTGGCAAGCTGAAGAGAAATGATCCATGCTCCGCTGCATGTCAGACTCAGACTTGGCATTCAGGGAACTGTCATCAGCAAAGAGAAGATCATGAACAGTCACTTCCTGTAACTTTGTTTATGCCTATAGTCTCCTCAAATTAAAGAGCTTGCCATCATTCTGGAATCTTATGTCAATCTCAATCTCACAGTCACAAAAGGCACCTGTAAGCATGGCAGGGAACATTATACTGAAGAAGGCTGGGGACACACAACATTGCTAGACTCCAATGGTGACTGAGAATGGTTAAGAGGATTCGCTGTCTTCCACAACATGAGTGAGCATGCCAGCATGGAATTGTCTAACTGTTGCAATTGATTTCTCCAGGCAACCAGATTTTGCAATGATCTAAAAAAGGCCCTCTCGACTGACTACTCCAAATACTTTTGTCAGGACAATGAAAGTCATGTACGGATTGGAATTCTGTTCCTAGCTTTTCTCCTGAAGTTGAGGAGCTGCAAACACCATGTCAATGGTTCTGTGTCCTTTCCTTCAGCCGCACTGACTCTCAGGCAGCACCCCTTGTTCAATGTGTTACACAAGGTGATTCAGCAGAATTCTGGCAAAGATTTTGCAGGCTATTGACAGAAAGGAGATGCCTTGCAGGATTGTCTCTTGCCTTTCCACTTGTGGAAGTGGATGATGGTTGCATCCTTGTACTCCTGAACTATAGTTCTTTGAATCCATATTGACTGGAAGAGTTCAATCAGTTTCAGAGCCATGTAGGAACCTTCAACCTTGTAGACCTCTGCTAGTATAGCATCTTCTCCAAGTGCTTGACAGCAAGTTAATTGCTTCCACAGTTTCAGTCAACATTGGAGGATCAGCAAGAGATATATTAATATCTACCTGGGGCAGTCAGTCAATTGCATCTTCACTAATGATTGTTGATTGAGGATGCTGAAAGGTTCTGCCTATCTTTGCAGTATCTTTCATTTGTCAAAGAGCAGTGTGGTACCATCAGCACTCAATACTGGAGATGTTCCTAATGACCATGGCCTGTAGATTGTCCTCAGCACATCATAGAAGTTCTTCATATCGTATCATTCCTGTCTGTGTAGGATTGAATCTCATCCACCTGTTAGCTCAGCCATGAGTTTTTCATCTTTCTGGGTTTGCATTGGACAGTCCTCTTCACGTTGTTGAAGACTACCTTCTTAGATGTTGAAGTGCTGTCTTCTAAGCAGGCTTTATGGAGCCAATGTTTCTCAATGTTTCCCTACGTCAGTATTATTTTCACTAAATCAATCTTGATGTTTATGTGTGGTAAAACAGAGAGTATTAGATGCAGCTGAGTGCACAGTGTATCTGAAGGGTGTCCAATTTTTCTCAATGTTTTTGGAGTTTACATCAGTTGTTACTAGTTAGCTGTGCACTTATTCAAGTTATGCCTGTTTCACATTCTTCTGTTTCAATATGGAGACATCGAGCCTTTTGGGTGCTTTTTTTGCTTTATGGTTGTCTACTAGGATATAACTGGATATTCCTCTTGGAGACTATATGCCCGTGGTCAGTTAGGTGTTCTGCAGTTCTCATGGCTTTTGTCACTTTGACCTCCTGTCTATCTCCTCTCCTGATGATGATGTAACCAATGAAATGCCAGTGCGTGGAGCATGGGTGCATCTAAGCCATCTTGTTGTGGCTTGGCAGGCAGAAGACTGATGGCGACGAGGAGGTTGTGTTCAGTACATTTCCTCAACAGAAGATGCTTATTGCTGTTGCATTTCCCAAGGCTATTTTTTCTAATGAATGATGCCTGGCCATGCCTGATGATCTGGGCCAACTGTAGCATTAAAGTCACCAAGGATAATGATTTATCTGCCTTTGGCACTTCTGCAACAAGAGACTCCAGATCTTTATAAAATGTGTCCTTAATCACATCTAGGTTGGTCATCATGGGTTCATAAGGGATGATAACAGTTGCACATCTTTGCCCAAACAGTGAAAGTCTCATTAGCATGAGTCTGTCATTTACACCTTTTGGGAGATTTGTAAGCTTGCTGATTAGTTATGTTTTGACAGCAAACCCAACACCAGCTTCACGTTGCTTCTTTTTACTATGGCCACTCCAGAAGAATGTGTAGTCAGTAAGTTGTCCTTCTTCACTTAGGTAAGTTTCATTCTGGGCCACTATATCTAAATGCTGAATCTGGCTAGTTCTCTACCACCTACAGCTGTTCTTCTTTCTTGTCTTTCCGCTGTGTTACAGTCAGTTAGCATGTACACTTCCAAGTACCAATGGTGGGTGATGCCACCTTTGTTTTTTTATCTTTTTCTGTGATTTTTGACTGCTATAGTGGGATTTCTATCAGCCATGGTATGCCGACCAGGGTTAGGGTGAAGCAGACAACGTTTAGGGCACCTTTTCTAGTCCCTTCCTTGTGCTTCGGAAGTGAGTAGTATGATCCTAAGTAGGGCTGCTAAGTCAACCAGGGGGCTGATGAATTCCACTGCTGCCTTAGTCAAGTGAAAACCGACTCTGCCTTGAGCTGCCTGTGTGCAGGTCTGCTGCTACAGCTCCTAGTGGACCCGCACCTGTTGCATTGCTACTTGCCCATCACTACAGGTCTTGAGTGTATCTATGGGAGACATAGATGATGTCATGACTTATGCATGAGTTCGATTTAAATGAGGAAAAGTTGCAGAGTCATCCTCACTTTGTCATCCAGCCCTGTCTGAATCCAGTAGCACAACAATGTTGAGACATCTATGTCATCACTTTGGCTACTACTGGCGCAGTGTAGCTAGGACCCACACTATGACTAGGGTCCCAAACTTCAAAAGGGCCAATTTCAGAGAGCTCAGGAGGCTAGTTGAGGAGGCACTGCAGGACTGTAGGGTTGAGGACATGGGCATCCATGAAGGGTGGACGTTCCTTAAGGAGACGATCATCCAAGCCCAAGGGGCAACCATTCCCACCCGATGCAAGATGGGCAAAAGTGCCCGTAAGCCCCTGTAGCTTAATAGGGATATTCGGGGGACCCTGAGGGCTAAGCAGGAGGCTTACTATCTTTGGAAGAGAGGAGCAGTCTCCAAAGAGGAGTACTCCTCTTGTGC
>JAGPOW010000261.1:176550486-176563269 GCA_030014935.1 Caiman crocodilus
CCAGGGCTCTTGAGAGAAGGGACATCATAACACAATGAGCACCCCCATTCCACATAATCTATTGGGACTCCCTAATGCAAGAGGAGGGGTGAGGAGGACCTTGAATCTGCTCCAATCAGGCAGTTCCTGTGTTCCTACTGTGCAGCAATTGATGGCAACTTGATTGCTGAGTCCTTTGGGGGAAAGCCTAGAATAGGGATTTAGGAACATGCCATCCTGGGCTCTGCACTGTGACTCTTATTTCATAGTAGTTAGGGGGTCAGAAGGGACCTGAATAGATCATCTAGTCTAACCCCACACCACTGGTCGGAGCTCACACTGGGATCGCATGACCCCAGACTTTGGATAGGTCATTTCCCTTGCTTCTACAGTCTGGGGATCAGGATTCTTCCCTTCTTCACAGGGAGGCTGTGGATCTTAGCTCCCTGTTTGTAAGGACCCTGGAGTTCCTTGGGCAGAAGGTACTGGATAAATGGCCTGAGGTACATTTGGGTGGCAAAAAATCAGTACAGGGAGCTTGGCAGCACTGAGCTGCTGCATCCAACAAGAGTAAACGGTACCTGTAAATGGTATTTACAGAGCCATATGCCAATATTGCCACCTTTAAGTCACAGGGGAAGGGCCCTTGACACAAGAGATGTGACCCACAGCAACTTCCAAATATGCTGATGATATGAAAGCAAAGGCTCTGCAAACCCATGCTGAAGGATGGCTCCTCTATGCCAGGAACAACCCCATCCTACATTAGAGTGTTGGGCTTAAGCAACGGTGAGCTCATTGCTGTGCAGCATTGCTGCCTTTGCTCATGCAGCAGTTGGGCCTCATAGACCCCTGCTATATGTTACATATTATTCAATTAGCTGATCACACAATAAATTTGGACCAGTCGCATATGCAAAGTAAATGTCACAGGATAAAGATGAATATCCAGCTAGAAAAAGAGCCAGCCAGCTATAAAGTTAGTGCTTGAAAACGTGTAACAACTTTATAGCTGATTTCTATCCAGCTTTAATTTTAAAGTGTAGCAGATTTTGGAACAGATCCTAAATGGCTGGAAAAAAGCAACTCTCTCTGTACTGAGAGCCAGAGACTTTTCCTTTACAGTGCAGTAAACCTGAGCACTGTTTGCAATGGCCATTTCTATTACCAGCCTCTGCTTCTGCTCCCTGCCAGCATGGGATCAGTACATCAGCCTAACCTTCCTCTAACTCAGCCAGTCCAGGGCCTGCCCTTCTGGCATTTGCATGCTCTGTAAAGCTGTAAGGCAAGGGTGGGCAGAATATGGTTTGCAGGACAGATTTGGCCCATCAACTGATTGGATCCAGCCCATGAGTGGGGGCCTGCGAATTGAGCGCATCCGGCCTGCGGTTCCCACTGTGGCATTTTGCATGGGTCTGAGCACTGCCCATGCTCACCAGATAGCACTGCCCCAGCCCCAGCCCCAGTTCTGGCCCAGCCCTATGCTTGGCCCAGGCCCTGGCCTCCTGCCAGTATGCATAGCTTCCTGGAAGGGCTCCTGCCATAGTTTCCCAGGTACTGCTCAGTTCCTGCTGCCTCCAGCAGCTCTTCCTGCCCCTGCTGCACTACTCTAGGCCGCAGGTAGTGTGGAGCAGCTGTGGCGACATGTGCTGGGCAGCAGATGCCAAGTCAGGCTGTGGGGGGGCAGCTGCCTCCAGGAAGCCCTTGCCCCAGCTCACAGGGCTCCAACTCTAGTTCCTGGCCAACTTCCACCCACTTGGCCACCCACAGGTAGCTGCTCATCACTGCTCACCCACTCCCATACATATACACCCTCCCACACACACATACTCATCCACACATACTCACATACACAATATACAAGAGTAAAACTTTATTTTGAACTATTATGCAATTGCTATTATGGATGGTACTCAAAATTACATGGTACTCAAAAATTATTTTTTGAAATAAAATTAAAATATGCTATAGTCAATTTTTGTTTGATTTTTAGTATATGCTTTTTATCTATAAAATTTTAAAATGAGATCTTTTGAAAAATTTTATGGGTGTGGCCCTCAACAGTTCACCAAAACTGGTTAAATGGCCCACCAGCTGAAACAATTGTCATCCCCTGCTGTAAGTCACCATCATGACTCATCTCTCTGGATACCTAAACATGTGCTCTGGGTTGGTGGGAGAGGAGGGCAGGGAGCTGGGACTTTCCCTTCCCCTGCAACTCTTTCCAAGCCCTGTGCCTCAATAGCCTGATCAGGGTACGGGGCTGGAATCTGCCCCTGACTCAGACAGTTCCCAACTCCTGCTCCATGATTGCAGAGCAGGGGCTGGGAGCCTGTTGCCTGCCCAACTTTGTGCTTGTGGAACTGGGCAGGGAACAGACTCCCCAGCCCCCACCAGCTGGGAACTCTCAGCCCCCACTCTGCAGTTAGGGGGACTAGGGCTGGGAGATCCTTATCTCCAAGCGCCAGCTCCATGGGCCTTGGGGCTCAGGCTGGGATATCCTTATCTCTGGCCCCAAGTAAAATTAGTTAATCTATGCCATAACCAGCTGGGATCAAAAAGAAATTTCTGTTGCATTATTCAACACACCCAGAGCAACTATCTCTGTTATTCTGAGTTTAATTTTAGAATAAGAAAAAAAACCAAGGGTGTATGACTTCTAAGTTATATACTGCACCAGATCAGCTTTCCACAATGGCAGCATCTCCAACAGACACAAATCTCTTAAACACACAGGATGCAGAAAACAATCTTAGTGACTACAGTGCCTGGCTACATATGCCATCTCATCACTGACTTCCCATTGTCCAATTAGGTACATTTTCACAGAGCTAAGCTTTTCTCTGAAACAATAGGACAGTCAATAACAGGGCAGTCAAATTCAGATCCCTTTGCTCTGATCCTAGAATATGCTGTTTCTGAACAGAAAGAATTTACTCCACAATTCTTCTCACAAGCTGACTATGAATTCACCTAGGGTGGAAATCAGAAGATTTCTCAGTATGAAAAGAATGAATCTTTGGAAGTTTTCTCAGCAAAATGCAAGGAACCTCCATCTTTTTAAAAGTGAACTGGCTAAACTATTATTTATGGCATGAATGCTGCGTACCCCCGGCAGATGGCGGGGCATGGCTGTGCTGGCAGCAGTGGGAGAACAGCAACGGGAGCTCGGCGGCAGTAAGCTGAGAGCTACTGAAGATGCCACTGGCACTGGTGGCAGTGAAGGGGCTTGGCGAGCACTGACCAGGGGTCAGTGACAACCCACAGGTGCCGCCAGCAGCATTGGCGTTGGCCAGAGGCAATCATGGACTACCTACAGACGTCACTGGCGGTGCCAACAGTAGAATGGCAAACAGTGACCGCCCACGGGCACCCTGACATGGCGGTGGTGTCTTCTTGCAGGGGGTGTGCCGCCACGTTTAGGGGGTGCACATGCACCCGCTATGCATTGCCCTGATCCATGACATGGTACAGATATTCTTGGTGTTTTGCCCGTTGTTCCTTGTACCTGTGCATGATGGTTGGTAGTGGCAATTCTGGAGATTCCTTTAGTAAACAATAGCTGTGAATGCAGGACACTGGACTTGATGGCCCAGGAGGTCCCTTTCCAGTAGACCTGTGTGAGTAGGCAGGTATTCGATCCAGCTTTGCATACAGCTGCTTGGATGTCGTAGATGTGATCCAGAGCTCCAGATCGGTTTACTGCTTCAATTTAATGGGGGATCAATGAAATATCTATAACTTTGTTGTTTTGTCTCTGATTTGGGTGAAACTTATAGGGATGGTAGCCTCTGCTGAGAGCATGAACTCTGCCAAATTTCAGGATTGGTATAGGGATTTGAGGAGAACTGCACCCCAAATACTTGAAAGCAAACTCATATCACCTCTATGTGTTACATCACAGGGGTTGAAAACTGCAGGGGTGGCCCCTGCTGAGGCCACAAAGCCTGCCAAGTTTCAAGAAGATAGGTGCAGGGGTTTGGGGGGTACAGGACCTCAAGCTGCTGACAGGCAAAACTTATGGTATAGATGAGCCTGTGTGTGTTATGGTGCAGTAGGCTGATAACTGCAGAGGTGGTGGCCTATGCTGAGGCCATGATGACAGCCAGCTGTGTGTGTGTCTTGCTGGGGGAGTCTATCTTCTAGGGCCCTGCACCTCTGGCAGAACTCGTGATGTGGGTGGGTGACACTGTGCGTGTGTTAAGGTGAAAGGGGGATGTAGCAGGGCCAGGCCAGGCTCTGGCTTCTTTACTATTCCTTCCATCCAGGACCAACAGCAGGTGCTTCCTCAGCCTGACAAGGGGGTTTTCAACCCTAAAGCTGGCATCCCAGGCAGCTAAGCTGAGCTCACCAGGAGCCTCACAGCTGCACAGCAACGAGCAAGTCTCAGGCCTGTTAAAGATGTGATAGATCTGGGCATTCCCCATCCAGGACTTTGTGCATGCATATGTTAGCTGGAGGTTGTGGCACCTCCTACCCTGACTTTCACCAGGGGATTGTTGGTCCTGGCATTTATGGGGCTGCTGCACCACCAGCAGTTCCCCCAGGCCTTCCTACCCAGGCAGGGTGCAGTTTTAGTGGTCATGACCAGGACCTGGGCCCTCCTCCTTCCCCATAGACCCAATCCCATACCTCCAAGTTCATCCTGGCAGGGGAATGAGCTCAGCATGGACATGTTCTTCCCCTGCTGGCTGGTGGTGCTGTTAGTGCCCCCACCAGCTGAGAGGTGGGGCATTACTCAGCTTTTAAAAAACTCAAAAAAGGAAATTGGTGCAGACAGAGTGAGGAGGGTAGTACTCAGTCCATCTGCAGGTGAAGCTTGGGGAATCCCAGTAGCAGGAGATTCACCCTTAGGAACACCAGCTGCTCCACCAACGTAGGCTCCAAGGAGGTGCGGTGGGGTGTCACAATGTCCCCAGCAATGCTGAACACCCTCTCACTTGGAACACTGGTTGGTGGACAGGACAGGTGTTGCCAGGCAACTGTGGGCAGATCCTGCCACATCTGGCTGTGGCTTGCCCTGTAGGCCAACGGGTTGCAGTCCAGTGGCTCCACATCCTCAGTGAGCTAAGTAGCTGCTGAAGCCTCAGATCTACCTGCCTGAGCCTGGGGTCTGGTGTGTTTGGACCCCAGCATTGAAGCCATGCCCATGGCCCACATTGGCAGTGGCTGATGTGGAGGAGACTGGCTGGTACTGGCACCGGTGCTGGTGCTGGGAGTGCTGGCACAGGAATGTAGATCCCCCTCTTCCACATCCCCTTGCCTCTACACCTCGGCCTCCCTGACTTTATTCACCAGCACCTGTGTCCAGTGATCAAAGGCTTTGGTGCTGTCAGTGCACATGCTCCCCTTCACCCTTGGGTCGCACATGCATGTGAACCATATTGGACCACAAGGGATCTGGCCATCTCCTGATGCCTTTCTTCAGCTGCCTCACCAGTGCTTGCACATCTGGTGACACTGGCCTGCCCTAGCCAGGAACATTGATCCACTTGAACTTCTCCATTTGGTTCTCCAGTTCCCTCACTAGAGGGACTCACCTGGCTAAGGAGGGCATCGCCAGCGCTAAGGGTCTCAGTGGCCTCGAGGAAGGGCTTGAGGACCACCAAGATGTGGGAGATGACACCCCACTCAGCTCTGTTCAGGGGGGTGCCGATCCCAATCTCCCCAAGCAAGGTGATCTCATGGATGGCCTTCTGTTGCTCCACAAACCTTTTGAGCATCAGGTATGTGGAGCTTCACTAATTCTCCACAACCTGCATGATTCTGTGCTGCGGGATGCTCCACTCTGCCTGTTTCTCCCACAGCATCTTGCCCCCCTTGATGCTACGATGGAAGTAGCCACCCACCTTCCTGCATTTCGAAAGCAGCTGACTTGTAGCAGTACTGGTGGTAGCACTGTCACCAGCAGCCCTGCGCTGCTCGAAAGCATCCCTCACTATTAGGTGCAGCCTGTGTGCCACACAAAGTTGGCATCATGGACAGCCTTCACCGTATTGGCCCCATTGTCATTCACCATGAACACATGGGTGAGCTCGCCCTACCCAATGAGCCACCCCTGCACCATGTGGATCATGGCCCCCATGACCTCCTTTGCTGTGTGGGACTCATCCAGCACCTTGGCTTGAAGTAGAGCCCACTGATAGCCTGACTGAGTGCAACAGTGCCCTGTGAGGGAGAGGTAGGTGTGATTGCCACCTTGGGTGCTCCAGATGTTGGAGGTGAAGTGCAAGGCTACCTATGCCTCTGCCTTGTGCAGCTTCTCCCTTAAGTAGTCCCTTCATGCCTTATACAGGGAGGGTACCACCACCCTGCTAAAGGTGGTGCATGAGGGCACTTTGTTAAATGGACCAGAAGTGCTATGAACCACCTGAACCCTGGCCGCTCAACTAGGGAGAAGGACTGCAGCAGCATCTCCGTGGTGAAGAAGTGTCTCACGTCCTTGCCACAGCTCATGTGCCTTTGGCAGTGTGGGCAGGTGGCAAACCTGGGATCATGTGCCACCTCAAAATGATCCCACACTACACTACTCCCCCACTTCTGGGTTCAGGGTGAGCATCCTGTCTTTTCCCCCTTCTCAGCAGGCTGAGGCTCAACAGCAGCAGGAGCTGCCTCAGCTGAGCCACTTGCCTCCACAACCTCAACCTCCTCTGAGGTGCTGCTTTCCATAGAAGACCTGGACCTAGGGGAACCTTGAGGGGTGTGGAGCACAAACTGATTCCCCCTCAGTCCCCAGAATTGCTTGAGCCAGTGTGCTCACCATCCCTGCTTCCAGCTCCAGCTCCTCCTCTGGCAGTGGGAGGCTCATGCTGAGACCTGAAATTGGGGTGGAGGAGACAGTGATTCCACTTCTGGTGCCCATTTCTGGACTGAGCGGAGGTGGTGCAGGTACAGGGACATCAGGTGCAGACACTGCTCCCACTGCCTGGCTTCAACTGGTAGCACCAATGTCATGGCTGCTCGGGAATAGAATGTGTCTGTGTTTGGGAGCTGGGGGTGAGGGCTTGCAGCTCTATCTCTCCCCTTACCCCCTCTCCCTCTCCTGCCAAAAAATCTGGCACCTGCCTTTCCAGCATGCTTCATATTGACCTTTCCTATGCTGCAAAAGGTCTGTGTGTGTGTGTGTGTGTGTGTGAATCCTCTTGTATTGTGCATTTTATTCCCTCTGTTGTGTGTGTACACTGGCCTCTTTTTGAATGTCTACTTCAGTGTTAAGGGTTATGTAAAAATTGTGTACTGTCTGTCTGTCTTCTTCTGCTATGAATATCTGATTTTTCTCTATATTGTCTGTGTATCTGTGTGTGCGTGTGTGTGTGCAAGCAATCTGTGCCTACCTGCACACAGTGATAGATCACAATGGCAGCGAAAACACACCTTTCTTTCTTCAAAGTTTTAAAAAAAAAAGAGCAAATATAAATTCAAAGAAATAAATAGTAATACTACTAATAATTGACTAGAATAGCTAAGCTAAGCTAAGCTGAATCCTACTCACTCCTTTGTAACAAGAAAAAGGAGCAGGCAAGTTCAACCAGTACCAAGCCAGGAAGCCACAATACCTCAGTCTGAGCATTCCTCTGTCACACAGTTGCTGACAGGGAACAAGCTGGGAAAAGACACAGCACACCTCCGAACTGCTTCAGATAGCTTGCCTGAGCCCACGCTTCAATCCGGGCATGCCACTTCGGACGCCGAAGCAGCACCGGATCCGAAGCATGATCTAAAGACTCACATAGCCCTAGTGTGTATGTGTATCTAACTGCATTTATTATTGCCCTGCTGAGTCGGGGCCCATGAGGGTGTCAGCTTGGAAGTGCTGAGTAGCCCTGTCCACTCAGAGGTACCCTATTAACCTGTGTGCATGTGTCTGACTTTTATTGATTGCCCTACTGTGCTGAGCTGTGGCATATGAGGAGGTTAGTCTGTAAATGCTGACTGACCCTGCCGACTCAGACATACTCTATTCCTGTGCTGAGGTTGGGGTGTATGAAGGTACAAGCCCAGAAATGCTGAGTAACCTGGCTGGACTTGAATGTGCTCTATTAACCTGTCGGTGTGTATGTGTTCGATTGATTTGGTAGTTGGAGAAACCCAGCCCCATTGAAACTAAACCCTGCAAGGTCTCTCCGGGGGCGGGGTGGGGAGGAGGACTTGCAGAAGGGAAAGATACAGCTCCATATAGGAATATAAGTGACACAAGCATCACACTGATAAAATTACAGCGACCCCAGAAATGTAACTCTAATAAATGAGCATACCCCCAAGGGATGGGCAAATCCGGTAACAAGCTTGTGCTTTAGGGTGCAAGGACTCTGCCTGTTGCATTTCTGTTGACCAATAAAATATGTTTCTGTCTGAGAGCTGCTTGCTTCAAAGACTGTAAGGCTGGAGGTCCCAGGCAAGAGCTCCTCTGAGAAAATCTATGACACCATCCCATCCATATCTGCCGTCTTCCCCAGTGGCACAGGAGTCCCCAGAAGCCATTGTACCTATTGACATGGAGTCTGGTGGCCATTTTCTAAACAGAAACATCAAGCTTTGGGACATGCAGCAAATCTAAAAGATATCTACAGCAGTGTCAAGTCCTTGCTGTGCTGCAGGTATTGTCCTGGCACCCCCTTGCCCAGCAGTTTGGGGACTTCCGGTCAAATTTTCTTCTCTTTAAAGGACTTCTGACCTCTGCTGCTCTGTGGGACCCTGTGGCAGGGCACTGTGCGTGCTGCCACTTCAAGGGCCTGAGGCTGGCAGCTGGCAGGTGCCTGATGCGGGCAGCCATTTTGAACCCAGGGCTGCCCATAGAAACAGGGCAGCTTTGCCGCTGGAGGTGAGTCAGCAACATGGTCTGGCTGGAGGTAAGGGAGGAGCTGTAGGGGATGGTCAGGAGGCTCCTGGTCCTAGGCATGACCTAAAACTGTACCTGCTGGGAGTGGGTGGGCTCTCAGTGGTGTGGGAGCCCCACTCTGGTGAAAGGTGGGTTGTGGTGCCTTAACCCCTAGCCCCCATGACTGGGTGGGTTACCCCTTGTTTGGAGGGTGGACCCTTGGGGAGAGAGAGAGGGGGCCATAGACTCAGGCCTGTCTGGATTTCCCCTGATGGGTCCATGCTGGGACCAGGACTGGAAGGGTTGAAGGGCTGGGGGCCACTGTGGGCAACACCCAAGAGCTGAGGGCATGGGGGTCTGACTGGCCTGGAGGTGGGCCAGGGCTAGAGGCCAAAGGTCCCGAGGGGACCACACCTTAAGAGGAAGCAGTTCAAGAAGCTACGCTGCCTTGTATGAAGGTGGATGAGACCGCCTGAGGAGAGGAATCCAGGTGGGGTTCAATTAGGAGGATTCTGGGGCCCAGCGTGAGGCCGGTGATTATGATAACATCTAGATGCCGTCTGTGAGGCTTGGGCTGCAGTGTAGGGGAGGAATGGAGCTGCAGGTAGCACCTCCTGGCATCGGGGCAGGAAATGGGCAGCCTCCTGCTTAATTACATCAATAAACTAATTAACAACAAAGTGTGGTGGGTGGTTAGCCCAGAAATAGGTGGGTGGACCACAATTGAATCGGCCTCAAGAAGGCCCCTTGTTACAGACCCTCTCATTGTAGGGAAGCTGTCTCCCCAGGGGACAGAGTGATGGTGACTAGAAACAAGGACCCGTCAAATATACAGGGTCAACTCAATTGAGATTAACCATTCTAAACCCTGTCGGTCAGTCATTTGAAATCGTCTGACTTAAGATAAAGTCTCCCGTACTTTTCCGTCTCTAGATGAGTAGGAACACACTTGCTTTCTCTGTTAGACTCTCTGAGCCCTGGTGGCTGCGAGGGTGTGTCCAGTCCAGTGCTTTAATCCCTACAGATATAGCAGAAGTTACCCAGACTGTAGGGAAACTGGTGTCTTAGCTTGTATCCAAAGGCAGACACTCAGTGACACATTCCCTCCAGTGGCTGAAAATAAATGTCACCTATGCAGCAGATAACACCACAACCCTACCACCCTCATAGCACCTGGTGATCAAGCATTTTGAATTCCAAGCATAGGCAACACATGGGGGGAGGGGGGGAGGAACATATGACCCCCCTGTGATTGGCCCTTGCTGTCTGGAGAGTGGGGGCACTGAGTGAAATACTGGCTGGTGCCCCCCTTCCCCCCTGGCATTGATGCTAGCTGGCACTGAGAAGCACTGGCAGCACTGAGAGGAGTGTCAGTGGCACTTGTGGTTTTGCCACCAGCACTGCCAGTTTTGCAGTTATCATGGGGGATAATGTCCCCTCTTCCCACCCCCACCTCCCAGACTCTGGAGCCAGCAGATGCCCATGATTCAAAGTATCTGTCACCTGCCAGAAAACAGAGTGGTTGCAAGTTCCCTGTGTCCTCAGAGGGCATTGTGAATGCAGCCTCCAAGTCAGACTCTGCTGCTTCTTAGTAAGACAGATACCTGATGGCTGCTCACAACTGGAAAGCATTTGTTGTACATAAGCCCTGTTTACTCAGTGGTCAGGGGCAGACGTTACACATAAACCAGATTAAGTGATCAGAACTGGCTTAAACCTGTATCAGAACAGACATTCGGTGCATAAAAACCAGTTTCAAAATGGCCAAAACTGGTTTGAGATAAATCTGGTTGAATGTAGAATCAGGCTTAACTGATTTGGCTCACACTAGCTTATGCATTGTCTGTCCCAGACTCCTTGCTGGTTTAAGATAAATCAGAGACCCCCAGCATCCCATCATGCTCTCTGGGCTGAGCAGGGCTCTCTGCTTCACCCACAGAGATGGCCCCTCCCCTCTGCTCTCTAGCCAGTGTAGGGACTAGCCCTAGCAGAGACACTGGCCAGCATGACTGTGTTAAGGCAAAGTGGGTATGGAGGGGGTTAATTCTTCCCTCCACATGTGGGGTCTGCCTGTATGCTGGGGAGCAGAGGGTAGGGGGTTACGGTTAGACCCAGGCTGCAGGGAAAGGAGGAATCAACTCTTCTCCCTGACCCCTTCACTTCAACAGGGCCATACTGGGTAGCTTGTCCCACAGGGTGGGAAGTGGGGCTTTGTTCCACGCTGGAGGGGACTCTTCCCTCTCCTCCTCCTCCCAGGGTGGGGAGGGGGACTTAGTAAGGTTCTGGATCTGGACTCTTCCTCCTCCTCTCCTTTCCCTGCTGAGGGGCTGGGGGGGCTTCATGGGATGTTGCCCAGTCCCGGGGCAGAGGCAGGGGAGGCTCTGTTCCATGCTGGGGGAACACTTCCCCCTCCCTGTTCTCTCCCCAGAGGGGCTTAGCTGGGCAGGGTCGGGGCAGGGGCTGTAGGGACCCTTACACACTCCCCCTATGGCTGCAGCCCCTGATGACTGGCAGCAGTAGCAGCCAGGGACATCTGGGCATTCCTGCCTGATGCAGGTGCTGCCCTGACCAGTGCTGTGGGGTGGGGGGGAGCAGAGCTTGCCTTAACCCCCACTGGAGCTCTGCTCCCCACACTTTTATCTCCACCTATGACAGCGGGGGAAGCTCTGCACTGGAGCCTGTCATCTCCCACACTGCAGGCTGCAAAGCACTCTGCCTGGAGTGGAGGAAGCCCTGTCCCTGCTTCCCCACAGAGTCTAGCCTGGGGGTTCCCCTCTGAGAGAGCCAAGCTGTAGGCAGGCATATTTCCCCCCACCCGCACACACTCACCCTGCCCAGCTGAGCTCCATGCTCCCACTGCCCCTCTAGGAGAAGGAGAGGGAAGAGTCTCCCCCAGAATGGAACAGAACTTCCCTCGGCCCTTGGTGGGGAAGGAGTGGGGAAAAGAGTCCCCCTCTGGGACTGGGGAGCAGACCATAGAGCACTCCCCCTGCAGCAATAAGGGAGAATGAGAGGGAAAAGTCCCCCTGGGGGGCCAGGCAGCCTTACAGAGCCCCCCTCCCTACCCCACAGTGCCAACAGGGGAGGAGGAGGGAGAAGAGCCCTCACAGCCCTGAACAGGTTCCCCACTTCCCATCCCAGACTGGTGGGGGAGAGGGAAGAGGGAGAAGAGTTCCCCTCTGTGGCTAGGCAGCCCTGTGTGCCTGGATTGCTCCTGGCTGTCAAGGAGCCACTAGGGTGGGCCTGCTGGGGCCTGGCCACATCCCCCCCAGCTCATCTTCCCTGTGGAAGGGAAGAAGGGCTGCTGTAGCACCCCTGGGCTTCTGGCCTGAACCACTGCAGGCATGTGTCGAACATCTATCCACTTGGAAACTGGTTCACTCTCTGAAGTTTAAGACTAACCTGCCAAGACTGAATCGATTCAGGCTTGGGCATTTTCAATGTCTGTCCCTAGCCTATGACATTTCAAGAGGTTAATCTCATCCACACCTCTGTGGCTGCAGGAACAGCAGCAGGTCAGAGCCCCAAGTCCATTCCAACCACTGTCATATTTAGAAAAGGGGCGTGTCATAGGGCTATAGTCTAATTCAGTTATTAGGTGCATAAATGGCTTCAGGGGCCTAAGTGAAGTGCTGTTCCACACTGCTGGAATCCCTGAAAAATAATTGGTACAAAAAAGTGGGTGGGTCCTCCTCCTCCTTCTTGCTGCTTCTTTGTGACTCAATCATAAGGGTCAGATGATGGTGTGTTACAAAAGTAGGTGCATTCATGGATTTTCAGGGATTTGAATAGGGTGGAATAGAATCGCACTGAGATGCATAAGTCCATTTAGATGCCTAATGGGTAGAATAGAATCTGGCCTATAGTGTCCAGGCCAGGGGATTGCATTGGGCATGCTCAGCACTCCAGAGATATATGTAGCTGGACTGGCATCCTCCCTGCAGTGTATACAG
The DNA here is from genome assembly GCA_030014935.1 of Caiman crocodilus. NCBI lineage: Eukaryota > Metazoa > Chordata > Crocodylia > Alligatoridae > Caiman > Caiman crocodilus. The sequence continues at coordinate 176,563,237 of JAGPOW010000261.1, forward strand.
CCTATTAATCTACAGCATTAGCTCTGTCTGTCT
>JAGPOW010000261.1:176565387-176578048 GCA_030014935.1 Caiman crocodilus
TGCTAGGGTTCGGTTGGCCTTCCCAACCACCGTCTGACATTGGCGGCTCATGTTCATCTTGGCATCAACAATGACGCCAAGATCCCGTTCCTCCACTGTACTAGTAAGAGGGGAGCTTCCCAGCCTGTGTGTGTGCTGGTGGTTGCTTTTCCCCAGATGCATTACCCTGCACTTGTCCACATTGAATCCCATCCTGTTCCTGTCCGCCCACTCATGCAGTCAGCCCATATCCCGCTGCAGCCTCTCCCTCTCTTCTGGTGTCCCCACCTCAGCCCACAGTTTGGTGTCATCAGCAAACTTGGACAACTTGCTTTCCACCTCTTCGTCCAAGTCTGAGATGAAGATCTGTTGAACAGCGCAGGCCTGAGGACTGAGCCCTGGGGGACCCCGCTGCTAACATCTCTCCAGGTCGAGTATGACCCATCCACCACCACTTTCCGGGAGCGCCCCTTCAGCCAGTTTCGGACCCACTCAACCGTGTACGGGTCAATGCCACAGCTCCCCATCTTTTTATTGAGGATGGTGTGGGAGATCATGTCAAATGCCTTCCTGAAGTCTAAAAAGATGACTACGTCGACAGGGACACCCGCATCCATGGATTTGGTCATCTGGTTGTAGAAGGCGACCAGGTTGGTCTGACAGGACCTGCCCTTAACAAACCCGTGCTGGTTTCCCTTCAGCATAAAGTCCCCTGCCGGTCCCTCGCAGATGTGGCTGCAGAGTAAAGTATCATTCATTAAAACAGTTCCTCTCCTTTCAGTATTTTGCAAAAATTTGATCATGAACAAGAGAGGGAAGAGTAGACACCCTTATTGCTTAGCTACAGTAGATGAAGTTCTAGCTCAATTGTGCTCCAGCTGATGCAACAAGTAGGGATACATGAGGTATCCTTGACAAAGAATTGTCCTGAAAAACTAGTGTGGCTCTTCTTTACAGGATTTGGGAAACGACTTTTCTAATTCATGCAAGGTGTATTTGTTACCAGCACACTGTTTAAGTAAAGTTCATAGTAGTTCTCTGTCTTTTGGCATCCAGTCAAGGAATTGGTGGGAGCTGGGGACAAGACAGACTTGATGATGCAGCAATTTAAACCAGGTGCATTTGTGCTATGAGACTAGCTGGAAAGCGTCTCCTCAGTTGCTTCATGGCCCATTTTCTCTTGTGCTTTCTCTGACTGTTAGACTGAACCCTGGACAGAGCAGTCACTCCTCACTTTCATCTCAACACTTTCATACAATATCACTAAAATAAGAAAATATGCAACATGTCTGACCAAATTCATCCATGGAGGCACAAAACAAGAGTAAAATGAACCTGCTGGTGGGAATTAGCAGCAGTCAACAATTCTTGGTTACAATGTTGACCAAAGTGTCTGCTGATTCCCAGAATTAAGCCCTCAAATAGGTGCTGTCCCAGGTGAAGTGTTTGTGTACAATATAATAATGGTCAAGCTAAGGTTGCTTCATGCTGTGGCTGTTCATGCCTGCAGGCGGATCTCTAACACTCAAAAAACAGCAAGCGTTAAACTAGTAGAAACACTGACAAGAGCCTAAACATAAAAATCAGACTCCTTGCTGTTCCCTTTTCTATCCAGACTGCCTGCTGTGCCCTAATAGCATTTCTCAACATTTGGCAGGTTCCAGCTGTGATAACCAGTGGTTGGTGTTGATTTGACCATAGTACTTCTGCACAGGGCACCCCACAGGTTTCCTCTAACTTTCAGAGGAGCAGATCTCTGGCATTACAGCTGTCATTCAAAGTCATGGTGCCTGAGGCATAAGATGGTTCCCCCCTTTCTGAATGTGCACAGCATAGCCAATAGGCAAGACAAGGTTCTTTGGGCAAATCCGCTATCTTTTATTAGACCAACTAAAATAATTGGAAAAATTCTTCTTTGCAAGTTTTTTGATGCAAAAACCCTTCTTCTGGCTGAGGAAGCATTTGCAGTTGTTCTGTGCTCCTCCTTGAAGGGATAGAATAGAACAGAATGGAATAAAATAGAAAGAGGCCAGTATGCAAGAATGCCAGTCAGTGAAAATGCAAATTGAGACAGTCAGTGGGTGAGAAACAGGTAGGGGGGAGGGGAATGTAGACCTGATGATAAGATGTAGCTGGTAAATAGTAGAGAGGTTATCTGGAGTATCAGATGTTGGGCAGGTTATAATTTACCATAAATCCAATGTCTATATTTAGTCCTTGATTTTTTTTGTATCCAGTAGGTTGATGGAGTGAAGTTCATAGGCTCATCTGTGAAAGGTGTTTTTTGATTTCCCTTTGAGGATTAGAACTGAGAGATTGGAGAGAGAGTGATTGTCTTATAAGAAATGTGACTCCACAAGTAATTGGGTATTCTCATCTTTGATAGATTTTTGGTGTCCGTTCATTCTGATATGCGGTTATTTGGTTTCTCCTGCATATTTTCCATCAGGGCAATTAGTGTACTGGATGAACTATATTACATTTCTGGAGGTGCAGGTGTAAGACCTGGGAATGCTGATAGTTCTGTTGTGGGGCATAGTTATTGTGGGGGTGGTAGAGATGTGTTGGCAGGTTTTACGTTTCTTGTCATGCATGGCATGATTCAGATATATTAAGTGTGTTTTGGGCCACAGGAAGTTTGCTTGTGATGATGAGGTTGGTGAGGTTAAGTGCTTGTTTAAAGGCTAGGATGGAGAGGTTCTTTGGGGAAGATCTTTTTAAGAATTGGATGGTCTTGTATTATGGATTGCAATTGTTTGAAGATTTTCCATATAGGTTCCAGGGAGGGATGATATGTCATAACTAGTGGTGTGCGATTCATGGAGATTTTCTTTCTGTATTGTAGCAATTCTTCATGTGGTATCCAGGTGGCTCTTTCAAAAGTGCAATGCATCTCTCTGGTGGAGTGTCCTTGTTGAGTGAAAGCCCTTTTGAAACTTGTGAGGTGACAATCACAGGTGTTTTCATTGAAAATGTGGTGGTATTGGAGGGCTTGGCTGTATATTACAGCTTTCTTGATGTGTTTAGGGTGATTGCTGGTTTGTGCAAAAATATATGTTGGTCCATGGGTTTCTTGTATGTAGTGGTTTGTATGTTACCATTCTGAATAGTGATCCCTTGTCTCTAAAAAGGAAATGTTGGTGCTGGAGTAGTCTGATGGAGGGGTGATGATTATTGAATTTCTGATGGAAATCAATCAGAAATTGCAGGTTTTAATTCCAAATGATGAAGATGTCATCAATATATCTTAAGTATAGCAAGGGTTTGATGGTGCAGTCCTTGAGGAATTCTTCTTCCAGGTGGCTTATAAAAAGATTGACATATTATGGGGCCATTTTGGTGCTGATAGCTGTGCCCATGGTCTAGAGCAAGTGTTGGTTATCGAAAGTGAAGTTGTTGTGTGTGAGGATGAAATGTATACAGTCAGTAATATCTTTAGGTCTGTACTCTCAGTTGTAATCTTGCTCTTGTAGATATGTAAGGCAGGCTTGGATCCCACCCTGTTGTAGGATGTTGGTATATAAGCTGGTAATGTGACTAGGAGGGTGTTGCTGAGAAGGCAGTCTATGTTTTTAAGTTTTTGTAGAAAGTCTGTTGTGTCTTGGACAAAACTCGCTCTTTGGGTGACAAAAGGCTTTAGGATTGATTTGAAGAAACCTGATATCCTCCTCAGTTAGGGGTCCATGCTTGGATATGATAGATCTGCCAGGGTTCCCTTGTTTGTGAATTTCAGGGAACATGTAAAAATTTCTTGGGTTAGACCGTAGGTGGATCAAGTTCTGTAGGGTTTTTTGTAGTTCAGATGGAAATGATTTGATAGTAGTTCTGAGTTTTAAGGTGAAAAGGGGAGTAGGATCTTCCTCTAGTTTTTTGTAGTAGGTGGTATAGAAGGGAGATGGCTTCTTTTATATAGTCTTCACGGTTAAGTATAACTTATAGCTCCTCCTTTATCTGCTGGCTTTATTACTATTTGGTGGTTAGATCTTAGAGATTCTATGGCCCTTCTCTCTGAGAGGGAGAGGTTGTTCTGGTGGTCTGTGTTGTTGATTATTTCATTGTTCATTCTTTCCCTGAAGCAGTCGATATTGTGTTCAAGCTTAGAATTTTGTCCACTGTGAGGTGTCCAACCTGATGGGGTGTTTTTGGGGAGGGAGTTGATCTTTTCCTCAATCTTGTCAAAGGATGAAGCATGGTTGGAAGATCAACCAGTTAATCAAGTTTTAAGTGTAACATCTGTCAGGGGCCTTCAGCTCTTATGTAGGTCTTTGTGTGTGCTGCTGGGAAGTATTGGGAATATCAGAGGTACCTGCATTTAACCTACCTGTGGAACTTGGGTTTTTCCGCTTGACATACCCTCTTTTATTGGTTAGATGGTCTCCTTTTGCTGCTCTGCCTCCCTGTGTAAAAATATATGCTCTTTTATAACACCTACAGAATGACTCATCAGCACAAGTGTGAGCGACTCAGCTGGGGAAAAAAATAATTTAGTTGCAATCTGCAAGCTCTTGCCCTTAAGGGTTGGTATTTATAATACAAGAAAGTATAACAACTCAGTCTTCTCAAGTCCTGTGACCACTGGGTATGATGAGACGATGCACAACTGGATGGCAAGTCTGAATTTAACCATTTCAATAAGGCCAAGATGTTCTCCTTCATCTTGTCACAACAAGATGGACTACTTTGATATGTGTGCCCCTTTTCTGACCATCTTGTACCAGAAAAATAGATTGCATTTCTGTATGACTCACTGCAGGGTTTTGTCAAATGTAACTAATGAATAAGATAAGAATCTCAAATCCTATCCAGGCTTTTTCTAGGGAAATAAATGATGCCCTCATCCAAAATAAATGAACTCTTGAAACTAAAGTGTTGTGGATGGTGATTAGATAATTGATTGTTAGTCCAATAAGAGATAGTTGATGATGGACTTGTAGACCATTCTTTATTTTGTGAATTGACTAATGAAAGAAAGGTAGCAAATATTTGAGGGGGGAAAATAACTTGATGTTTTCCTTTCTTCTTTTTCTTCTAGCTGGGGCTAAATGCTGCTCTAAGAAAAGCAAGAAGGATTGTCAGAAATTCTGAAGTCCTGGTAAGACATAAGTGGCAAAAAATTATTTATATAATGATTATATTTGGCAGGGTTGAAGAGTTTATTTTGCTTAATGTTAAGCCCATTTGAACATTATAGATTTGAAATGCTGACACAAACTTTATTGACTGTGCATTCTGCTTAAATGAGACTGGACGAGAGATGTTGCAAAGAGAATACCCAATGTAAAACAGATGGAAAGTGGAGCAGAGTGAAAAATACAGAGGGACCATAGGAGAAAAATAGAAGTTGAGACAGTGTTTTTTCCAGAACTATAAAAGAAAAAATACTAGAGTCTAGATCTTCCAATGGTTAAAAGGTGTAGGAGGCAAAAAATCTGATTTTTTCATGTATGATAATGGAGAGCCAAACTCCTCATTATAGCCTAACTCCTAAGTGGTTTATCCATCCTTAAAACCTAGCATAAGGACCATTTATCAAGAAAAGCATTCAGAAAATTTAATAACAGGAAATGAGCTCAGATTTAGGAATAGAAGCCTCCTGATCTTAATTATTTTAAGACTAGCAGTTTTGAACTCTCAAACTCAGTGCCCACACCCAAATCTCCTACTAACTGTTTATTGCAGCTCTTCTCTATATTACTCTGTATCTGTTTAAATAGAACCCTATTTTTCCGCACTTCCTCACACAAGTAACTTCAGGGCATGCCTATGTCACTTCCACAACACTCCTGAGAGCCCTGCTGAGAAGCATGTCTTGCCCACCCACTCCTGCTCTGCGTCTGCCAAACCTGGAAATGAGGTGCTGAAGCTGCCTGGGGGCGCGCCCCCACCTCTTCTGCATGCCAGAAATCTGAGGAGCGGTGGAAGAGATGTCCTCAGTTTTGGGTTTGATGCACACAAAGTAGAAGCAGTTGGATGTGGTATCCTTCTTGACACCACATCCAACTGCTCTCTTCAGACTTGCAGAAGCAGAGTAAATCCATCTCATTGAACTTAACCACTAGGGATAGACTTTATACATAAACCAGTATAAGTGAGCGGAAATCATTTAAAATCTGTAACACAGAAGTTCAGTGCACTTAAACCACTTTCAAAATTAAACCAGTTTAAGATAAACCTAGATGGATGTAGTATCAGTTGAATTGATTTAGGTTAAATTGGTTTACTGAACTTCTGTTCCAGATCCCCTCCAGATTCAAGTTAACCCACAGTCTCCCAGCATCCTACCTCCCCCACAAACCACACCCCCTCACAGGGTAGGCAGGCTAATCTTGGCCCAAGCCATCTGCTCCAGCCCAGCAGAGAGGAATACTACAGTGCCCCCTGGCTCCTGGCCTGGGCCGCTGTAGACATGTAGTTGCATTTTGGGAATCAAAAATTAATGTCTGTTCTCTTGTGTATCAGTTCAATCTATGCAGATTAGACTAACCTGTGAAGACTGAATCGAATCAAAGCCTTGGGTTTTTTGATATCTGTACTTACCCAACAGGGCTGATTAAGTGATTAAGCTGCAAAAACATGTAGGGAGTGTGTATAAAAAAGCAGACCTGAGTCTGCAGTGCCTACGTAGTAGTAGGCATTTTATAGAAATTGGGAAAGGCACAGAGAATTTAAGTTTAAGCACTGTTGATAATAAAGGCAGAATAGGGACAGGGAGGGAGAACAGGAATTAATCATAAGAGGATAGAAACATTTGTCTATCTGTGTAGGCCTCTTGTTGATCAAGACCAAGAGTAGGTGGGTAAGATGATTTGGGCAGAAGATCATGCAAGCAAGACTTTGTAAATAAACAGGAGGTAGCAGTGCAGCCATGTCCAAAATCACTATAGGAGCTGCATCATACTCCGTGTTAAATGCTCTGTCTCCACTGGCCTTAGTAGTACTCTGTGCACACAAATGAACTGAGGGCACAATATGGCCCTAATGCTAGGTGTGAATCCAGGCACTAAACGTCAAACAGCTGTAGGACCTGGACCATGGCTTCAGTAGCCATATGTCAGGCCTGTTTGCTACAAATCCTGTTTACATTCTTGACTGGAGCACAAGCTTTTTCCTATTTCTCCAGTGTGACACAATCCTGTCTTGTGCTCTTCCTTCCCCCACCCCAGGTTTTTAAACCATCTTTAGCCTTGTGTTACTGCTGATTGCCTCCTGTTTCTCAACTTCACTCTTCTTCCTCACCCAGTCACTCTAGCATCTCCTGAATACTTGGATCTATTGCAAGTGGAGAGACCTGAATCAAATACCTGGATCCAAACAGCATTGTAGTTTGGTCTTCTGAAATTCAAACAAGGATCTGGGCCAGAGGTGCCAAGTATATGCGGGCACCAAGGGCCCTGTCTGCCCTCGAAAGGAGGGCTGTCACCTGAAATGCATGAAACTTTCCACGTGTCCATCATCTTAGGGATGATGTCGTGTCCCCCCTCTCTCCCCTTCTGCCCCTCTCCCCCCTGTGTTGCAAATATAAATGTTAATGCCTATGATCTGGGCCCAAATTTTACACATTACTTTTTTATTTATCATGGGCTGAATTAATGCAAATGCCTGTCTCTAGCCTATAAAATAGCAGGGAAAAAGGGAAACATTTTAGCTTGTTGCCTAACTTCATGTTATGAGTAGGCTCAGCCATTTATTAAGTTTGCTTCCAATTGTCTTCAGGCATTTGATTCCAGAGCAAATGTTTTTGCTGTTTGCAAATAAATTATTGATATTTTTTCTTCTTGAATCCTCACTGCTCACAGATACGAAAATTGAGAAGCCTAATTAGCCTTTGAGCTAATGCCAAACTGGGATGCCAAGGAAATTAAAAATACACTGTAAATAAGGGCTCAGCTCATGGAGAGCAGCAACAGCAGGATCATGGTTTCCCTTGAATACATGTTAGTGATAGTCAGATATTTTTTTCACAACTGCATTCAGTTTCCTTTTTCCCATTATTTGATTAATTTAAAATGTACATATGTTAACATCTGCAAATAGTGATTTGACTCAAATCATAACTATTAGATTTAGCCCACCATCAGGTATAAGATGGAGGTAACATACATGTCAGTATACATTTAGTTTTGGGGAGCATTCCTTCTCCCCCTGCCCTTGCCAATTCTTGATGGTTGGGGAGCTTAGGTGGACTGTACCCCTTAATGAGATTCTGCCTGTTTTTCCTTGCATGCTTCTCCCACTTCTGAAGCTGAAATGGTGACCATCAGGGCTTTCAACTGCTATTAGTGTAGTGTACAGGTCAGCGTTTCCTCCAAGTGAAGGATCTACAGTTATGTTTGACTTTTGTGTGTACCCTCTACCCCAACTTGCCTCTTGTCCAAAATGAGGGAGATGAGTCAGGCTGTTTATCCAAATGATAATCCAGTGAATAATGATTAAAGGTCATTTGTAAACAGACTGCTACAACATACAAAATCAAATTGAATTAAAATAAATGTTTTTATTACATTGGTTGGGCATTTCTCATGCTCAGTTGTAGCATGTTGCCTAGAATTACCCCATTATCCTTAGAGAAGCATATTTTAAAGCTTGAAACCAAAAATAATATAATTCCCTGGGTTTTAATGATCTTTTAAATTATTTTTTCAAATGTAGCCACATACTTTCAGTCTGATGGAGTTTAATTTTTGATTTAGAGCATCAAGAAAGCAAGAAGAAAAGAAAAAAAAATCTTCATTGGGCAACAGAGCCTGTGAGATATTTGTAACATACAAATATCAAGCCAGTTTGTCTATATGGAGCTGGGCCAGTGCTTCAGGCTTTCAAGAGAGGGGATACTAAGCAGAGTCTTTGTTTCAAGATCCTAAAATAGCTCTGCAGCCACTGTGGGAATACTCTGCTGGAGGATGGGAAGTGGTAGTCTATTTACAAGACTAATCTGCTGATCTAGAATTTGACTGATGGGATGTATCTGTGGTTTATTCTCACATCTGCCAATTCAGGCAAGTTGGCCTCAACTTGCCTGTTTTCACTGCAGCCTCCTGAACAGTTCACACAACCAGAGCCAGTTTACTTGAGCTTGAAGCTAGTATGAGCAGTGCCTATGTGCATGTATCGGGACAGGCATGTGAATAGCTATTACTGTATCAAGGACTCCAAAGTACTGCCACTTGTCAAGAAACTCAGGCATATCTAGATAAAGAAGAAAGTAGATGCAAGATGACCATGTCTAATAAGGGACGATAAGCATCTTGTTTTTGCTCATACACATCACGTGGGTATTTTATCAAAACAAATATGAATAAGTATTAAGGACTGTTGGGTTTTATTTATTTATTTATTTATTTTTAATTAGGAGGCAGGGTTGTTTAAAACTATTAAAATATTTGCTAAAATGGCATATTTTAGCAAATGTAGGATATTAATAGTCATTATTAGAAAATGTGACCACCTCTAAAACTTTTACTTTATTTTAAGGTGGAGCAAATATGCTCATTAACACTAACTCATCCTTGGGCAATGGCAGTGAAAATAGGCATTGTTGTAAAGGGCTTTAAGATTTAACGGGAGCCACACATCATGTAGCCTTTGGGGCTAGACTGTACCTGCAGCATATAGCCCTGTGTAAAAATTCCCTTGTGCCTGTGGGCATTCAGTCTCCTGCCTTCTGGTCACCCACATGGTGCTGTGGATGGAAGCAGAGGGAGTGGAGTGATTTCTTTGCTACCCACTGTGGCATATAGAAGGAAGCTATTTTTGCATTCTCCACCATGCGGGTATTGTAGTGGCAGTTGGCCTTTACCTAGGCTATGCAGGGAAAAAAGGCAAATTTTGCACGTACACATTATTTGACCCGTATGATCTCATCAAAGCTGTTACCACAGCAGCCTCTGCCCATCTATTGCATATGTGAGATCTTTGAAGTTAATGTAGCTGCAGTTTGAAGCTTTTTTCAAATGCCTGACCCAAAGAAGGAGAGAACAATTAATAATCCTGAGATGGGGAGAGCATAAAATCAGCAGAATTAAGTTATTCTATTTTAAAAAGGTGGATTTCAACTGATTTAAGGAGACAGTAGGCTTGGTGCCAGGGAAAGACAGACTGAAGGACAAAGGTGTCCAGGAAGGCTAGAAACTTCTAAAAGACATGGTATTGGAATCCCAACAAGAAACTGTTCTGACACAATAGAAGCACAAGAAAAATAGTAAGAGACCAATGTGGCTATATCAGGAAAGTTTGGGATGCCTCAAATGCAGAAGGAAGCCATACAGACAATGGAAAAATGGACAGGTCACTAAAGAAGTATACCAGGAAACAGCAAGAACTTACAGAGAAAAAATCAGGAAGGCAAAAGTAAAAAATGAGCTGCACCTGGTAAGTCATCAAGAAGAGTTTCTAGAAGTATGTTGGCCAGAAAAGAAAGACCAAGGAAACTGTGGGTCCACCGTTAAATAAACAGCTAGCGTGAACTCTTAACAGAACATGAAAAGAAGGCAGTGCTGCTCCTTCGCCTCAGTCTTCACAAAAAAATTAATCTGCAACCAGACACCTAATAAGAATTATTTGGTAAAGGAAGAGGACAAACTGAGGAACGAAATAACAAAATAAGCATTCAGAGAGCTTTTGGTGGGTCTAAATTAATTCAGATCAACAGGGCCTGATGAACTAGGGTATTGAAGGAACTGGCAGAGGAAATCTCAGAGTCCTTGACAATAATGTTTATGAAATTGGGTAGACAGATGAGGTACCAGAGGACTGGCCAGTGGCCAGTGTGGTGTCCCTCTTTAAAGAAGGTAAAAAGGCAGACCCAGGAAACTATATACTGGTCAGCTTCAGCTCAATACCCAGGAGGTTACTGGAGCATACTAGAAGGAAGTCTGTTTGCAAGTATGTATATGATGAAAGGCTGATCTCAAGCAGCCCTCAGGGATTTACATAAAACAAATTGTGCCAAACAAACTTGATCTCCTTCAACAAGGTAACTACTTGGGTGGAAGAAGGGAATAGAGTGGGTATAGCACATCTGGACTTCAGCAAGGCTTTTGACAAAGACCCACATGACCTCATAAACAAATTGGAGAAAGGATCCAAACCAGAATGGCAGGAAGTTTAGAGTGAAATTCCACAGGGATCTGTCCTGGGCCCAGTCCTGTTCAATAGATCTATTCATGATTTAGATGCTGGCATAGAAAGCTTCTTGAGCAGTTTTAAAGATGACATGAAACTGGGACAGACTGACAATGCACTAAAGAACAGGAACACAATTCAGAAGGACCTTGACAGGTTGGAAACTTGGGCAGCAGCCAACAGAGTGAAGTTCAGTGCTGATAGATGCAAGGGGCTACACCTTAGAAAGCATAATCAAAAGCACAAATACAAAATGGGTGACACCTGTCTTGATGACAGCACTGTGGAGCAGGATCTAGAAGTCTCAGTGGATCACAGACTCAACGTGAATCTGCAGTATGACAGCTGCACAAAAGGCAAACGCAGTTTTGAAGCATTAGGTGCAAGCATTAATGGATGCATTAGGTAAAAGATACAGGAGGTGATAGTGCCTCTTTAGTCAGCACTGGTTAGGTCTCATCTAGAGCATTGTGTGCAGTCTTGGGCTCTGAATTTTAAACAGTGCTTGGAGAAGTTAGAGCAGGTCTGGAGGCAGGGTTAGACCAGTTGCTATATTAGGGATCAAAACAGAATTTTTACCCATGGTCAGATTGGAGCAGACTGAGGGATGTGGCTCTCTTCCTTGGCTCTCTCAAGTGTCTCTCTTGTGACATTAACCCATTGACCACTGTTGTTGCACTGCTTTACATGTGGCAGGTTAGGATGTTGTGCCTTGTGGCTGGGTAGTTTTACTACTAAGTAGACAATGGATGGATATAAGATGGTGTGGGTAGGAACGATGCTGCCTCTGGCAGGGGATTGGACTAGATGACCTCTGAAAGTCCGTTCCAGCCCTACTTTTCTATGATCCAAAGAGCTTTTATTCTACTCACAGCTAAGTTTAGACTTAAATTTGCCTGTGAGTAGGATAAAAGCAGTATTTATTTGTTTGTTTGTTTGTTTATTTATTTGAAGCACTGGACTGTCCATTCAGAATAGCTTTGGATCAGACTGTGTTAACTTCAAAGGCTTTGCATACTGCAGAACATCCTGATTTAGGCCGATGCTGAGAAGCTGACAGCTTGAGTGAAGGTGCCACAAGTCTTAAGATGTTAAAAATCTTGACCTGAAGGGGAAAATCATTTTAAGAGTAGAATATATTTTTGCAAAGACTTATTATTAAAACTTAACACAATATATTCATACCTTTAGAACTGTTCAGAACAACTGAGTATATTAACTTGTGGGATGGAACTGAGCCTTTGTCCATTTTATTATTACTACTTCAATAGTGAGAGAGTATGTCACAGCACCCTGTTCATTATACATTATTTATATCAGGGGTTTCAAACTTCTTCTGCCCTGCAGGCTGGATGAGTGGCATGGAGCTGATCTGCCTGCTGGATTGGGCCCATGAACCTCTTCCTCCTTCCTTGCCACAGCATACCTGTCTAGTGGTTACGCCAGCCAGTCTGGACCTGTACTGCATGCAGCACCAGAGTAGCAGCTGTGCTGTACGTGATGGTCACTAGGGCTGTGCGAAGCTTCGGTCCCTGATTCGATCTGGGGGAGATTTGGCCCA
>JAGPOW010000261.1:176578148-176590086 GCA_030014935.1 Caiman crocodilus
GTGTCTGTGTCTGTGTCTGTGTCTGTGTCTGAATTGCAGATCTAACCTTCAGGTTCGGATTCAGCCAAATTGAATCAGGGACAGTGATCTGAATCAACAAATCAAATCACTGTCCCTGGTTCAGGCCGAATCCAAAACTGAATCAAATAGGGCCTACTTCACACACCTCTAGTGGTCATTCCAGCTGGACTGCGGCACAAAGGGCCCATTCCAGCAGCTCTGAGATCTATGCCACATGCAGCACAGGTCCCAGTTCAGCTGGAGCAGCCTCCAGATCAGGGATGCTGTTGGAGGGGAAAGGGGGAGGGGAAGGGGTCCTTGGGTCAGATCTGGGTGATGCCATGTCCCAGGTGGGTCTCATCAGCCCCAATGGCAGCACTGGAGCCTGGATGGTGGGGCTCTTGGGGCTGGATGGGGGTGCTCTGGGAGCCAAATCCAGCCCACAGGCCATATGTTTAACATCTGTGATTTGCACATATCACACTATGGTGTGGTATGTACTATGGCCTGGACAGTCCTTTATTTTACCCCAGTTCCCATCAAGCTGCATCCTCAGCACAGTAGAATAGATATATTTCTAACCTACTGTGGATTGAAATCTGGATTGAGAGGATCCTGAAAGTTTATGAAAGCAACTTGTGTCCTCTACAGGCATTTGTACACACCAGGTTTTTTGCCCTTTCTTGCACTACACCAGTGTGACTGTTTACACAAGCAGGTTTTCTGGATGCTTTAAGAGCGTTTCTGGTGTATTAAAGTAAAACTCCTCAGATGTAGTTTAGTTTGGCTCACCATGAATTAAAGTATCACGTCCATAGGTTTGTTGCACCAAAATACAAAGGCACTAAAAGATGTGTGATGAGCTTCTTTGTCTACCATTTGGTGCTTTTATTTTTTTGTAGTTCACCCCTTGGAATTGGCTGTACTTTTGAATTGCTGCCACTTTTTTTTTTCTTGTATCATGTGCCAGCTTTCTGCTTCCACAGCTCTGTAGCAAGGCACAGAGCAGGGGACCCTGGGCCAGGAGATGGGGGAGGGAAGCAGCACTGCACCGCCCTGCTGTCCTGTGGCACTGTCTGGAGACTGGACTTAATTTGTTCAAAAACCTAGTACATGCAAACACTGATATGATGTTCTAAAGCTTAATTCATTCAAAAACCTAGTATATGGAAACACTTATTTGATGCTCTGAAATAAACAAGTTTAAATTTTATAAACCTATTTAATTTAATGAGGATTAAACCCAGTGGTGTGTACAGGCACCCTAAGTGCTGCAGAGTTCAAATTACTAGAGCTGTGATTAAAAAGAGGTGAGATTGGTTCAATTTGGTCTGATTCACCAGTCAGACTCCCTCAATAAGGGGATAAGCGTCCTTTCCACTGTTAATTCTTGGGTCCTTTCTCCCATGGCATGGGTTGCCCTGCCAAAACCATAACCCTCTGTCGCCACCAACACTTGCTTCCCCTGCTACTTCTCTAAACCCAGATCACCAGTCCTAGCCAGGTTTTTACCACCTTTAACTCCCTCCTCTGGCCACTGACCCTCCACACAGAGGTCTTCTATGATTTCTTCCGTGAGGAAATGGCCAATATACCTTGCAGTTCTCCTTTCTGTTCCTACAACTCCCTAACTACCTTCCTTTGTGATGACGCAAACCTTAGCCATATTTTGCTTGAAGCCTCATCTACCCTTGACTTCTGTCCTTTCTCGGTTCTCCTAATTGGCTCTTCAGTATGTCCTCCTGGGGGGAGTTCCATAATCCTTGGTCCCCTTCTTTTCTTCATGTATTCCTTATCACTAGGTAATGTCATTCGCAATCTCAAATTTTACTACCATCTTTATTCTGGTTTCCCTCTCTTCTCCAGACCGAGTTTCTATTCAAATTAAATTCAATTTTATACTCTTGATATCTCCTTGGGACAAGTACTTGCCCCCACTTAGCACACCGAGCCAGCCTCCACTTGCTGAATTTTTAAACCACCAACATTATTACTTACTTTCCCGCACACATCTACAAATTGTAAAACAGGGCACATATAAAACCTTGCTGTGGGATTCCAGCTAAAAAAAAATCCCATTAAAAATTAAGGGAAGCATCCTGCACATATCCAGTTCCATAAATCAGCCCCTGATTGAGCCTGATACTATATTACTTGGTCACTCAAACCTGTGACTGAGCATACAGGGTCCAGCCTCTATGTTCAGTGAGAAAATCCAGAATTCCTAGTGCATATTTTCTCTGGTCTTGTGCAAGACACAGTATACAGTAGGAAAGGCAACGTTTTAAAAATGAAGAATCTTAGTAATGATAGGGATATTCCCCAGGGACATCTTTATCTCTTTTAATTTTATGAATCTATGATCATTTGCAGCTCTTGAGTTGAATCCTTTGTCAAGTTTAAATTTTGTCCTTAGCTATATAACATCTTTAATCAAGTCTGTGGGGCTTTCAAATGTTATGGGGAAGCAAGTATGTGATTTACTTTTCATTTCACTGACATTAATTACCATGAGAAGGGAGAAAGAATTTGACCTGTTTGAACTAAAGCACTGTTTTCTTTCCGCAGAAAAGTATAACTGTTTTTTCAAGTGTATGTAAACTTCCCCCCTTGGTTAAGCTGTGTGAGAAGATTAAATAGTAAGTCTGATATTTCCAATCCTTAATAAAATATGGCATACTTGTTTCTTTCCAATGACTGAAGAATTAATCCTTAGAATAAAAAGGGCTTTGTCCTTCTCCTTTTGATAAAAATACTGTTTTCCTTCAGAAACAATATTTTAAAAGGAGAGTAGGGTGCATTTAACCTTTGTAAGAAAGATGCTGGAAGTGATTTCAAATACATTTTAATACCAAAATGTAATGATATTGGGAGGGGGCACACATTCGCTGCCCTATAGTGGTGTTCAACAACTCCCCAACCAAGCTTGCCACGTTCCTGAGCCAGAAACACTTTTGCTCTCAGATTTAACATATCCATCTTGGTCACTCACCCAGTTATGGTGTCTTCTGCCCTCTCAGAGAAAGACTTACTCACCTTTAATCACAGGATATAATAGCTAGATATCCTTTCTGGCACGTGAATACAGTTAGGATAAAAAATCATTTGAAGAGCAAAAGGTAAATCCCCAGATTTTTAAGAAACATGTAAGGCCAGGGACTAGGAAAAGACTCAGTTACACAGACCTTACAGCCAGAGTCCCAATAAAGGATCTAGGGCAACTGAATAGCACCGCTAGACAACAGAGTATATCTGTCAATGTAGGCAGTTTATTGGGTTATCTAGTACACAAAGGGAAACATTTGTGGCATTTTTAGACTAACCAGCACAAATTGTGTAGCCACACATTCCACTCTTATAAGTAAACCCCAAATACCAGCATTGGAAATTGGGTAAATTTATGTAGGAAATTTCTTGAGAGTCTATCAAATCCAGAGAGCCAGGACAGAAGAAATAAGAAAATGCGAGTATACTCAGTGATTGAACCCCGTGGGCTAAACCGCTGTAACAGAATCCAAAACGTATATGTGCACACTGGCAGATAAACGTTAACTCGACTATGTTCAACTCTTTTTTTCTTTCTTTCTTTCTTTTTAAAGAGCCTCAGATTTTTTTCCCTTTTTTGAGCTTGTTCTGGGTCTGCGCCAGTTCCTTACAATGAAACTAGTCACAGAGACTGAACTAGCACAAAGCAGGAAGTACATTGAAAGTACTGAGTGCAGAGAAAAGCAGCATTACAAGTACAAACAGAAATATGCATGACTTGGTTTTTCAGTTTTGAGAGATAAAATAACCTGAAACCACCTCCGCTAGTAGGACAGGCCTGTCTTTATGACCCAGATTTAGTCCGAGATGGTCCAAGAGCTCAGAGACTCTCTGAAGGTCACATGCTTAACCTGCTAAAGGAAGGGCACCAGGCATGCTATTCCAAGAACACCATCTGCTAAGCAGTACATGAGAGTTGATCTGTTTTCCCTAGACCACAGTGAGGGGGGATGTAATGATGATTGCATATGATTTGCAGGAAAGTGAAAGTGTGTGGGGAGGGGGAGAAAAGGGACAATGCTGAAACATATGTGACATTAAAACTGAGAAAGACCTTGTGCCAACTCTGCATTGCTGCAGTCTAAAAGGAAACTCTCATGACATTCCCCCTTAATCATGGAAGGGGAAGAAGGAAAGCTCACATGATGGCAAACTGAACCAGCTAGGCAAATGCCACACTGATTCATTTGAGGGTCATTTTCGTGTCTACTTTCAGGTACACATCTTGAGATCCAATAGCTGGAAGCTGAAATCAGTAAAATTCAAACTGGAAATAAAATATAACTGTTAGGCAGTGGAGGTAATCTGCCTGAGGGTTGAGGATTAAATTCTCCGCCACTTGGATAATTTAAATAAAGATTAGCAATCTTGCTAAAATAAGACACTTGAGTTCAACCAGAAATAAGTGGGCTAGGTTCAGGAATCAGAGGGTGAAATTCAATTGCCTGTGTTATAGATAAGATAGTATCACAGGATCATGATGGCTCCTTCTGTCCTTAAAATGCGAGGCATTATAAATTACACCTTTAAGGTAAGAAGCAGCGCTGATGTACGCTCCTTGAGGCTCCTGTGAAGTAAGCGGGTTTGCACAGGGAGTAAGATGAAGCTAAATTGAGCCCTTGATTGGATGGAGGTCTTTCTCTGCTATTAACAAAATCAGGAACTCAGGCTAAAACTGAGTAACTTTTCAAACACTGGTCTCTGTAGCATGCCTGCAAATTCTGCCTGTGTGGCCCTTTGTGGAAAACCCATGTTTGTCTTAGAAAATGGACATTCACTGAAGCAAAACTGGTCTGTGAACTGGGTAGATGTAAACTGAAATGAATGTCATGGGAAATGTTCTCTCTTCCATGCCAAACAAGTATGCAGGGAGAGATTTGTCACAAGGATACAAGAGCAAATGTTTGCCCTCTATTTTTTTATTGAAGGAAAAAGTTCTTCTGTTTTCCATGTTCCTTGGTTTATCCTTGCCGTCCCATTCTGCCATTTTTTCACATATATATTGTCAGTTGACTTTAATGAACACTTCCAATAGAGAAAACTGCAAGAGCAGTGTACTGTCCTTTTTTTCATGGTTCTGAAATTATTAGGCTAATCTTACCACAGATGTGACTTGGATACTAGTTTTAGATGCATAGGGTCAGATACCGCAAATATACCTTTGATAAACTCACCTCCAGAACTACGTGTAGAATAACTGATGTCAGAATTTGGTCCTTTGTAGAGATTCAATAAACAGAAATGCAAATGCCTACATCTGAACACCAGGTTAGGAATTAATATTCTATCAGCAATCAGTTTATATATTCTGAATTCTTTACTGCATTTTTTGTTTCTGGGGGGAAAAAAAATCCTTCCCTATTTTTTTTTTTTTACAGTGCCATAAAACATCAGTTGCCATTTGAAGACTTTGATGGAGATAAATTTAGTGCGTTCCCAGTAAGTACAGGTTCTCCTTTTGGTGTTATAATCCCTTGATAGCAAAAATCTCTCTGAAGTTCCTTCTATTTTTTGCAAACCTTATTCATTCATACAAAACTTGGCACAGACATAGAATGAAAGGGTTTTTTATTATAAAAGATCATTTTCTTCTGGGAGGTAAGGGAGATTCTTTCATTTTTACCAATTTTGGAGATTTAGTCTTCAAGCTGCTTTGTCTCCAGAATCAGATTGCTCTGCTGCTGAATAGTATGTTTATTGAATTAATAAAAGGTAAAGCAAGCAGTGAAAAAATTAAAATTGCCAGCTTGTCTTATTCACTCATCATATAGGCGTAGTGTCATTTATTAGGGCTTAGTGAAGAGAATTCATTTACCAGGATTTATTGCTGCACCATAGGTTTGATTCTCATTTTAGATATTTGAAATTAAAGGAGAAAGAGTAACAACATGCCTTGCCTTCTATTTGTCCTTCTCTTGGCTTTAGACATTGAGGGGATATCACTGGAGAGGCAGAGACTGTAATGAAGGAAATGCAACAGTGTACCCTGGTAGACGGTAAATATTTTGATACTTTTTTACAATATCAACTCTGAGATCAAAATTTTACTATTTTAGCTAAGTCCTTGAAATATATGCAGTGTTAATAATTAGCTCCGATGACCCTATTAGGCAGGCGGAGAAGGAAATGTACAAGCTACCGTACACATTTGCTCTCTGTTTGTTCCATATTAGCTAGAAGCTGGATATACTTATGTGTAACCCAAGTGGTACTCCGAGATGTGCCCCTACCCTTTCAAAACCCCTGAGCCAAATCACTACCAGCTAGCCCATCACATGTGCTTATGCAGCTATTTGAATCACACAGTGGGGTACATTAAGACTTCAATGTGGAAGGGGCACCGTATACATTTTGGCCTTACATCAGGGTAGGCAATTATTTTGGCTGGAGGGCCACTTAATGGGTTTTGGTGAGCTGTTGAGAGCCACAAGGGTAGCCCCTCCCCTTGACAGGTGCCCCGCTTTGTGGTTGTGGTATATGGAATGTACCTTTAAGGGCCCAGCAGTGGTATGACCCAGTCTCTTCCCCAGTGCCCTGTGGTTTGTGGTGGTGGGTGGCTGTAGTTTTCCATGTGAGTTGTGAGCATGTGAGTTGCTCAATGCTGTCCTAATAAAGATATAGTTGTTTACCACCCCACCGGTCCCTGCTGCATGGTGACTCAGGGACAGAACCCCAAGGGCATGAAGGTGTGAGTGAGTACCCCATCCCTGGGACCTAAAGGCATGGAGTAAACATTATATGATTACAGAAGTGACCTGTCTCCCAGTGGAGTCACCAGCATCCTGATTAAGGGGGTTACAGTTTTCATTCAAAGAAAAAAATGGAGCATTTCAAACCTCCTCCAGCATTATCCTATACTGGAAATCTTGGAGAGAATTGGAGGAGGTGGAACAGAAGCTTTGATTATCCTTTACAGTCATAAAGGCTGAGGAAGAGGATTATAAAATTGCAGTCATGATTCACTGCACTGGGGATAAAGCCCTAGAAATTTACAACATGCAAGGGGTGTTTGCAGACCCTAATAACAGAGGTGCTTGCAGCATTCAAGAATTAGTGTGAACCCAGAAAAAAACGTGTTTTCGAAAGGTATGAGCTCAGGCAACTTAGATACAATGACGCTGCAGGCATAGATGATTTTGTTAAGAGCTCAGAAGCAGAGCACAGCACTGTGAATTTGGACTTGCTGAGGATGTTATGTTGAGGGACAAAATTGTCTTCAGCATAACTGACTGCAAACTCAAAGAAAAGCTTCTGGAAAATCCCTCCCTCACCCTAGCACAGGCTGTGGATATCTGCAAAGCAAAGGCTCTCACAAATGCTCAGGCCTGAGTTGTCTGCAGAAGCAAGCTTGCCAGAGCAAAAGCAAAGCTGCCAGAGCACTTTGCAAAAATAAAGCAAGCCTTCAGTGAAGTTTGCTCCACAGGAGGGCAATCAAGCTAACAAAGGCAGAGCCTCCAAAAAGTGTGGAAGTACACACAAGCCTCAGTCCTGCCCAGCTTTTGGAGAAACTTGTTACAAATGCTCAATAGTGAACCACTTTGCAAAAATGTGCAAATCAAAAGGAGAGGCTCTAAAGCCTGCAAAAGGAGTCAGCACCCTATATATGGATAGCACTCACAGACCTTTGATAACCCAAAGGCCTGGTATAGCACAGTCATGATTGCTGGCTTGCACTTTCCCAGCAGGTGTAGCAAAGGCTGTGCAAGGCCAAGTATGGAAGACTTCAGCTCGTGTTACATCGGTTGTATTTGGCGGTGCACACATCAAACCACAAGGTGCAATCATTGCACACTGCAAATCTGGTGCTAATGAATCTAATTTAACTTTTTATATAACAGACAATAGAGACCCACCAATGCTTGGTAGGGTGGCATGCACCACCTTAGACCTTATAAAATGAGTCCATGGAATGGATCTAACAGCACCTGTAATCAAGGTGGACCTTCTTAAACTATACCCAGATGTTTATGAAGGTTGGGGCCAATTTCCTGGTACCCACCACATCTATGTTGACCCAGCGGTACCACCAGTTGTGCATGGGTGTAGAAAAATTCCCTATGAAACCCTAGGCAAGATGAAGCCTGCCCTGGAAACACTGAAAGCTATGGGAGTCATTACAAAGGTGACTAAGCCCACACCCTGGGTCAATAGCCTTATGATCACACAAAAGAAGGATGGTTTGCTACAACTTTGCCTAGACCCACCAGACTTCAATAAGGAAGTGCTGAGGCAGCACTTTTTGATTCATACTGTAGAAGATGTGCAGAAGAGCTTGTCAGGTAAGAAGCTGGTCACCATTCTTGGTGAAAAGGATTAATACCGGCAAGTCAAATTGGACAAGGAATCAGCACAGCTGTGTACCTTTAACACCCCATGGGTGTTAAATCACCTTCCCTTTGGCATTAGTGGGCTAGCGAAGTATTCCAGCAGATGGATTATGAGTGCTTTGGTGCCATTCCAGGAATCCACATAATCACAGATGACATGCTCATTGCAGTGGCTACCAAAGGGAACCGTGACACTATCCTGAAACAAGTCTTGGAGACAGCACATCTGAATGGAGTAAAGTTTAATAAGGACAAAATAGAGCTTTTAGTTGACAGTGTTTGGTATATGGGCCATATCTTCTCAAAAGATGATGTCAAACCAGACAATCACAAAATGGAAACCATCAACAGGATGCCCCCTCCAACAGACAAAAAGGCCTTCAGAGAGCCCTCCAAACCATTCAAAACTTGGCACAATACATTCCATGTGAGTCGAGCCTGACAGCCCCACTGAGAGCGCTTCTCGGGAATGACGTTATCTGGCAATGGGGACCCGAGCATCAGGCAGCCCTGGATAAGCTAAAGCAAACCATCACAATGGCACCTGTGCTCAGGTACTTCAACCCAGCAAAGTAGCTGGAAATCCAAGCCAACGCATCAAAAAACTGCTTAGAAGCATGTCTGTTTCAGCAGAATCAATCAATCGCATATGCTTTGAGGGCTGTAACACAATCCCAGAGAAATTATACACAGATTGAAAAAGAACTTCTGGCTTCATGTGGTGGCAGGGAGTGGGGCCAGCACAGCTTGGTCCCATAGTTGCCATAACGAAGTTCCACCCATGTGTGTATGGTACCCACGTATGGATGGGTCCAGTCAGGCCACAAACCCCTGGAAGCAATTTTTGCAAAGCCCATAGGACAGGCTCTAGCATGGCTACAGAAGATGCTGATGCAGCTCCAAAAAATGACATCCAGATTTACCATACCAAAGATAAAGACATGCTAGTGGCTGATTTGCTTTCTAGAGCCACAACACTCAGTCCACTGCCTGAACATGATCTTTTCCACTCAGAAAAGGTACATTCCATATACCAACGTGGTCACCATCTTGGGACCTGAAATCCTAACCCATGACCTTTGCCACCTGAAGTCCCTCCTCTTACTCCCCTTTTGGTGGGGGAGGGGAGAGGGAGAGGTTGCCATCGTGGAATCAGAAGCCAACAAATCATACACTAAAAAAATCAAACATCTACTATAACATATTTTAATGTTATTTAAAAAAAGATTTTATTCTGATTCATGTTGGTTTGCACAGTGTATATAGAGGCAATTGAATAATAGTTCAAAATAAAGTCTTACTCCTGTATATTGTGTAGGAGGGTGGTAAGGGAGTATGTGGTTGGGAAGTGGGTGGATGTGTGGGTATGGTGGGGGAGGATGGAGGGTGCATGTGTGGGGGTGTGGATCTGGGATGTGTGGGTGCTGTGGGAGCATGTGGCGGTATGGTGGGGTGAGGGGGTGGGAGTGTGTGGGGGACTGTGGGTGTGTGTGGAGATATGGTGGGGTGTGTGGAGTATGGGAATATGTGGGTGTGGGTGTGTGTGAGGATACGGTGAGGGTGGGAAGTGTGGGAGGGTATGTGTGGGGGCAGCAGGTGGGTCCTCAGAGTCTCTGGAGTAGTCCCTAGAGCTTCATGTGGTGGCAGGGAGTGGGGCCAGCACAGCTTGGTCCCATAGTGCAAAGCTCCTTTACTCCCACCCAAGTCTCTGGCCACAGGTAGCAGCAGCAAGTGCAACCAGCCCTCCCAGCCCCAGAGACCCCATTTCTGCACTCCCGCCTGACTCTCAGGCTGCATGTGGCCACAGCAAGTGTGGCCAACGGCACCCAGCCCAACACTACTCCCACCCAAGTCCCCAGCTGTATGTGGCAGCAATGAGCAGGACCGGCATACATTTCCACACTCCTGCCTGATTCCCTGGCTGCACATAGAGGCAGTGAGCAGGAACAGCCCACCTGACTCCATAGCAGGCATTTCTGCTTTCCTGCCTGATTCCCCAGCCACACATGGTAGCAGGAAGTGGGACCAGCCAACCCACCCCCATAGTGCACATTTCTGTACTCCCACCTAAGTTTCTGGGCACACATGATAGCAGTGAGCAGGGCCAGCCCCACCCAGCACTATAGCATACATTTCCATGCTCCCACCCAAATCCTTACCTGAATTTCCAGTCTCCCAGAAAGGAGGGCTGGGGGGACAGCCATGGGGCAACCAGGCAAAAGCCTGTATCATGCAGAGGCTTCTTGTCTCTAATGCTTCCTACCTTAGAGCTGCGGGCAGGTCAGGCCAGACTGGGGTGAGGGTTGGTTGCTTAACACCCCCAGCCGCACCTCTTGCATGGAGGAGCTGGCTTTCAGAGGGGCCATGAGGGCCAGGATAATTCTTTGGGTTTACAGAGGAGCCCTGTGAGCCGGATGGAATCACCTGGCAGGCTGGATCTGACCCGCAGGCCCTGTTCTGCCTGCCCCTGCCTTATGTGAACTCATTAATTCCCACTAAAATCAGTGTAGCTGTACAAAAAGGCCTAAAGGCAAAAATAAATCCATTGAAAGAGGGAAAGGTACAAGCATAAAAATCTTATGGATTTTTGTGGATACAGCTGCCAGCCCAAATATACAGTTCTTACCAATGTTAGGGTAGTTGTAAGCAGAAGTGATTGGTTAGATAAAGGGCTATATCCTGATCTTGTTAACACTGGTGAAAATTTCAAGGTAAGTGATATCTTCCCCAAATGAGGTACCCAATTGCCTTGAATCCAAGATGAGTTTCTTTCCCTCATTCAGCATGGGGGGGAAGGCAGGCGGGGAAAGGGAATTCCCTCATCTTGGATTTAAGTACAAGGTGTGGCAGGAAACAGATGAATGCTGCAGCTCTGGCTCTGGCCCCAAGAAGCTGCTCCTCCTCCTCCATACATACACACTGTTAGCTGTGGCTCCAGCTCTGGCTCTGGCTCCATTCCCTCCCGGGGCACACAGCACATGGAGGCTCTGTCTCCTGTCTGGCCGATCAACAACATTGCAGTTCCAGCCCTAGGATGCTGCCACATGGCCAGGCGGGGTCTTGGTTCCATGTGCTCCATGCCGTGGAAGGGAATGGAGCCAGAGCCATGTTTGGTAGTAAGGGAAGGGGGCAGAGGTTGTGGGGAGCAGGTGGTGGGGACAAATTTAAGATGACTGGTAATTAGATTCTGTACCTGTAAAATTATAATGAATTTATACATTTTCCATACATAGTATTTAATTATTGGGGGTCATCTTAAATTTGAAGTCATCTTAGATTATGGTAGATACAGTAAATAATGCCTGGTAACATCACTGAGACTTGTGTGCATGGAATCGTCAGCAAACATCCTGTTTATAAGTGTGTATAAGGTCCCCTCAGCCTCTTACTTTACTACGTAATATAAAATAATGTCAAGAAAGGTTTCTGCTATCATGGTTTTGTATACAGGTATTAATGGCATGTTAGAATGCTTAGAATGGGATGCTTAGAGTATTTCAAAAAACGGTCTCTAAACTAGGTTAGTAACCAAGATTTGACATAATTATATCCCTTTGTGCCACAAA
>JAGPOW010000261.1:176590696-176637028 GCA_030014935.1 Caiman crocodilus
TTAAAATACTTTATTTTCATGATAATTTGATGAACCCCAGTGGACAGAAGGGTCTGATATTATGTTCTTATAGACCCAAATAGCTAGTTTTCTTGAGAACTTCCCAAAATGTTTCCCCTTAACCTTATTTTATTCTTTTGGTAATGTCATCTTTCTTTCCGTAACTCTCTATTTTAGCCCACATAACTGGGATGTGGAAAGTGACACTAACTGTAATGGCATATGGGTAAGCAACTGAAGTTAAATATTGGAATTTCTTCCCACTTCTTCCCTCTTTGTTAGAATTAATCTGCAAGTATTATAATAACCTGGTTTTCTAACTGGATTAGACTGTTCTCATATATTTGCCAATTTGTGATAGCCAAAGTAATCCCACTCAGGTAATTCCAGTTACTTTTGCATTAGAATAATATTTTTGGGGATGAAAATGTAGAAATATATTACAAATTATTGGTCTGAAAGACTAAAATTGTGCATGTGTATTTTCTGGGTTTGTGTCTTTGCTTTTTCGTCTTTTTCCCCCTCCAAAGCCTCGGTTGTCTTGTGAAAGCATGTTAGTGAAATGTCTGAAATGGATTCATGAATGTTATCATAATGCTTCCATGAGCATAGCTTAAAAACATCTGCATGTTAAACAGTTATGGCAACACTTGAAAGTTCCCAGATGACATACTGTTCAGATTAACTCCAGATTTGACATCAAACTCTAGTGACACAGCAAGAGTTTTAATCTTCTTTGGGACCCCTGTCAAAAATAAAGAGAATTAACAGATACTCTCTCCACCCCAAAAAAAAAGTTATGAGAAAGTTAAATATGTAAATACATCTCCAGTGACATTAGATTAGCTTTATAATTATATAACCATTCCTGAATGAAAATATGCAAAAGTGATGAAATTCTTGGTATCTGTTTTGTGTTGTCACTTTATGGGTATCAAAATACTCTGCTCTTTTTTTCTTCTAACAGGGTGTAGATCCAAAAGATGGAATTCCATATGAGCATAAATTCTGTAAAGGTAAATAATTAAATATAAGACATGCTGTATACAATATTTATTTATAATGTATTTTATAAATATTTTGATACAAGCTGTCATGGTCATTGCAAGCCTTGAGAAAAGAAGGCAGATTTCGCAGCTTCTTTATACTGGCAAAAATGGCAAATTCATTTTTTTAATGTGAGAATAAGCAAGGAGAAAATTGGAGTCTACATCCCTAGCAGACAGTAACTCTCAATCATATGATCTATGGGCACAGTGATTGTTGCTTTCTCTTTGTATTGCAGTAAGCATTGGAACATTTTAAAACAGCATATTATATGAATAATACTCTGGGGGCAGAAGGGGGGGGTAGGTTGATTTTGCAGGAAATTGCAGCCAATGCAATATTTCCTGGAGATCGCAGAAAATGCCCTTTTTTGTGATTTCCACAACTTATATAACCTATCTATATTAACTGTTACATTTAATTTTGAATGCATTGGAATTTGAATTTTGCTACCCCGAAATTAAGTCCAGCAAGGACAGCAGGAGTTGGAGATGCCTTCTCTACCTACTGACAGTGTTTTTCAAGCTTACTTTGTTGGGATCGCTTCAGGAATGGGAGGACTGTTCAGTTTTCATGCCCACCTGGACAACCACATTGCTTGAAATTAGAATTATCAACTTGTTTCATTTATGCTAATTACACATACAGATGCAAATATTATATTACAATTAAGCAGCCATAATAATAACTTTCAGTTAATACTTACCTTGGCTTGTATTATGTTAGTGACTGAGATGTGAAAACCTCCTTGGTAAACCACTTCTCATTTTTAGATGAAAAGTTCTATAAAAGAAGGAGGATAGGTCTAAGTAATATGAATTAGTAAAAAGCCAGGGTGCTCTGATGAAATTATTTATCTCAGAAAGGAGTTTACCATCTAGCGTTAATATAAGGCATCTTTACCAACTCCCTACATATTCTCGTTTCCCTAAATGCGTGATAGGAAGTATTTTAATGAATGTTCCATAGAGAGTAAAAATGAATGTTAGTTATACACCTAAGCCTATGTTAAAACAAAACTTCCAGCCTTGAGTAAAACTCCATGAAATCATTCTGATTAAGCAAGAAATTCTCTCTTATTCATCCTGCATACCCATTTGTTTTTCTCAGGTTGCTGGCACATCTCTTCCAGCAGGTTTTTGGTGCAGATGGAGTGACAATTCCATTCCAGGACTCGAAATGAAGCTATTTCAAACAAAAACAGTGGCCAGTGCCTTGTTTGCACTCAACACACTGAATCTATCAGCACCACTTCTTTTTATCTTCATGTTGATTTCTTGTGCAGTGCTTTGCTTTATGGCGTGACAAACATCCAAGGAAATTTTTATACCTTTAGTCAAATATTTCCTATTAGGTGCAGAGTCCAAGGGGATCATTCTATTGGGAGACTCAGCTGGAGCTCACTTTCACATCCCTCCTGAATGGATGACAGCAGCACAGATGTCTGTGGTGAGAAATCCTATTACGGTTGTTGAAGCAGTGCCAGCCTTTGATTGATATTTGCCTTCTCTCCAATTATGCAGGGTACCAAATGGCAAAATGCCTATTGTTTTGGAAATCTATCACTTTTCGGGGGGGAGGGGAGCAATTATTCCATAGAAGGGAAGGAACATATCCCAGCTTGTACCAAAACATTGCTAAGTAAAAACAAGGGTCTTTATATAAGTACTGTCCTTTAATGTCTGTCTGCTAAAGAAAAAAGAGAAAATTCTCTGCTGTCATACCTCCATTCTTCTAAGTGGAGTTATGTCAGAAAAAATTTTGGCCCCAAAGCCTTACCACTAAACAGGACATGGAGCTGCAAAAGTGAAAGCTTTGGACTAAAGGAGAATATTTGTTTATTATCAGTGAGACTTTGTCTGGGCTTTGTCCCACAAAACTACCAGGAGTGTGCAAAATGGGCCATATTCAATTTGGATTCGGATTCAGCCGGAATTGGGGACAGTGATTTGATTAATTGATTCAGATCATGTCCCAATTCAATTCAGCTGAATCTGCATCTGAAAATTCAGTGTTGATTCAGAGAATCAGCAATTTGGCCATAGACACAAATTTAAATGTTTTTTCTACATACCTTGAGGTACTAGGTGCAGCTCGTGAATGCTGAGAAGCTGGGGCGGTTGAAGAGTCCCACAGGAGCATGTGCGGGGAGGCCCTGCGTTCTTGGCAGTGAACCCAGAAGTGGGCCAGAAGTACTTCTGGCCCACTTGTGGGTCTGCTGCCAAGCATGTAGGGGACCCCTCCTCCCCCTGCACTCCTCCAGTTCAGTGATCAGCCGTGGGAGGATCCTCGGTGTCCCCCAGACCCAGGAGGCACCAATCGCCAAGTCGGGGGGCAGAGGTGGGGGGGAAAATGCTTCTGGTCCACTTCTGGGTCCACTGCTGAGCATGCTGAGGACTGCCCCATGGTCCCATGAGATGCTCCATGAGCTCCAGCATCTCAGCATTCATGAGCTGCCTGGTACCTTGAAGTATGTAGAAAAAACATGTAAAGCTGTGTCTATATCCGAATCATCAAATCTCTCTGAACTGAGCGTTCCAGTTTAATTCAGAGAGATTGAAGGGTGTCCTGATTCAATTTAGATTAGGAGATTCTGCCACTGAATTGGGCCAAATCTCCCCGGAATCAAATCAGCGACCGAAGCTTCATACAGCCCTAATAACTACACACATATAGAAGAGCTAATGACCATAGTATGTTTGTCTGTCTGTCTGCAGACCCAAACATTTGTACACTCTTTTATTTAAGAGTTAAATAAATGTGTCAATGCCATTAGAAGGTCTCTTCATTTGGGTCACATTTTTACATAGTCTCTTTGTGTTCCTCCATGGAATAAAGGACCACTATGTAAAGTGTGCTGGAAAGGCAGCTATTAGAGTACCTGTCAGTGAAGTAAAATAAAAAAGATCAGGGAAAACAGTCATGAAATCCTTGAAGCTGCTCCATTCCTCCACTTTATTTCCCTCTGCCTCGTGCTAGGCTGGGAGACCCTTCAGAAGAACTGCATCTTCTCTCAGGCCTTTGCTAAATGTATGTGGGACAGCAGCAGAGGGATAACTCCATCACTATTGAAGCATGGAGCTTCTCCCCCTCCCAAAGGGACCCAGCATCTCTGTAGTCTGCTAAATCCACAATGGCCTCTGAGGAAGAGGAAAGAGGAAAATGTGACATTTTTAAAAATAAAATATTCAGCACTAATAATTACAGTGTTACTGGAGGCGTACAAATTTATGTCAGAATTGTATGCATTTTTCATCTTTCATTTGCAGAGCTGAACTGATTTAAATATTCTTGATGAGCAGTTGTTTTTCTTTGTTAATCAGTTATGAGAGCTGATTAAAGGAATGACATTGATGACAAAGGTAGTGAAGAACATAATAAATTAGTGGTGATAATAATTGAAATTATTTTGCCTAATAAATATGGTAATCATTCTGATGACGATGACAATAACAGGAGTACTTTGGCGATGTATCCAAGCTACTGTTTCAGACTACATCTGCATTTCTGTTATTGCTGATGTTCAGATTGTAGTACTTGTTTTGTAAATAATTTCTCTAGGCTGAAATTTGGTACAAAGCTTTTTAGACACAGAGCCCATTTTCTGTACCAAGTTTGACACTATCTTTTTTCAAGATGTGCCTGGTCACCCAGTTTCTTTTTTAGCCTGAGTTTAACCTAGTATATTGAAGATTAGTACCGTCTTGTGATTGAAAAGCTCCTTACTTGAAGAATTGGATGCAGGGATGTCTGAGCACTTCGTAGCACTATCGACTAGAGCACTACGGAGTTATGCACACGTGCACCCTGCCCCTGGCTGGAGTGCAACATAGATGCCTCCAAGGCAGCCTCTCCAGCCAAGGCGTGGTAAGACATGGCAGAGAAGCTGTCTTTAGCTTATGCTGCCACAGGCATCAGCTGGAGGCAGTGATGGCAGAGGCAGCCCCTGAGCGAATAATGGAAATAGGGCATGATTTCTTCATTCACACCATCCCCACGAGCATCAATCAGGGGGCTGATCTTGCCAGCCACAGCTGCTGCCCTGGGCCTAGGTATCTGTCCTGTTGTAACAGCTGTCAAAGCTCTGCTCTGCGAGCCTGCTCCCCACAGGCTGGAGAGGTGTGAAGGACAGCAGAGCCCTCTGGAGTGCAGGGAGTCTGAGAGCCCCCCTGTAATGCTACAACTGAGGTGAGGTTTGGTAACAGTCTTCAGATACCTGAGGTGATTACAGGAGAGGATGGAGATGGGCTTTTCTCCATGACTTTAGGCATTGGCGGTGAGTAATGGCTGCATGCTGCCACCAACACTGCTGTGGCCGCCTATGGAAGCTCCCCACTCACCACTGCCATGGCCCCCCAGCCTCCAGGGGCATGCATCCTTCATGACTGTAGGGGACAGGACTAATGGTTTCAAAGTGCAGCAGGGGCAATTTAGATTGGACATTAGGAGGAATTTTCTGACTATGAGGGTGGCCAAGCATAGGAATATGCTTCCTACAGAAATTGTGGCATCTCCATCCTTGGATGTTTTCAAGAGCAAGTTAGGCAGACATTTGGCTGGGATGGTTTAATCAGGGAGTTGGAGTAAATGACCTCATGAGGTCTCTTCCAGCCCTACTTTCCTGTTCATGGGTGACTGGTGCCTCCTGCCTCCAGCTTCGAGGGGTGGTCCCCCAGCAGCACTTCAGTGTTGCTGTTGGTGCTTCCAGGGTTGACGAAGTGCTGCTGGCACTCCCCACTCCCCAGCCAGTGAGGGCCAATCTCAGGGAGGTCACGTGCCTTCCCAGGCCCCCCCTACATGTCACCTATGCCTGTGATCCTATGTAACCATGGACCTTACATACGGCACTATGAAAAAGTTCCTGTTTGAAACACAAACTCTGTTGCGGCAGATCCACCATCTTTGTAGTGCAAGTAGCCTACACATACCACTTGCTTTTTGTAGTGCTATACAAGTTTATATAGTGGTACAGAAGAACGTGTGTCTGAGCCTGAGACTCATGCTCTAAAACTGTGGGACTCTCCATGTTTCAGGTCCCATTCCAGGCTCTCACCTGTAAAACAGACAGTTCCTCCCCTTCTCCTTTTAGTCCAAACCTAGTCCTTACCAGGCTCTCCCTTTTAGTTTCCCCAAGCTATGAATATTCCTTAACATTCTTGCTCTCATGGTGCCTATTCTGTATCCTTTCTGAAGACAAAGAGGGGTGTCTCTCACCAGAATCAAACAAATTTATGTGTAGCTTCCATGTTATCACTGTCAGGGTACAGTTAGTCTAGTTTTAGTGGTCTCAAGTGTAGAGGCGTGGGATGGGGTGAAGCTTATAGTACGTCAACCACTCTGGAATAACTGTTTCATGTGTCTGCTCCTATCCTGCAGTAAGTGGAATCTAAACTAGGCAACCCAACCTTTGAATGAACCAGAACTAAGCCACGACAGTTAAGCTTCCACCTACCACAGGGTAGGACTGGATACACAACACAGTTTCAACAGCTAGTGCAGGGCAAGTATAATTTAACCAGTATTATGTCTTGCCCTTTCCTGGCTCTCTCTTTTTTGCTGGGGGCAGTGGTGTGATGACCTGTGTTACTCAGTCAGTTACCAGCAATGCTTATATTACTTTGGGCTCCCCACAAACAGTCCAACAACCAGGCTCTGTTACACAGGTGATACAAATGCCAGTATTGTCTAAGAGCGACTCCCAGCTCATTCACTGGCGATGACTGGAGAAACTGAGAGGAGAGGCATGCTGAAACCACAGCGGCTTTTTATGTACCTTCCAACATATGACCTTCTGTGTCAAATTGATTCCTGTCTCTGAGGCAGTCTGCCTGCTGCCTTTCCCTTCAGTCACAATGTGACCTTCATGAGAGGTTGATAGAGGGAGCTGAATACATCTTATCTTCACATCCTTCACTAGGTGCTAATTGTGGTCTCCTAGTGGCATGCAGGCAGTCAGCCAGCAGCAATCAGCTGTGAAGTACACCTGCTATTGCTGATGTCCTAATCTATTCTGCCTTACTGATGCTTCCTGATTCTTACATGGTATTTCTTACACGGTGTTGAAACTCTTGAGTATTGGGCTTAAAAATGATTGATCTGCTCTTGAATCCTTGATTAGATGGGTCAAGGGACCAATATTCAGATATGGAAGTTTTCATTTGTAGACCAGTGATTTGAATGTGCATTAGCTGGGTTGGGACTGAAAGTTGTTACTGTTCGATAGCTGTTCAGTGACCTCCATATAAATAAAAACCTGATAGTCTCTGTAGTGCTTAAGTGACAAATATTGTCATCACTGAATACCAACTGGTATGCTAGTTAGAGAGCTCCAGGACTGAATAGATATGGGCACTGAATGATCAATTTTTAACCTAGAGAAGTAGTTTCTCAGGTTAGGATATCAGGAGATTGCTAAGGGCAGAGACATCATGGTTCCAGTCACACTTTTCCTAAGCATTGCCTTCCTTTGGAATATATTTTTTAAAATAATAGGACTTGTGGCATCAGTATTCTCCACTTACGGTGGAATTTTAGAAGGTAAATAAAGTAGTTCTCCAAAAATAAAAAGACTCAGACACACGCACCTATATAGACACTATGTGTCATATCAGATGCACCAGATGCTTACCTCCCAGAGCAGAGGAAAAATTTCATTAGCTTAACGCAGCAGGCTCTTGCCCTCGGTGCAAGCCAGTAAGATGGCCACATGTTCATGCATTATCCCTCATTATTAAGTGTGGGTGTTCGGTTAACAATAACATCCAAATTCTTCAGTCAGACTTTTAAAGGTCTGAACGTGCTGATTTGTACCAGAGGATTTGAATTTCTGTTGCCCTTTACACCATGTAGGTATTTCCTAGGCCTGTGCGAAGCGGCTAGTATTCTCTTCAGATTCAGCCAATTCGGGGGACAGTGATCTGATTTGGTGATTCCAAGCACTGTGTCAAATCAATTCAGCCAAATCTGCTTCAGAGATCCAGCTGCTTCCAAGTCAGCCGAATCGCTGAATCATGCAGGCCCATCCCCTGCCCGCTGCCAGTGGCTGCCCTACCCAACTCCAGCTCCCAGCTCTTCAAGGACAAAAAGCCCCCACTCACTGGCTTCTGCCAGGTAGGGGTGCTCCCCACTGCCCCTCACAGCCCCAAGCCACATAGTGGGCTCTGCCATGAGCCCCCACCTACTCTCCCATGGCTGCCCCAGCTCCCAGCCCTTTTAAAAAATAAAGCCCCCATTCACCAGCTCCTGCCAGGCAGGGGGTAATCCCCACAGCCCCTCAGTGCCCTGCACTGTGCAGACAGCCCTCTGCTTCCTAGCCAGAGCGTCAGTGGAGGATGCAGGCATCGCTGCTTGAGCAGCACGGGGGAGATGTCTCCTTCCCTCCCCCCATCTCCCACAGCACGGACCCGAGGCATGCGGTAGGCTAGCTAATGCTGGGAGGTGCCTGTGTGATTCCATAACAGTTCATTTTTAAAAAAACAGATTAAATCTTAACCTAAGAATGCCTCTGCTTTTCCAGCTGAGTTTTTCCTTCAGCAGCTATTGTGTTGTAAACAAGGAAAAATTAATCCCTACACATCTGTAATTGAAACCACAGCTAGAACTTGAATTTAGGCCTCTAGTAGAAAAATTAGCTTTCACACCTTAGCACTTATCTCTCTGTACCACAGGCCTACTTACTAAGGCTGTGCAAAGCTTCGGTCCCTGATTCGATTCAGCAGAGATTCGATTCTATTTGGTGAAGACTCAGCCCAGTTCGGTGGCTGAATCTCTAACTTAAATTGAATCAGCGGACCCTTTAATCTCTCCAAATTGAATCAGAGCCCTCTGAATTGTTTAGGGGAGATTTGGAATGATTCAGAGATTTGGACACAGACACAGCTTTAAATATTTTTTCTGCATACCTCTAGGTACCAGGTGGCTGGTGAAGGCTGCAATGCTGCGGCAGATGCAGTGTCCCACAGGAGCACAGGGGGCTCCCCAGCGCGATCAGCAGCAGACCCAGAAGTGGACCAAAAGCACTTCTGGT
The DNA here is from genome assembly GCA_030014935.1 of Caiman crocodilus. NCBI lineage: Eukaryota > Metazoa > Chordata > Crocodylia > Alligatoridae > Caiman > Caiman crocodilus. Next base: position 176,599,770 of record JAGPOW010000261.1, read on the forward strand.
CCACTTCTGGGTCCTCCAGTGAGTTCGCAGAGCTCCCCATCCCACCAACTCAGTGACTGGTGTCTCCTGGATCTGGAGGGCACCCAGAGTCCCCCCATAGCCAATCGCCGAACCAAGGGAGGTCGGGGGGCCTCCCTACACACTCCCCAGTGAACCTGGGTTTGCTGACAAGCACGGGGTGTGGGGCCTCGCACTCCTGTGGGGCGCTCCATCTGCCCCAACGTCGCAGTGTTCACAAGCCATGCTGGTGCCTCGAGGTCTGTAGGAAAAAACTTTTAAAGCTGTGTCTATATCCAAATTGCTGATTCTCCAAATCAGCATTGAATCTTCAGATTCAGATTTGGCCAGATCAAATCAGGGACAGGGATTCAAAGCAATGAATTGAATCTCTGTCCCCGATTTGGGGCAAATCCGAATCAAATAGGTCCTGCTTTGCACAACCCTACTTACTCGCATTTAATTCTTTCAACTCTTCTCTCAAAACAAAGTTAACCAAAAGGCTAGCCCACTACACATTTCTAGAGATGGTGAAAATACTGAATTTCCATTTCACAGGAATGTCTACATTTTGAAATTTGTTTTTAATCCTGAATAGGAAACATAATGCATATTTTCAAAATTTGATATGAAATAGAATTTCCAAAATATTTTGATGTTGGAAAACTTTCCTTTAGGAACCTGATATTTCTTCTTAGTAGCTTTAAAATGTGTTTTGAATTTTGTTTTACCTTGGCTTTTTCACTTTCTGTTGTTTTTATTTCATTTCATACATACTAGTAGTAATTGTAAATAAATTCAATGATTCCACAAAAAAGATTTTTACAATAAAAAAAATTGTTTCAACCAAATATTTCTGACCCACCCTCATTGCTATCTCAACAAAGCAGTCAGTTACATGGAAATCCAAAGAGGAAATGATTTTTGGAGAACATTTATATTTTAAAAGGAAAAAATAAATAAGCTGCTTTTTCAAGTTTATTAAAACATAAAGCTTATGTGCTATAAAAAACTCCACCGGCCCTCCAGTTAATTGGTAACATCCCACTAGAGATTATTAATAGATGTTTTAGAGCTAATTGGATTAGAAAAGAGGAGAGCTGTTGGGAGTTCAGTAAAGAGACTCTGAAGATTGGGTCTTGTGCCTAGTTTTGCTAACTGCCCCTAATCTACCATATGAAGGAGCTGCCAGGATGCACTTTGAAGATCATGATCGAATCATCTTCTTTAAGAAATCTCAGGTTTCAGTTTTGATAATTTAATCATGAGAAGCATAAATAATGAGGCCCATATTTCCAAACCTAAATTTAGCCATGTAAATCAGGACCCTCTATATGTGCAAGTAAAGGTGCAATGGGATCTAATGCATGATCCACACAATCACATCTCCTGAGATGCCACACATGCATGGCAGGAGGCACAACTGCGGGATCCTGCTTTAGATCTCATCATGTCTTATCCCCAGTGCAGGGGAGGCCTAATCCCAAACTCCCCCTGCACCGGCAAGATGCCAGCTCCTGTAGCTGGGAGCTCCCTTGGCCAAGAGGTTTCCAGCCGTGGAGTATGTGCCCCCAAGGCTGGGAGAATGGGGCAGCTGCATCTTCCAGCCCCAGGGGCTCCATGCACCACCAGGATTGGGGAATCACAGCAGCACCCCGTGGCTGCTCACTGTGGGAACTCAGCATCCGCAGCTGCTGACTCTGAGTCCTGGCAGCTGTGGAGTGCTCAACTGCAAGACTCACAGCCCTGCCTGAGCATGGTGCAAGCCTGTGGCAGGGAATCCTGTCAGCTGATGGGGCTCCTAGCTTCACGGGAGACACTGCTACATGTGCTAATTGCTGGGATCCCAACCAGCTGTAAAGATAGTACACATTTTTGAGGTCTAACTTTATGGAGCTTTTTATGGCGTGATAGCTACTTTACATGTTTACCTGGCGTCACGGCGTGTCCTGCAGGGAAGGCCATGATCTCCCTGAGGTCCCTCTCACCATGTCAAGGCCAGCCCAAGGACACCCTTTTATTCTCGCCCACTACGTCTTTGATGTTCAGTATATGTTGGGAGGCTGCCTTACATCTGCTTGGGCACGGCATATCGAGACCTCTGTTCCTGTGATCTCCCGGACTCCATATGATCTCCTAGTACGATGGGTGTGTTTCTCAGGCACCCTAGCCTTATGGGCAACGCGTGGCTCCTACCAACCCCTAATACCACGCCTCAAGCCTCGCAGATGTGAAAGACGTTGGTCCGTCACAATACTCTTGCCCACGTCCTCGGGCCTCCGTACACTCGCTTGCTCTGTTGGGCACTTATCTAGGATACTGCCCCTCTATGGGGCTCTCAACCCACTACTACCTTGGCTTTAGGACTCTCTGTGCCCACCCTGGGCCACCTTAGTACTGCCGCCCCCTCCTGGGACTTCCAATGATACCACCCCTCCTTTGGGGTCTTGATGCCCACTCAGGGCCTTAACTAAAGTGTCACCCCTCTCTGGGGTCTCGGTACCCTTTCTGGGCCTCATCTAAAAATGTGGTCCCGCTTAGGGACCCTTACTCACTCTAGGACTTTATACTGAGCCTCCAGTCTTTCAGGCCCACCGCGCTGCTTCCCCTTTGCCAGACTCTGTGCCACTATCCCCTCTTCCTGGGGGACCACCACAGCACCCTGTCCTTCTCTTGGGTGCACCATACTGCTAACCCCTTTCTTGGGGTCCACCACAGCACCCTGCCCTTCTCTTGGGTTTCCTGCAGCGCTAGCCTGCTGCCAGGCTCGTCATGCCCGTCTTGGGCTTCTTCCTAGTTCTCCCTCTTGGGCTTCTCAAATATGGCCTCTCCTAGGCTTCTCAATGTTGTCCCCTTCCTGGGCTTCTCAAAGATTGCCCCTTTTGGGCTTCTCAAAATGTTGCCTCCTTCTAGGGCTCACCGCATTCACACTTGGGCTCCTTAAAATGCTGCCCCCTGTCTGGGGCTCACCATGCCCATACCTGGGCTCTTCATTAATACTGTCCCCTCTCTGGGGCCTGCTACACCCACTCTTGGGCTTTTCAAAGTTGCCCCCTCTCTGGGGCCAGGGTCTATACACCACATGCTGCTGCACCTTCCCTGGCACTAGGGCCCCACACTCTGTGGGCCCCCATGAGCCTCCTCCTACCCCTGATAGCCTCACCCAAACCACCAGTGTAATACAAACACTAACTCAACAAAACACAAGCCTCCTGGATATAACTTAACTTAAGGCCATATGGCTGTAACAACATTGCTCCCAGAGCCGCCATCCCTCAGTCTGCTCAAGCAGTACTCACATCCTAGCTCCTACCCCTCTGGCTACTGACAGGGAGCTGCCAGCCTGGCCTTGGCTCTGGGCTTTATAAGGGCCAGGCTCTGCCCCTTCCAATCAGCTGACCACCGTCAGGTGCGGTCATTTGTTGCCCTGGCAGCTCACAGTTGTGCTCATACTCACTGCTAGGGCTTTTCCCCAGCAGCTTCCACCCTCTAGGAGAGGGGCAGTGAGGTGCTCAGCGACAGCTGGTCATAAGGTAATTGCACAGTTAACTACTTCATTGTGCAATATTTGTAACATGTAAAGAGGGCATCGGCATCAAACATGTGGCCCACAGGCTGCAACTGCATGGGGGAACCATTCCAAAAGGCCTACTGGTAGTCCAGTGGGCTACCAAAAGTAGGGGTGGGGTGGCCTGCAGCAGAATTTGAGGTCCTTGGATCCTGATTGACTTGCCCAGCAGTGGCATGCCCCAGGAACTGCATCACCCAAACGCAGACCCAGCACAGCACAGCAACCATGCTGCTAGCCCCACGGATCCAGCATGGAAAAAATCTCCATTGTCCGGATCCAAGCCTGGCGAGTTTGACATCCCTCATTTAAATGATACAATTAGAAGGAACCTCAGGGGTCAGCTAGACCAGTAATTCCTAACCAGGGTGCCATGGCACCCTGGGGTGCCTTGAGATCTTTTCAAGGGTGTCATGTAATGTTAGCACTGCCAGGTGTGCAAACTTGGTTTGCAGGATAAACCCAGAGATTTCAAACAGGATTTTGTAACATTTAAAAGCTTTTTGATGTGTTGTGGTCTTTCTGAGCTCTCTGTGACAGAAAAATTGTTCTGTTATTTTCTGCAGTAAAAAAACAAGTCCAAACTGAGAACTGGCAGTTTCTGAAGGGATGCCTCGAGTCTAATGAGGAGTATCTTGAGTCTGAAAAGCTTGAGAACCATTGATCTAGACAAACTTCCTGAAGCATAGGCTGTTCCTAATCAAGCCCAGACAGATGTCTGTCCCACCTCTTTTTTTTTCTGAAAACCTCCAGCAAACAAGTTGCTACAGATTTTTTAGACAGTTTTGTTGCATTGCCCTATAGTTCCCAGAGTTAGGAAGAAGAGAAGATTAAATTTAATCTGAGATTAAATTTGGTTAATTTCAGTTTAAAAATATCACTGTGTGTCTTGCCTTTTGTGACATGCAGCCATTCAAATATATTAGGAAACTGTTCTCACATCCCCTCCTTAATCTCCTTTTCTCTCAACTAAGCATACCTAGTCCTCTCAACCTGTTCTCAAATGGCTTGCATGCCATTTCATCCTCTTTGTTGCTTGCCCTTGAATCCTCTCCATTGTCTCTAGATTCATTTTAAAACATGGTGCCCAGCACTGGATGTGGCGCTGACGCCTGGCCAGCACCGAGTAGAGTGGTGCTATCACCTCCTATGTTTCACATGCATGATTTCCAGGGTCTGATCCAGAGGGGATGTGATGGTGTAGTCACACCACACTTTAGCTGTGTCACACTGCTTCAGCACAGGATCTGGCCAGAGCCCCTGTTTTCATGCAACTGCAAAGCCTAGTGGCTGAGGGCTGCCACTGCCACTCATCCTTTCCTTTCTGCTGCTGCTGAATTCAATGGGGATGAGGAAGGAGAGGAAAAATGAACAGCAGCAGTGTTCATCCCCTGGGCTCCAGAGCCACACAAAAGTCAAGGCACTGGCTAGACCCCATCTAATCTACCCGGTGAACTCAGAGTTCATCTGGAGCTCTGGTAGGAGCCTGCACTCCTATTCTGGTAGGAGCCAGGCAGGAAGTTCAGAGCTCACAGCACATGTACAGCATGGCCTAAGTGGGGCGACCTGCTTTATTGCCCTATTCCTGGATCTGCTGCTGAATATTTTTGGAATTGCATTTGCTTTTTCTGCAGTGACATCACATTGATGACTCATGCTGAGTTTGTAATCCACCATAATAACCCTAGATCTTTCTCAGAAAAGCTACAGCCTAGCTCAGTGGTTCTCAACCTTTTTGGACACAAGGCACCTCTTCCTTGACCCAAGGCACTCCTCCATAACTTTTGTGAGTTCAGGGGCACTCAATTTTTAAAAAATAATTTAGAAATCACAGTGCTTATCTCCCTACACAGAGGGTGGGCAGTGGGGGTGGGAGGTTGTCCAGGTAGATTTTCAGACCTGAGACTGGTTTATCTACTTATCTCCTTGCACCTCATAGTATCCTACCTGGTGGTACCTCAAGGTGCCCTGCCATCTTGGTTGAGAATTGCTGGCTTTGCTAGTTATCTCTTATTCTGTACGTGTGTATTTGTTTTTTCTTCCTTGTGTATAGCATCCTACATTTGTTAAATTTTGTCCTGTTTCCTACAACCCAGTTTTCTAATTTGTCAAGATCTTGTTGAATTCTAATCCTGTCCTCCAAAGTGTTCACACGCTCTCCTAGGTTTATCATCTGCACACTTGGTCAATAAACTCTCTCTTTCCGTATCCATGTCATTAATAAAAATGTTAAACAACACGGGAAGAACTTTTTAATTTCTACATCTATAAAGGAGCCTAATTTTTTTTCCAGAGATGGTGAGCATCCACAGTCCATCTGAGTTCAAAAATCCACATCTCTGAAAAATAAACCTGTTTAGTTAGTTGTCTAAGTATGGTTCAGATCTACTGTTAGGCATCCAAATCTGAAAATGTTTAAAAATTCTCTGGCTTAGATCATGTCCTCCCACACACAAGCCGTTGGGAGGATCAAATGGAGGTGGTAAAAATCTTCAGGAATTCCACTGTGGGAAGGGGCCAGCATATGTAACTATTGAGCAGATGTTACATATGCTATAGTGTCACTTAAACATCTTTGATTTTAATGCCTCTACACCAGTCACTTGATGCGCCTACATGAGATGCTAATTGTGCTACTGCCTAATACTGCACAGTAGTGTACAGGGCAAAACTGAGGCTAATATGATACTGCACAATAGCATCACTGTGCAGTTAGCGTCACTGAAAAGCCATGTGCCAACAGTACTGCGCAGTAGCACCACTTATTGCACATTGATTTAGTATTTAGTTATGCAAGTACTAAACTTAATGTGAAATAACTACAGCAGATTGATGAACATGTAGGTGCACCCACTGAGACATAATGTCCACTATGAGAATATTTGGATATAAGAAGAAATAAAAAAAAAAATTCTGGGTGCATCACTGAATTCTTCCATATTTTACAGAGGGAGAGGCTGCAAAGAGTGGTTCAGCCACCTGTCTGTCCCATCACAGTTCCCCTAAATCCCCAGACCCTAAACACCAAATTCACATGGAAACGTTTTGACAGGGAAGAGAAGGGTTAGTAACAGGACAGACATTGCACATAAACCAGTTTAAGTGAATGGAAACCAGTTTAAACCTGTAATGGAAAAGAAGTTCAGTTCCCATAAACAAGTTTCAAAACAGCCCCAAACAGTTTAAGATAGACCGGTAATGAATATAGTATCAGACTTAGCTGAGTTAACATCTGTTCGCTTCAATCTACGTAGCTCAGAGAAACCTGTGAAAATCGAATTGATTCAGCCTCTGACTTTTTGACTGTCTGTACTTAACTTTGAGTTTCAGCTTCTCTCCCATCACTATTTTTGTTTCGTTTTGTTTTACCAAGTTTGCCTGTTGTTAATTCCCCTGCTGAGGTATAATATTGATTTGGTTGGAACACAATTTTAGCTTAAAACACAGTTTCCAAAACGTGTGATCTCTCTTTCTCTCTCTGACATTAAAGTGTAAAGTTTTCAGCACAGAGATTTGTTTTATAGGGTTAAACAAAGCTGAAAATTATGATTTTTGTTAATGTAGAATTAAAAAATGTCATGTGTACCAGCAATGTTGCCCTTCTGTTGCTCTGTCCTTCAGCTTAAAATTGACTTCCAAAGGGCGTTCCTTTTATAAGGTCTGTGTGGTAAGAAATTACCATTGAATTCCCTTTCAGAGATGTTTTCCTTTGGCAGTAAAGTCACTGTGTGATCCTGTTTTAAAATGTTGGTAGCACCCCCTTTTAGAGTGGAAATGAAAATAAGTGATCTTGAACTCAGTGGATTTCGATTTGATGGTTTAATCAAAGTCAAAATAAGCCCTTAAATTAGCAGTGAGAAAGTAAAACCTATTTATGTAACAGCAGAGGAGGTTCTGGTTTGTAAATACAATAATTTGTTCACATTATACGTTTCATATGGAAGATGGTTTTTTCTCACTTTCTAATGCATACATCATGACATGAAAATATAGCCTGAAGTCTTTGCCCTAAGCCTGCCTCTGCACCTCTGAAGTTAATGGCTATCTGTCTGCTGACATCAGTGGGAACTGGAAGAGGTTCTGTGTTTGCTGAAATTGAATATTCATGATCCAGCTTCATTCGCAAGTCTGGGAAAGTCCAAGGAGATTTTTATGAGCAAATATTTTGGTCCTGGAGCTGCTGTTATATTGACAAATAGGATTTTTTATTTTTCTAATTTCATAGCCCATGCCTCTGCAGTTTTGCAAATTAGAAAGGATAGAGCAGTAAAGAAGTTGGATCTTCAAATTACTTATTTGTACAGTTAGGCTAGAAATACTGGCTGAGACGATCAAAGCTGCCTAGGGGACCTGAACAGCCAGTTCTCATTACAATCAAGTGCCCGATTCCCATTAAACTGAATTAGAGTTGCATGTCTGAGGCCAAGTCCCTTAGGGAACTTCAGAAATCTCAGCCATCATGCTTAGTGTAGTAAATACTTTGGTAGACACAGACATTTTCAAACAAAGAGCTGAGCCAGGGTGAGACAGATAGCCACATTTGGGGTGAGGAAAGAATTGTGGTCAGATTGGTATGGACTGTGGGGGAGTTTCCCTTCTTCTGAAGTGGGGGGACATGGCCCTCTACCCAGGATCTCTTGAGTGTATATTGACAACGTTTCATAGAAGCAGGAGAATGGCTGCCTTGGTTCCACTGCTTTACCTGTGGCCAGCTCGGGCGTTAGGTCTGGGTTGTGCCAGGGTTGATGGTAATCTCATATATAGTCTAGATTATGGGTTGTATAGGATGGTTTGGATAGAGATTATCCTGTCTCAGGCAGGGGGTTGGATTAGATGACCTCTGGAGGTCCCTTCCAGCCCTGCTTCTGTGTGATTCTCTGGTCTAGGTGCTCACCACACGTGTGTGTCCTAACTTTGTAAAGGTTTCCCCACAGACGACAAGCATTTCAGTTGAGCTTAATTTGATTTCAGCAGTTTTGTAACTCACAAAACAGCTCATTGTTTGACTGCTCGTGTGGTAGAAGTGTCACTGTTCCATCTTGCATGCTGTGATACGTTTGTACCACAGCTTCATGGAGCCCTGTAGAAGAAACACAGCAGTGAGGCCATTCAAATCATCTTTCTCAAGTACAATAGAGACTGAGGTGAGAACAGGCTGTAGAGCTGTGCCCTAAAGTGGCCTCAGCACTGAGTGTATTTCTGGGTTTGGAACATGTGAGTGGTTCCTTAAATTTCCCAAAATAGTAGAGGCTACTTTACCATAGTAAACTACTTACAAGACTAAAACACTGCTTTAAAACTACACTTGGCTAGAATATTTGAGACTAGGAAACAGTTTCAGACTTTGACTGGCTCATTCTTTCCATCATTCCTTGCTAACACCTGCTTCCTAGCACAGAAGTTAATTCCTGAATTACATAGACCAGCACCCTACCCTGCCACAGGTAAAGCAAGGGAACCACAGAGGCCAGTGTCCAGCTTCTATAAAGTGTTGTCAATATAAGCTCAAGAGATCCCAGGTAGAAATCCACACCACCCACTACATAGAAAGGCAAAACCCATGACAGTCCATACCAATCTTAACAGGATATAAACCTTCTTCTTGACCCAAAATATGGTGATTGGTTTGACCCTGAGCAGAGGGGCAAGATCCTCTAGCCAGGACCCTCTGGCTTTGCTCCTAGCAGGATCATTGGCACACCCTAGTCAAAGTCCCCAGCCTTGGATGTAGCCAGAGGTAACCCAAACAGGGTATGGGACCTGGGGCAAATCAGCCCATGAGGAGCCTCACCCCCACTCCAATCCCAGCCCCGAAGAAGCTGCCACTGCTGGTGGTGGTGGTGGGGCAGGGGTAGCAAGGGCTGGATGTTGAGCCACTGCTCTGCCCAGCTCCGTGCTGCTGCTCCATCTGGCTCCGTGGGGCTCCCCAAAGTACAGGGCCCAGGGCATTCACCCTGATTCACCCCCACTAGGGATGGTCCTGGATGTAGCTAACACCCAATGCCTCTGGGAAGGCTTAAAAAAACCCCTGACACATATAGCAGAAAAAAGGGGAGAGGAGGCAGGGGCAACCAATTAAGCCTAGAAGCATAGCAAATACCTATGGTAGAAAATAGGCAAAGCTATGCCTAGATGATCCCCAACCAGTGGCTGTCCAACCTCTTCTTGAACCAGTCCTGTGATGGGGAGTCCACAACTTCCCTAGGCAGTCTATTCCACTGCCTTACTGTTCTAACAGTGAAGAAGTTTATCTGGATATCCAACCTAAACGTGCTTTGCTGCAACTTCTAGCCATTGTTTCATGTCCTCGCTGCAGCAAAAGAGAATAGTTGCTTTCCTCCTTTTTTATGACAGCTCTATCAAGTAGGACATATTCCTGAACTAGAGTCCATCGGCATAGAGTAGAGTGCAGCTTTAAGGTTAGAATATAATTTCCATGCTCCAGTGCTGTACAGCCCAGGTCTGGAATGACTGAAAAATCGACTAGGCATCTACCTGCATGTTTAAACAGACAAATACCTTTAAAAATATGACCCTAAGTATTGCTGAAGTGAAATACAGTTTTATCTTGAATAAAAATGTAGTTTAAAATGTAACTTCTGAAGTAAATTTCAACATGGGCAGACCTGATCAAACCATTTTGCCTTAAAACCCATTTAAAAATTATACTGGGAAGCATATTCAACAAAAAAACCAGCTCCCAGCCCAGTGTTGACAGGACCTAAAAAGATAGAGCTGGTTATAGTCTATTTTGCTTTAAGATATATGTGATCATCTTTTTTTTTTAAACCTAATGTGTGCTCTGTGACTGATAAGGGATATTAGATGTTGTCACCTTTACTGATTTATTCTGTGTGTGTTACTTCTTAGAAGAAATATACTGTGGGCCTTTCCCTTGTGCTCCATTCCCAAGGCATTGTGGGCATGTCTACACAGTGTCCTGGGCTCTGTCAAAGGTGCCTACTGTTGAGAGACCCTGCGAATCTGCTCCAATTTACATGTGCCAAACCCAGAAATGCATTGGTGAAACTATGCGTAGGCCCTGCTCCCCTTCTCCTCCCCCTATCTGCTATTGTGGAGATCTCCTAGCTCTAGTGTGCTTAAGAGTGGCAGCGGGGGATGCTCTGGAGTGCTTTCACTGCTGTATTTCAATGTGTAAACTGGTGGAAGGATGGTACTAGGGAGTGGGTAACCCTTGTGCAAGCATCTGTTTGCACACGCTTATCTAGGCTGTAAAGAACGCATTGAGAAACTATACCCAAAGACTGCTAAAAAAATGAGAGCGGACCAGCTGATGGGCTATTGAGCCAGAACCATTTTCACCTTGGTAACTAAAGCGGATCTACTGTAAGTAGGTCAAATGTGCTATTACTTGCTGTAAACTGGCATCTGTTGTACATTATGCTGCTTATCGTTTGACTGGAGGATTCTTCTGCGATTTTCCCCCACTTCCTCTTAGGGCTAGAGACTGAAGCCTGCAGGCAGAAAGAACTCCTAATAATATAAATGAAAACGTACTGGAATATAAGGACTGAAAAATTTAACTCTTCCACTCTTCATTTACTCCTCCCAGCCTGCCGTAGAAAAAATTAGCCACCGGCTTGCTGTTTATAGTAGTAATTGTTCTGGGGACGAAAATCACAATTGTTTGAAAAGAAAATGAAGCTAATAAATTTAATGGATTACACTGCCTATAGGTTTCCTGATTTTATGCTGTGACCTTCCTTTGTTATTACTTTCTTCATCCATAGGTTTTTAGTACAAGCACAAAGGATTTATACATTTGTCTTTGGTAAGGTACCTCAGACTGGTAAAAGCTGGGAATTTACTCTCTGTCCTCGTCCTTGTGAGACAGCATGATTTCTCCAAGCCATTTTTCTTCCCTTTCATGATTTTTGACACTTTCACAAATCAAAATGGAAAAGAATAGACTGCTGTAGATTGAATGTACAATGCAGCTTTTATCTGCATAGTGGCTTTCATTGGAGCTGTAGCCTGAGAGGTGCTGGAGATAAATCATAGCAGAGGATGAGAAAATATAAAGCTTGCCTATACATATAAGTTCTGTGTTAGCATCTATTCCTGCTGCTAGGAGAATGTGTGTGTTCCCAACTCTCCTGCTAAGCACATGCCCTGCCTTGTCTCCTTCCATCATCATTAGTCTCCTCTAACACAGAATGATGCCTATTCCCTCTGTCTTACCAAGAGAATGATTCCTTCTAGCCTCTACACATAACAAATAAATAAAAGTATTTTTCTTCATTGGGGTTGAACTCACAGCATACCCTGGTGTACCAGTATTAGGTGCTCTGGCTTAATCATTCGTCCTGCTACTCCTCCATCCTCTAGCAGACCCTCCTGTCTTAATAGGCACCATAAAGTTTTCATGGGTGGGTCTACATTGCTTAGGGACTTCTCTTCTACCAGGGGCTAGTCTATTACTCCTTTCTACCACTGGTGTGTTAAAGTTATCATAGTAAGAGCATCTGAAAAATTACTCACCACAAAGCTAGCACATTGCAATTTTTCTAGCAAGAAGTGGTGCTGCATTGTGCCAGGAGGCAATCTTCAGGAAAGTGGCTCAGGCCCTAGGAAATTCTTAAATTCATTTAATCAATTTTCTAAGAGTAGGTCCTAGGAATGCAAATTCCTTCAAATTTTGTCAATGAGGAGAAAAAAGCTGCTGCCCTGAGTTATGACATACCCTATTGAGTCATCTATGGCCTCATTCTGCTGTTCATGTTTAGCCTATGGAGATCTGCTTTTGGAAAAGTCCATGAGACAGGTGCAGAAAGCAATGCTCTGATCAAATATCTGCCATTTCAGTGGCCTTGTAAGTACTGCCTATGCTGCAGCTCATGCATAATGCAGAGCTCCTTCAAAATCAAAGAAGGCATGCACTTAAAATGTTTCTAGCAGTCTAAAAGTACGTACTGGTTCTACTGTTATTCCCTATATTATGAGTAAAAAATGCCTGACAAATAAATAGCAACTTTTTAATACATGTATTTAAAATAGTATTGCTAGTTAGTAGGGGTGTACAAAACAGGTCATATGTTCAATTTGGATTCAGCCCAAATCAGGCACAGCGATTCAATTAATTGATTTGGATCATTGTCCCCAATTCAATTCAGCCGAATCAGAATCTGAAGTTTCGATGGGAAGCTCTATCTGTCCCAGCGTCGCAGCATTCACAAGCTGCCTGGTACCCTGAGGTATGTAGAAAAAACATTTAAAGCTGTGTCTATTCTGAATCATTGAATCTCTCTCAGTCGATTTGGAGGGTTCTGATTTGATTCAGAGACATTAAAGGGTCTCCTGATTTGATTTGGGTTTGGAGATTCGGCGGCTGAATTGGGCCAAATCTCCGCAGAATCAAATCTGCAACTGATGCTTCGCACAGCCCTACTAATTAGCAAGTGTTCTAAGTTAGGAATAATATTTGATTCTGCAAATGGGGTTTTATTTGTGGGAACCAAAACGTTTTAATTTTTTTAATTGTCTTTCAGCAAGTATTTTCTGATCTTCCACTGGCTTTTACCAATGAACTCGACTGGCCCCAGTTTTCAGGGATCACTGGATTTCTGAACTCCACCATTGGGTAAGTTAATAGAAGGCTAAAGTCAAATTTTAGCATACCTTGAAGACCAATAAATAAAATACAAAGCAAAGATAAGAGAGAAGAATCCAGTACTTACATGGAAAAATATAAACATCGCTATACTCTGCCTCTGCTCTTCTTAAAGTCATAATAACTCTCTCTGCCCCTTATCCTAGATATATACATTAATGCATGTGTTTCTAGCCAATCCTCATGGTATTCAGGGTGGATGCCGGAGCTGGTCACATTTTTAATTAGAAATAAATTATTTTTAGGGATTTTATTGCTGTTTAAAAGAAATTGCAAATTTTGGATTTTTGTTTTCTTACTGAATTTTTTTTTCTCCTGTTGAATGCAATAGAATAAATTAAGTTTGGGGTTTATTTCCAGCATGGTCCTACCTTAAACTTTTTTTCTTTATTTGTTTTCCTTTTCTATTTTCACAATATTAAAGATACTTGCAAAATCAAGACTATGGTATTTTTAAGAAAACACATTCTGAGTTTTGCAATTTTAAGTATAGTTCTGAATGAAATAAATGGGCAGAGTTTGAATAATGAGAATAAACTTGCAGAATAATTATGATTTTTTATATGATTCTGCGAATTAAAGCACAGAATAATCCAGAACATCCACATTCTTCAAAATCCTATTTACCAAATAACGACATCCTTCATTAACTAAATACTGCATTCTTTACCCAGTGCATCCAGTCTGCTTTCCATCGTATGCTATATTGAAGGCTTTAAAAAGTTCATATATTACCATTAAATCATCCTTGTGGTTAATGCTTAGTCTTATCTCAGGTTTCTATGTAGATCATCCTTCTTGGTTTCAAGATTTATCATGGTTTTATAACTACACTGCTCATTGTTTGCCATTCTCCAGCCCAGGCACTTAGCTTATCCAAGTTCTTCATATATAAGTTCAAACACAAAATCAACAGCCCCAGTAGGGATTAAAATGTTTTCAGGGCTCTGGAAATGAGTTTTATTTTCAACTTTCCTTTGGGCAATTCTGCTTCAGAAGGATTTTTATTTTTCTCTACGCTGCAAAGTAAAGGGGAAAACTAATCAAACACAACGTGTCTTCAAATCGGTCAGTCCAAGATTTATTACTCTGGGAAATGAATGTCCTGCCAATATTTCTCATTTTTATTTACTGTTCCACAACTCTAATGAAAAGCCAGACTCTTTGTGTGTCAGTGTAATTGCTTTTTGTAAATGTTATCTTGAAGGCTCAATGAGCAACTATCTGAAGAATCAGGAAAACACAGCTAAAAATATGCACCATTTGAAAGGCACTATATATTATATCAGTCTATATACAGCTTTCCATTTATGTCATCATGTTTAAAAGAAAACAAATGTTTTAAGTGAACTAAGAGGAAATAGAAACGCAAGGGATACAAGATTTAAATATTGAGTTAATTTCTAACTTTTCAAAACCCTCTTTGACTCTTCCTGAACTTCAGAGGATTGAATATAAAGGATATTATACTTACTGAAAGCTTTAGTCTCACCTCATTACTATGCTATGCACCTATGGTTATTTCCTGGTCATTTACAAGAAAGAGAAGGTTAAATCCTGAAATAGGCAGTGGAATATAAACCCAGAAAAATGCAGTTTTACATTTTGGTCACCCATGACTAGTTCCTATGACTTGTTGGCTCTGCTCTAGCCTGTTAATTGTGTTATACAGCTTTTCTGTCCACCTTTTAAAACTATTGTTTGCTTCCCAATTTCTGTATTTTGCTGAATCTTCCCCCCAATGTCTGTTTGAACCTCTAAACAGACCTCTAATAATAAAGTAGTCATACTTCACTTAGTTTAATTTTGAAATGCATAATTTATTAGAAATTCACTCAGTGTAGTGTGAATTATAGTGCATTGTCTATTTTCCCTTTTCTTGCATTGCTCAGGAGCATACTGAATAAAACATGCTAACTATGGAAAATGTAGGTTCAATCTTTCAAATACTACCAAGAGCTGTTCCACTGCTTTTACGATAGTATTTCATGTTGTAGAAAATCCTATGCCCAAAAGTGTATGGGAAATCAATTAATATATTTCTTTATTAATGCTGAATGTGTCAGCCTCTTTCATTAAAGCTAACTAGGTTTTTATTTGTATGATATGAATTTAGTACCTTTTGTTTTGTTGTTTTTTCAGAGGCTGGACAGAATCTCTATACTTACATTTACGTAGAAG
This sequence comes from Caiman crocodilus, assembly GCA_030014935.1. Classification (NCBI taxonomy): domain Eukaryota; kingdom Metazoa; phylum Chordata; order Crocodylia; family Alligatoridae; genus Caiman; species Caiman crocodilus. The sequence continues at coordinate 176,615,147 of JAGPOW010000261.1, forward strand.
AAACCTCTGCAATCACAGAGACTTCCAGAATATTTCCAAAAATGGTACTTTAACTCATTGTTTTTAATAGATGAAAGTTTGATACTTGATGTTATACTAATGGACAGGTCTCACAGATACTTCGAATTGTACACGCTGCATGCCTGAAATGTGGACAAGCAGAGAACACTGTTTAACATGGTATTTTTTGTTTGCATCAGTCTATCTCAACTCTGAATAAGGGCTTACATAAGCTTGATTTCTTTCATCTATACTATGACTAATGACTTCTGCTTGACTAATAATTGATGCATTTCACTGTCTAATCCAGAATTCATTTTTCTTTATCTAAATGTTTTAATTAAAAAATAATTAGATCTGAATGCTAAAGGTTCTATGCTTCCAGAATTGCTAACATCAGACAATTTTGCAGGATTATACATTAAAATATTCTTTTTTCTTATTATTGCCATTTTCTGCCCTAACTAGAGAATAAAACTAAGTAATGGCTTTGGCGATACAGAAAACTTCCATATTATGTAGCCTAGTTGGAGATGGATAGTTCTCGAAAGGGCTAAAACACTAGTCTTGAACTAAAGCTATGGAAGAACAGTCCTATAGCACCTTCCTAAATTGCGCTGAACCTTACCGTTAGTTCATAGTTATATGTCCCTCTTAAAGCAGATTGAAGGTATTTGCATATCTTGCATTTGTGCTCCAAAATATAAGCAATCTACTCCTTTCTCCACGTGTGCCACAGTGTAAACACAGGGATTTGGACACTAGCTAGCTGTCCCCACATGTATGCTGTGAGGAAAGGTTCATGCCCTGTTGTACAGGATATTTTGTAGTGATATTTTACATGCTCTATGCAACTCTTTATTTACTTAAGGCTCCCATACAGCACAAATAAGGATTGTACACAGTAGGTACATCTATGCAAGACATTACTGCACAGTGCTTACTGTGCTTTTATGTAGTATTTGTATAATTAAGTACTAAATAAATGTGCAGTAACCAGTTAGTGTGCAATAGTACTGGCAAGCACCTTTTTAGTGATGCTAGGCACAGTAGTGTATTAGCACTGTTTCTGCCTTGACGTGCTACTGCACAGTATTATTTGGCTACTGCATAGTTCGTGTCTCATGTAGACATGTCTAGTGTGTGTACATAATAGGTGTGTCTACACATGTGCATTTACCACACAGTACAGGTGCACATTAATACGTGCATGCCCATACTACGCAATAAATATGGTGACTTGCACTGACTTGAGCATAAATTTGATACCTGCATCAAGCAAGATTCAAATTTGCACCCAGTTATTTGCTGAGCAGTAACATACATGTAGACACCTTACTGTACAATAACACTGTGTCTGTGGACTGATTTAGGACTAATTTTAGTCACAGGTCAGTCCACACACAGCATTAATTCACCTTAACGCCTGCACATGATGCCAGTCTATTCGTGCTTACTGCTCAGTAAATTTAAGCTGGCATAAATGCACATGTAGACATGCCCAGTGTGTCCTATAGTAGCTGTACTGAAGATGACCTGGTAATTCAGGAGAATGGTTCTTACTTCCATGCTAAAGGTTTTGGACACAAATCTCACAGCAGCTCTGATTGGGAAAATGCAAATAGGATCAGGTAAGATGATCATAATGGTTTCTTCTCATTTTAGGAGCTATGAATCTATTTGCTGACTATAATACCATCTTTCTTAGATATCTTTTATATTTTTTTTTCTTTCTCTGAGGTCCTTTCTTCTTTTGTAATATCCCTCACACTTTCATAAAGTGTCCTGATTAGTTCCTTATCCCTCTTTCTCCCCATTTCACATGCATATTTTTACTCTTACATTGTACATACACTACTTTCATATTATGTTGTATAAAATGAGGCATGAACGATGGGGGGCATGGTGGCACTGGCAGTGGAGGGAGCACAGCAGTGGTAAGCGGGGAGCTCCTGCAGATGCTGCCGGCATTGTCAGCAGCGGGGGAGTGGCAAGTGTCAACCAGCGACCACCCACAGATCCCACTGGCACTGTCAGCGACGGAGGGAGTGGCACATGTCAAGCAGGGGTCAGCAACCACCTGCAGATGCCACTGGCTGCGTAAGCAGCAGCCAGCAGCAATTACTGACCACCCCCAGATGCTGCCAGCAATGTCAGCAGGGTGGGGCGAGGAGGGGTGGCAAGCAGCAATTGCCCACAGGCACCATCACCATGTTGATGTTGCCTTTTCATAGGGGTTGCACCACCATGCTCAGGTGCATATGCACCCCCTATGCAGGGGGGAAAAGGTGCACCCCCTACACATCACCAATGAAATGAGGTGAATCTGCCTGAACAAAATGCTCTCAAGAAAACTGAGAGGAGAATTTAGAAAGAGAAAAATCACAAGTGATAGAAAAGCTCCAGGGTATCTTCTCTCAGTGTCTTTTAATCATTTCACTGACACAGTACTGTAAAATTTCATTTTTATTGCCTTATTTGGTACAATATTTTCCCCAAATGGGGAAATTTAAATGGGCACTGTCATAATATTAAGCGTAAAAACTGACTACCAAGCCCACACTGGCCCCCTTCGGGAGAACCTAACCCTCCTGTCTAGAACAATGGTTTCTACTACTAGAAATATGAAATGAAAGAAGAGACTTTAAGTTTACAATACAGAAATCAGTCCTCTCTATCACAGAGCTAAGACCTGTCGAGAACTGAAAGTGCTTACTATCTCTAGGAACTATGCAGCACATCACAGGATCAAGCCCATAACACTCAAGCTAGGGTTTGTTTAGTATATAGCTCATAGAAAACCATGTGTTGCCTTTTCTTCATATTGTCATCACAGAGATGAAAACAAATAGAAGGAAGGGCTGCTCAAGGTAAAAGCTTCCAGCTGGACACAGACTCAATCAATGGGAGATCAGTTTTTTGAGTTGCCAGCTTTGACAGTTCTCCTTTAAAATTCAGTCTGTAGAGATTGAAAGCAAAGTTGGGAGAGACAAAAAAGAAAAACAGCCATTAAAAACATGTCTATCACAATGCTACTGAGAAACTTCTATAACTGTAAAGTTTCAGGTGCTTAAAAGAGAGATTATTTTTCTTCACACTGGTAGGGTTATTGGAAACTTTTCAGAATGGTTTTTTTTCTATGCTTGTTCAATTATGTAGCGTGCAGTATTACCTAATCGTTACAAGCTGGCAAAATCATGCACCCTGTGAGTATTGATAGACTCTAAATGCACCAAGACTGCCATGGTTTCACTGTAAAAAGGGGTGAGGCAATTCTATGAAGAACCCCATATCTGTGCATTGAGAACTGTTGCATTTTTGTCCACAGAGTAGATCAAAGCAGGAGTGAGACGCACTGTGTGGTCAGTAGCAACTTTTCTAAATAGAACAGCATCCTATTTGTAAAGTCCAGTAGCCCAAAGAACTAAAGACTGGATGCTCCCAGACGCTCAAGCTTGACATTGTATTAATTTCTGTCTGTAGAAGAGTATGAGTTAGCATTAACATGTGTGACACACTTACGAGCAGACTTGTGGTAATAACCATCTTTTCTTACAAACAACGCCCCCTCAACATAGTACCCACCTTGTTTTTAAAACGCAGAATAAAGACAAAAGATTTTTTCCAGAGCTGTAGAACCATATGGCTCATGTCCTGCAGAAATGAAGCTGAATTCCTAGACTGATCTCCATGAGTGAACCTCTGATTTTAAAAAGAGCTGAAGAGAATGAGCTAACGCACTAAAGAGGCTGTGAAATAGAGAGACCCGGCCAGCTAGCAAACAGCAATATTGCCCTAAGTGTGGTTAGCTTGATTACTAGATCATCAAGACTATTAAGAAGGAGAGACTACCATTAGCGCTTGTAGAGTGAAGAACAATGAGTAGGGGATCTACCCAACTCCAGGAGATGGCCAGCCAAATTCACAGAGCCAGCCACTATTTTTGTGGGCTGATTGTGGTGGGGTGCCCTATGCCTCTGATTGGCTAAGAAGCTTGTGTGGCCCTGCCCCTTGTTGCTGATTGGTTGTGAGGGCTGTTCATGTGGTCCCACCCCTCACTGCCGATTGGGGGAACTTCATGATGGGCAGCCCTCTCAGCCAATGAGTGGCAAGGGCCAGGGGTGGTAGCCATCTTGGGCTCCCTTTCATGTCGGCAGTCCCACCTCCCCCCTTGCTTCCTGGCAAGCTGCTCAGCCAGGCCACAGTGCTATGAGGACTGCTGGCTCCATCTGGGGAGCCAGCATTTTATTTTTAGTAATTGTTTTTTTTCCACAGATTTTGCAGGCATTGCCCAATTTCACAACCATGAAGTCAATTGGCCATGAATCATTAAGCCAATTTTCTCCCTGAGCTGCCTCACCAGGGTCCTTCCAACCCCAGGCAGAAAATCAGTTCCCAGCTTCATACACATACCCCAATCTCACAGGGCTGATTTTGAGGGAAGGGTGTGTGTCATATGCAAAAAGATATGGTAGTAAGGACAAATAGAAAGACACAAACACATTATAACTAAAAATGATAAACATTCACTAAATGATTCCTAAGATAGTTGATCTCTGATGTATATGGCACACAAAGATACCATAGAATAAAGGATTAATTGAGGTTTGTTTGAAATGGTCCATATAGCTCACCAGTGGCTTTACAAGATGTTTAATATATGAAGTAAGTTAATAATTCATGACGAATCATTTTCTTTGTCTGTGTCTCTTTTTTCTGTTTGCATATCATCTGTAAACAGTTTACAATTCTAGCTTATTTGGTCTACAGAAATATTTGCTGATTAATTTCTACAAATAATTCTCGAATTGTTGCTTATTCACAAGCAGTGAATTGTGCTTATTAAATATTTGATGTCTTAACATTTAAGCTTTTTAAAATGGGCCTCTGGGTTATATATAATGTTTTTGTTTCCTGATGGGATGAGTGCAACTCCTAGAATGAGCTTTCTAGCTTGAATAGTCACAATTATGAATTAGATACTTACTTTTCTGCAGTATTATTTAAAAATTGCTGTTTAGGTAGAACATTTATGCCCATAAAATTGTTTACAAAAAAATGAATATGAGAGAAATGTGAACACAGTGGAAATAAATTCTCTTAAAATTTCAAGCTAGTAAATGACATCTGTATTCAGATCTTTACTGTGATATTCATACAGCCACCTCTCCCATCCATCATTCTGTTACATACATAATGTATTTGGATAATGTATGTATTTTGCAAGTAACAAGTTATCATCCATTTCTTTATAATTCTCTGGTGGGATTTTTGAGGGAGTTTTTTGCTTTCCCCTAGCCCTGTTTAGGGGATTTTTTATCTTTGACGAGAAAAGCAGTAGGCTTGTTACCTTGACCTCTGCCACACTGAATGTTAAAGCACCAGATGGCAGCTGAGAATATATAATCGTATATAATGCTTTCCATTGACGTGCTTCTAAGCACCTAAACTCATGGATATAATATAGCTTTTGTTACTCATTTATCATCTGTTTATGAATATGTCTGTAATATTTGTTCTTTATTAATGAGATCAAAAGGGTGTGATTGGCATTTTGAACTGCTGGCCTCAGAAAGATGCAAAGACACACTGGCAAGGTGGATATCATGATCTAGACTCTTCTGAGTTTTAAATGGAACAAGGGATGTAAAACAGAAGGAAATGCAGCTAGGGTTTCACCCCACATCTTACTGGAGGAGTGGAGCTCTAGCAATCCTACGAAATCCCGTAGAAATACAGGAAAGAGTCAAGCTTCCTTTCAGTCTCATAGGTTCAGATTACTTGATACACAAAGGACCGCTTTCTGTGGTTAAAATGTGATACCCATGAGTAGTAATAACGAAGGAGCAATTTTAAAAATGCAAAGTGGTACCGTTTCTGCTTTTGTTCATAGATCTTTCACTCACCTAGTCCAATACACTCTTTCAATAAAGCTTCATCCATAACAATTTCATTCAAGTCACAGAACAGAGTTCGACTTATTAAGAAGTCAAGAAAAAAAGAAAATAAAGAATGGGATGAGGAGAATAGCACAGCAAGAGGGAGGGAAAACAGGCAAAAGGAGAGAACGGAAGAAAATACAAATGAAAGCAAGCCTCTGAAGGGCTTTTATACATTACATTAAAGAGATTTTGCAGTCATCGGATTTCCTGCCTTTATTGTTCTCCGCCTCCAAGGTAGCCTTATTTTGAACAAAAATATTCTATTCAGCTACCATTTACTGCTCAACCTATTGTAGTACACAGAGTGAGAGAAATTACAATGTGGAATGATGGAACTGTTAAGACACTGATTTAGGGAACTAGTTAAATGTATAGCTTTTAAGTCCTTGCTTGCAGTTTTGAATGTGCTTAAATACTTCCCTTAATACTTTCCTATTTCAGGGCCTGCATGAGGTCCTCATTATAAATAACCATGGGAGTTTTTCTCTGACTTTCTTTGTTCATACTGGTGAAAGAAATGATACGCCAAACAATTTAGGTGAAATGTCATTGATATACATAGTTACCCCATAGATCATGAAAGGTACTCTTGGCATAGCCCCATTTTTCATATTTGTCACTCATAACATTGCATAGCTGTGAGCCATTAATTCTCATTAATAGTGAAAGTGATTCACTTCTCAGTTCATCATGGAAGTTAAAAGTAGATTAACCAAAGACAAATAGGATTGGCTAGTTTATGTCCCAGACCCATAAGCTGCCAACTCTGAATTAAAATCCAGATACAAAGGACCCAAAGTTCAGAAATGGTTTGATCCAGAAAAGTTCCTGGAACTGCTTTGTGCAGGGAAGAAGAAAGCAGATCTAGTTATTTATTTATTCAATATATATGTCATGTTCACCAGAGACTGCTCAGATCAGTTTGCAATAAAAATTGAGATAACTTATAAAAACAGATAAAATATAAATATAGAATAGTGTATTTTGCTTTGCAGTTTTATTCCCTTTTAAATGCTATAATCCAAAAGAAAGGTCATGGAGACCGATTGAGCTCATAGTATTAGATCGCTAAAATGAATTTGATTTTCTGTTGTTTTCATCATCTTGGACTATTTCTCTTATGCCCACTATGTTTGATCACCTAGGTGGTTCTTCCCAAAATCTCCTGGACTTAATTAAAAGGTAAGCATGTCATGAATTGGAACAATGGATACAGGTACAGTAATTAGTCTGAATTTTACATTCTAAAAACAAAGCAAAACACTGTAATGAATATGCCAGCTGACAGTGCTAAATGACTTCAAATATGATGTGTCAGTGCATTTTAAGAATTGCAAGCTTCGTGAACATTAAATAATCAATTTTTATTTGATTAGTCTCATACTTGGGGCCTAGAACAAAGCACACAGGAATCAATGTCTTTTCACTAAATACAAAAGAACTTTGAATAACCATTTCCATCATATTTACTCACTGTAAACTGATCTACATTGACTTCCATAGACTTACTCTTAATCTATACCAGTGTAAACAAGTTATTGATAAGGCCCTTTATCTTACTAGAAACTTTTTTTGTCAATGCGATTTCTAAATGTTATCTTTGTAAAATTGAGTGATTGTTAAAGATGAAAAATTAATTCAAGTGAAAGGTAGTTTGAGCTGGGATAGAGGAGCCCTAAGTTACATCATAGCTCCCACATCCCCAGATCTGTCAAAGATGATACATAGGGCACAGTCAGAAATGACAATTTTTGCCTGATCTGGCCACAGATCAGTAAAAGTGATCAGAAACTAATTCAAATCTGTAACACAACAGAAATTCAGCGTGCATAAGCCACTTTCAAAGTGGCTGAAACTGGTTTAAGATAAATCTGGATGGATATAGTATCATATTTAACTAATTTAGGCTAAATCTGTGTATTGAATTTCTGTCCCAGATCCGCTCCAGGTTCAAGTTATTCACAGTCCCACGGCATCCCAGAATGTTTTGCACCAACCCCACAATACACTCCTCCCCCCTTGCAGGGTGGGCGAGCTAATCTTGGCTCACTCTTGTCTGTTCCGGTGGAGCAAGGATGTATGTTCTAGTTCCCTCCAGCTTCTGCCCTGGACCACTACAGGCATGTGGCTGCATTTCTGGAATGAAAAGTGAATGTCTGTTCACTTGCTTATTGGTTCAATCTACACATTTTAGACTAATCTGTGAAGATTGAATTGATTCAGTCTTGGACTTTTTGACCATTAATACATAGCCCTATTGGATGGCTGGATGGAAGGACTAAGCTGAGTTGCTAAGGACACAGAGGGCACTTCTACATGTGCATTTAAGCACGACTAAATTTAATGTGCTTTAAGCTAATGCGTGTTAAGCAATTTTTGGCAGGAGTCTACGTGCAGGGACTTGACACTAAAGTTAGTACCAGGTCCTTGCAGCCCTGCCATGTACCCCTAGTGGCTAAAGTTAGTGCTGGGTCATGTCTACCCATGCATTAATGTACTTTAACTAATCATGCCTAAATTTGATGCCTGCATTTGCATTTGCAGGCATCAAATTTAGGTGTGATTAACCTAATTTTGCCATTTTTAATGCATATTAAGGGCACATACATGTAGATGTGCACCCATAATGCATATTAAATTAAGCTAATGCACATTAATGAGTCTTGTGTAGATGCTCCCAAAGAGTTCTATCTCATGAGCCAGAGGGCCATTCATTAGCTGAAGGTGCATGTCTGTCAATTAATCCTACTCCATTTCTTTCCTGCTATGGAAGATCTCTACAGTTCTTCTGAGCTGTGTCTGCTTGTAAGTATGCTTACAGCCTCCACTACCCAATTGTTTGCCTTTTCATTAATAGCAAACTACCACCATCCCTTTTCAGGAAGAAAGCAGCATTACCACAAAGCAATTGCTATTCCTGGCTGCATGCAGTTGGCCCCTGTATTGGAAGGCAACGAGGGAACAAGTACTGCCCATCTTATTCCCTGCATTTGTGAAGCTACATAGGGCCTACACTAATCTAAATTTTAGTAAATAGATATATGTTACACTGTACCTTGATGCTGAGTATACTTGGAATCTGTTCAGTCAATAAGGGAAAAATGTCTTGGACCTCAAGATCCAAATCAAGTACATCTTGCTTGTAGTTCTTCCTACCTTCCAATGCATGGAACGTCAGCAAAAGCATTCTACCTGCTCATTTTCACCATAGCACATACGAAGAGAACCAGGGTCTTTATGAGCAAAGATCCAAACCATATACTGATAAATCAAAGAAAACAGCACAAGGGACTTTGACTAAAGCTGGTAAAAAAGGTGGACTTTTCTATTTCTTGGGAAGATTTAGCATTTCAAAATCTGTGCCCATTCTGGTTAAGGACAAAATCAAATCGTATCCGTTTCCCACACAATGAGAATTGTGAAAAAGTAATATTTCAGAAAGTTTCCTTTTTTGAATTCCAAAATGTCAGTTAGAATGTTATGAATTTTTATTTATTATTTTTACATTTTTTCTTGATATATCAGTAGTTCATGTTACCGATGCATCTCATTCTATACTAGCCAAGATATTAAATTACTTGAATATTATTTTATTTTTAAAAGTAATTGAAGGCAGCTTCTGCTTAGTGTTGACTAAAACATCTTATCTGTTTTTCTAGAACAGTGTCACCTGTAAAAAAGACAACTGGGTATTCTTAGTGATTTTAAAAATTAACATAAAATTTAAAATACGTTTCAAAGTGTCATACTATAGCATATTATGCATTAATACTACTCAGTGGGTGTATCTACATGTACAATTAATGCTATTTGAACTTGAGCCCAGGACCACAGCACATTGAGCTGGGATGAAGCAGCCCTGGCTGGCAGGGAGTGCTGGGGTCAGCCTGCTATCCTGGTGATGCTCCTGACCATATCAACATGCTGTGAAAGGGCTGGTTGGGTCATGAGGGTGCTCCAGTGTGGTGCTAGCTGGCAGGCAGCCTCTTGCACTGAAACATCGTCATGCCCCAGGCAGCCATGCCAACATCTACATGTGCACTGTAGTGGAGTAAAAATCTCTGCAGCAGGGATAGTACTCCTCTTTACATGTACTATCCTGCTGCCAAGTGTGGGGGCTGAGAAACGCTGGCAGAATGGGGCCGCTGATGGAGAGGAATTGAGGCGTTAGACACGCAGGTTGTTGGAAGCCAAAAAAACCTTTACTTACAGTCCTTAGGCTGTAGGCACATTCCTTGAAGTTGCAAACTCAAGCAGGAACACAGGCACACAGAAGCTCACACTCGCACAGGGTATGGGGCATCAGATGATTCCGGCGGGGAGTCGTTGTCGGTTGATCGGGCCTCCTTCGTGGCTAGGAAACGCACGCGGGATCTTTCCTCATGCATGTCCGAGCTCTCCTCCGGTTTGGGCGGGCATCGCCCAAGCCTCTTATTTGGTCAGCGAGCCAATTGCCGACTGACACGTATGCATAAATTAACGTAAGCCAATCACAAGCATGCACTCGCTGGTGCAGCTGCAAGGTTTTGGCGGGCTCTGACCGTGCACCGAAACTTTTCCTGTGCTACAGGGGAAAATCCCTGCATCCGTGCTCGCAATGTGCTCAACACAGCTGTGCCGAGGCATCTCTTAACTGTTTTGCACAGACACCGAGTTCATTAGTTTACTCTAGTTTAAGAGCCTTGCACGCGTACATGCAAGATGTTTACTGTGGAGCTAATTAGTCTACTGCACAGTAAATGTCTTGTGTAGATGTACCCAGTTATTAAGAAACAATATAAAATAAGGAAAGCAATGTAAGAAATTAATACTCAAAAAAATTTGAAATTCCAAACTGACACCCTGAAAATTTTCAAATAAAATATTTTTCTTAAATAAAACTTTTTTCCTTTGAAATATTTTGTTTTCATTTTTATTGAAATTAACACTTTTTTTTCTAAAATACTTCAAAACAGTTTGGACGAAAATAGCATTTTGCACTGAAAAATACTGACCAAAATCTGACCAGCTCTATTTTCACCTACTCCTCTAAAAGTATGGCATATTCATGAAAAATAGCAGTGCATAAAATGTAAAAGTTATTGTCCCTTGGTTTCTTCAGATTTGACTTACCAATGAAAAATGTGTGTGTTGGGTGGTGGGGGGTGTTGTGAGTTTGTTTTTTCTATTTCTCTCTCTCTTTCTGTGAACTGGGCCCAGAAAAGTCATTGAACTCTAAACTCTCAATGTGGGAGTGCAGAATAAGGTTCTAACACAAATATCTGTTTGAGTTTACTATTCTGGGTTTTGGGTTGCAGGCCGGACCTAAAGCAAGAAAGGGTGTAGTTTAAATTCCTATGATATTTAAAAGTTTGAAAATTTGTTTTAAATTTCCTCTGCTCTGAGTGATAATCTTGGTAATTTAGCTCTTAAGACTTCAATAGCATTTAACTCAAAACCATATCCTAATTTGACCTTAAACTCAAAACTTTATATGAGCAATCCTTAGTCCAACATGGCCTCTAATTAGCCCAACATGACCCTCATCTCTAATTTAAATTGCTGATTAAAATATTTTGATCTTAGTGGCAAGGAGGTGGAACACGAGCTGGTAAAAGAATGGTGAGCCAAATACGCAAAGGGAAAGACAATTTTGAATATATCTGAAAATGTTACCAAATTATAAGAGTATAGCAAAACCAGATTTATAACCATTCAAGAATAGCTTAAGCATAAAATATATACTTCAAAAAGTTCTGTCACGGACACATTGTCTAATTCAAGTTGAGAATGTCTTTCACTGTTAATCTTGCTACTTTATCTATGTCTTTCTTTATTTTTTTATATTTTTAGCATGGCTAGAGATCATGTCTTGGACAATCCAGCCATAGTTATCTATTCTGTAATTGGGAATGATGTCTGCAATGGGTAAGGTTCAACAAACCAAACTAATGTTTATATTATATGTCTTTTTTAAGAGTCTTCTTATGAGTCAAGCCTTTCCATGTTGTTATTTTTTTCTTTCTCCTCACTACATCTGGCTTTGTTGCTTTCTCTGCTGAAACATAGTACTTTCATGGTTACTGGGGCTAGAGTAATCTCTGACTTCTTGGTAACAAGTCATCTTGCAATAGCTTTGTTGCCAAAGCTAGCTTTTGTGGGGTCCGAGAAACACCGGCGGAATGGAGCCGCCTATAGAGCGGAATTGGTTGGACGAGAGGCAGCAGCGGTTGAAACAAAAAAACTTTCCTTACAAGCTGTATACACGAGGTAGACAGTGTAGGCACAATCCATAGACAGACAAACAGAACTGCAGACAGGCACACGGATGCTCACACTCACGCAGGGATGGGATACGTCATGGCGACCATGACAGGGTCTTTGGTGGGTGATCAGGCCTCCTCCATGGCTCCAAAGTACACGTGGGGATCTCTCCCTATGTGTGTTCGAGCACTCCTCCAACTTGGGCGGATATCACCCAAGCCTTTTATGCGGCCAGCGAGCCAAGTGCTGACCACCACGTGTGCATAATTTACTCCAAGCCAATCATGAGCATGCACTTGATGGTGCAGCTGCAAACTTTTGGTGGGCTCTGATCTTGCACCAAGGACTTTTCCCGCCCTTACAGGGAAAATCCCTGCACCCGGGACTCACAATGTGCCTAACACAGCTGTGCCGAGGCATCTCTTAACTGCTCAGCTCTGACAGCTTTGCTCCCCTCTTCTATTATTAGAGGACCTTCTGCCTTGACACTAATCACCAGTACTGCCAAATATGCTTTCCTGCTCAGGCTAAGGGAGCAATTCAAGAAGATGGTAGGATACCTACAAGGACAAATTAGCCTTCTGCTTTTGAGCCTTGCCTATTTCTGAGCACTACAGAGAGGTATTGTTCATTTATTCATTTTGGTTTCATTCACCCTAAGAGTATGACAGGGAATCTTGAAAACATCTTCATAAACACAGACCCCTGGTGACTAGTAAGAAACATTTGCAACGGGCATCTCTACGCATGTATTTATGCCGGCTTAAAGTTAATGTGCAGTAAGTGGGAATAGACTGGCACCTACACGTGCAGGCATTAAAGCACTTTAATGCTGTGTGTGGACTAGCTTGGGACTAAAGTTAGTCCCAAGTCAGTCTACATACACAGTTTTACTGTGTAGTAAGGCATCTACATATTGTTACTGCACAGTGATTAATTGGCTGCAAGTTGCCATATTTACTGCACTGTGCAGGCATGCATATGTAGACCTACACCCATGCTGTGCAGTAGTTTTGGTTACTGCACAGTAAATGTGCACATGTAGATGCACCCAGTGGTATTCATCCCAGCATTTTACTCCTAAAATGTTTGATTTGGCTTAGTTATAGCTACAGAACAGAGTCTGTACATCTCCCACATTCTGCTAATGTGGTGGTTCTCAACATTTTTAGACTCAAGGTGGCCCTTGGAAAATGTGAGGTCTTAGTTTTCACTCATTTTTTGACTACAGAAAAATATCAGAGCAATTTTTCTATTGCAAAGAACTAAGAAAGACTGCAACAGATCAGAATGGTTTTAACATTAAGGATTCCTATTTGAAATCTCTGAGTTTATCTTGTGAATCACATGAAAGTGTTTCCACACCTAACAGTGCTAGCATTGGTTGGCACACTGCAGCACCTTTCAAAGGCACCCCAGGCTGTCATGGCACCCTAGTTAAAAATCACTGTACTAATAATTTTGCTATTTTCTGCCTCTAACTTGAAATTACTTCAGTGACCTGCTTCATTTTAATCTTCTTTTACAGTAGTTTCATTTCCTTTATTTTACTATTCTTCCATTCAGTTTTCATTTGGTTTGTGCCCTCATCTGGAACTGTGTTAAATGTTCTCCTGTAATATCCCTACTATACCAAAAGGGCATGCATATATTCTCAAAACCAACAGTAAACTGTGCCCAGACTCTGGTTGGAATAAAAGCTCCACCGTGTAAATGCATTTCAGCTCTTCTTCATATGCACACCACCTGCTTCTATAATTGTAAACTGGGACCACTGTGGGGCAAGATATGTGTGACAACAATATGCAGAGGCTAACTCAGAAACCCCATCCCAGAAGCTAGGCCTTATCTATGGCTCCTGTTGCAAAAGCCTCTGGAGTGATTTAAGTGAGTTTTAGTATCTATTCCAAGCTTCTGTTGTGTATATATTTTTGATGTAGATGCTGTACCATCTCTGCTGGACTCCAACCCTTGGTCATTGCCACATCTCTTGTTTATTTTTAATTCTATATCATTTCTCTCTCATTCAGATCGTCCTTGCTTTCTTCTCGCTTACACTGTTTTTTAAAGTGCATCAACTCAAACTATTTTTGGCCTCCATTTGTGTGGATATTTCCAAATGCTATTTATTATTTATATCTATCCAAAATGTTATCCCACATTACAGTGACACTGTTCAAATTTGATCCTGCACATGTTTTGGTGGGAAATGTACACGTCTAACAAAAATATAAGCACTCTTTTGACTCCAAAAAGGGAAGCTGCTGCTGCCTTTTGTAGAAATCCAAAACTCCCTTAGATATACTAAGAAGGAAACAAACCATGGATTTATTTTCAAGAGGATATTGTTATATACAGTGGCAGTAGCTTTGAAGTATCTACAGAGGTTCTTCTGAATGCAGACCATCTACAGAGAATGACTTCAAGCAAGAGGCCAGACAAATAAAAATGACTTTAAAGGCAATTTTAAATTGCAATAATAAGGCCCTTACAGCCTAATCCTAAATTCTGTCTTTGAAAGAGATAAATGCTCTTGCATACACTGAAAGAACAATTCTTAGCCAAAGCACTATTAAAATGCCAATATTTTATCCAATGTGAAGAGCTAGCCAGTGAGTAATATAGGCATTTGCAGAAGAGAAACTTAATGAAATTGGCACAGTATGCTGTACTTTCCTCAGTACCCACTTTGTACTGTCCAATCAAGGGGGTTAGAAAAATGAAGACAGATGGCAACTGTATCTCTCAGCCCACTGAGGCCCAAATGTAGGACAAAGACCCAACATGAAAAAGATGAGAAAGTAATTAGTATAAGCAGCTTAAAATTCTCTAGAATGATTAAATGCATTTATTCTGTTTTATTTAATAAACCATTTCTATGGACCCTCTTAAGTGTTGGCAATATAAAAATGTTCAAAAATTGAAGCTGAAACAGTAGCAAATTGGTGTGGAATCAAAGTCCTCTACAGTCTAAAATGAGGGACAGCTGAGAGAGACGATGGGAATAGATAAGAGTCCCATTACTGTAAGGCTGCCATGATCAGCTGTATTATATCCTGTCCCCAGCTCTCAAACTGGGTTATGTCGCTGAGCATTCCTGTGCTGAGATTTAGGATATTAATTAAAACCAAGAAACTGTGTTCAGACTGAAGGGCCATCCTATAGCTCTAAGTTGTAATATGTAGTGCAAGGATATCACTGGAATTTTGAAAACTCTCCCATGATTAGAGTGATACAATGTAGCATGTTTTCAAACAGTCACACATTAATGTGCATATAACATGAATTGACACAGTGCACTGTGGCAAAAATCAGTTTTTAAGCATCTCAGTGTTGTGAACTGCCATGATATGGAACAGTTGAAGAGAACTACCATATTTTCTCACAGGCAACATGAACATGCCTCAAATTAAATATGCACCTTGTTTTTGAAAGGCAGAATAAAGAAAAAAAGATGTTTTTACTTGAGAGCCTGGGGAGGCAGGCAAGAGGGGAAGGGGCAGGGAAGGGTGGAGAGGAGAGAATGTATCCGTAACCAGCAGCTGGGGGGTCCCGCATGCAGCAGGTGCAATTTTACTTTCAGTTTCCCCTGGGAGAGGCTGGAGGCAGAAACTGCTAGTACCATATTTCCATGATATTAATGTGCACTCTGATTTCCAGCAGCTGAGTGTTAGGGAAAAGATATGTGTTGTATACAAGAAGGTATGGTATGTCCCAAGACTGTCCCACTATAGCTGAGGCAGGCAATTATTTCATGTGAAGGGCTACTTAACGAACGAGGTTTGGTGAGCTGTTGAGGAATACATAGGTAGCCCTGTCCCTTGACAGGTGCCTTGCCCCCTGCCTGCCATCTTGGGACCACAAGTCCCAACCCTAACTCCTGACCTTTGCCAGTCCTTCCCCTTTTCCTCTGGAAATACTCCTTTTGGGAAGGGGGAGTTGCCATCTTAGAACGTGAAAAAACCAGATCATATGCTAAAAGTCAAACGCTTACTATGACATATTTCAATTTTATTACAAAAAATATTTTTGTCATGATTTGTGTTTGTGTAGTGTATGTGTAGAGGTGATTGCATAATAACTCAAAAATAAATTCTTAGTCTGTTATATTGTGTGGGAGGGTGGTTGGGTATGTGTGTATGGTGGAGGGTGTGTGGTAGGAGGGGTGTGGGGGATGTCTGGTGAGGGTGTTTATAGTGGGGTGTGGGGTTTGTATGGGGGGGTGTCGTGGAGAATGGGAAGGAGTTTGTGAGGGGTGTGGCTGTGTGTGGAGGGCAAAGGGTATGTTGGGAACTTGTGTGAGTGTGTGGCTCTGAAACACTGTCCTGCAGTTAAGCCAGGCAGCACTGTGGGGTGGTGTCTGTGTGTGTAGTTTGTGGGGTGGGAGGGGTGTGAGGACCCTCTCCACACTCCTCCCATGGTGCAGCAGCAGGGCAGGCACTGGAGTCTGGCTCTGCCCAGTGCTGCATATTGCAGAGAGGAGCACAGCCCCCACTGGGCCTTTTGTTTCCCCCACACACCCTGCACGTGTGGGGCACAGGAGAGAAGCCCCAGGCATTGGAGCTGGCTGCTTAGCCCACCCCAGTGCTTGCGGCTTCCCTTCTGTGCCCCACAAGTGCAGGGAGTGATGGGGAATCACATGACTCAGCAGGGACTGCACTCCTCACAGCACTGCCTAGAGCCAGGAGTCAGGCACCAGCACCGAGCAGAGACTGCGCCCCCCCCCGGCTGCTGCCTCCCCTGCTGCCTGCCAGGGCTGTGCACCATGTGGGGAGAGTGGGAGAGGTTCCCATACCCCTCACACCCACATCCTGCCCACTCAAGCTCCACACCACTACTGGCCCCCCCACACCGTATGCTCCCACCCAGCTGCAGCCCTGCCCCTGTCCCCCACCTTCCCTATCTGCCGCCCAGAGGGAACTGGGCATTGGGAAACCCTGAAGCAGCAACTCTGCCTGTGCTAGTGGGGCTGGGCCATTCAGCTCACAAGGGTGGGACCAAGGCATAATAGGATATGTTGTGGGTGCATATAAGCACCTTGCTCTCACCTTCATGGGCAGCGGGGCTGGGTGGAGCACAATTCATTGAGGGGTGCTGTGGGCCAGACGAAAGTGCCTGGCAAGCCAGATCTGGCCCCGGGCCATATTTTGCCCTCCCTTGTGCTCTGGGTTGATGTTATGATATTTCTCTGGGTGTTAGAGCTGTCAGACATAAAAGCAGCAAGGATGGAAATGGAAATGTTTGAGACGATCATTTTTGCTTGTTTGGAAAGGAGATTACAAAAAAGGAGGTTCAAATATCAGTGGCTTGACTTAAATGGAAAAGACTGGGCAACTGACAGTTCTGAATGTCCCTTTATCTTCATCTCACCATGTCATGATTAGAGTCTCAGAGGTCTTAGATCAGAGGGAAGGCTTTGAACTGTAAGTACTATAATATGGGTCCATCTACACATGCATTAGTACACCGTAGTTACTGCTCAGTGAGTTTAGTACCTGTAATAACAGGTAGTAATTCAATGCATGGTAACTGGAGCTACTGCACAATATCATGAGCACACACCTTTTTAGTGATGCTAATGCACAGTAGACTAATTCTACTGCACATTAGCACAGTAGCACAACTTTTGCCACGATGTGCTAATGTGCAATAGAATTAGTCTACTGCACATTCACCATCTTGTATAGGCTCACCCTACATGTAGGATAAGTGAGGTGGACTAAGGCTCACACCTTTATCTCTAAATTCTCTTGCATTGAGAAGTTTAAGCCTCAATCTTAATATTGTTGGGGTTTTTTTTTTTATTTCCAACTAACTGAACATTCAAATGCTTCAAAAGCATATATTAACACAAAGTTAAATTGCTGACCATGGAATCTGGTCCAGTCATTCATTTGTATGCAAAATACACCACAGTGGAGTAGTCTAAATCCTTTTTGAAGATTACAGTTCTCTCACATAAGACTGATTTGCCCTGGAAAAATAAACATTTCTAAAACCTCAGGACAAAAATAGAGCCTTTTCAAAGGTTACGCTTCTACACTATTCAGCTATAAAATAAATGCACTTGCCTTTCGAGAAGCTCATTGTTCATTACAAGCAGTAATTAAGCTGAGCATTGTACTACCCCTGGGAAGTGGGTAAGCGTTGTTGTCCTTTCTTTACAAATGAAGGAATTAAGGTACAGAGATCAAGTGATTGTTCAAAGGGAAAAGTTTGGATGGAATCCTGGCCCTCTGACTCCCAGTCCTGTGACTTACTTACAAGTCCACAGGAAGAAAAGGATAGAGTAGAATGGTGACAATAGATATAGCAATATGAGATGTAAATTAGATCTGCAGGTGGTGCAAATTCATTCATTATTTGAAAATCAGTTAGGACTTGTTTGCTTGTTAGTAAATAGGGCAAATGCTCAATTAGTAGAAATTTACATAATTCCTTTGATTTCAATTAATCTATAGCAGTTCATGCCAGCTAAGAATCTAGCCTATTTCTAATACTTTGTCTTAATTATGAATATTTGATATGCAGGCTGAGTTGTATAGTAGTGATAAGTATAGCAAGGCTGTATGCACATGTTCCAATTACCTGGCAGAAAAACTTACTTATAGACACCTGAACAGATATTTGAATGCTGAGCCTCAACAGTAGAGAGCCTGTCATGCTAATCCTGTGCAGCCAGGGGACTCTGCATACACATCTCGGCACGCTCTGTGGGTTCCCTCGGAGACAGATGGCAGCAGTACACAGGGCAACCCTTATTTGCCTACTCAGGCTGCCTGTGTCTCCTTGCAGAGAGACAATGTGAGATTGTGAAGGGGCTGTGTTGTGATCTTTTCCCTACTCAGCTGGACCAACACAGTCCAGTGAACAACACAGTATCTCCCAAGGGAGGGACAGGGGGCAGAAACAAAGCACTCTGGGATGCTAGAGGACTGTGCTGTGGCTTCTGTCAGAAGAGAATATGTACAGACATTCATTCTCCCAAAAGCTCTCCTGGTTGTTCCCAGATTATTTTTCTCCTAGAGCAGCATTTTTGGTCTGGGAGAAAAAATCCTGGACATACGTACTCTTGTAATTCCTTCTGGGAGAGCAGTGATACTCCCAAAAGAAACTAAGTGTCTGAACCTTACTTTAGAGTCTCAAGAGGTTGCTTTTTGTCCGTGACTTGAGCATTTCTGATGTGAATGCTTCCATGTACAAACCTCACATCTGTTTTCTATGAACTCTCATGTACAGGACCTAAAAGTCAGTTTCTGCAGCAGTTGATTGCATAGATCTCTGTAGAAAGCAAACTCACAAAGGTTACATGCATAGTTGAGAATGAGTTTTAAAATGGTAGTGAATATTCTTGGGAATGGTTTTACAGCATTCTGCCAGCGCTTACAGAAAGCAATAGTATTAGACTTGCATGATTTGGTTTTAGGTTTAACTCCAAATTTGAAGCAGAAGTAAAAAACCCAAGCTGGTTTTCCCCAGGGTGTAGTCCATTTGGTGTTATTTCATAGTCGCTTTTCATTCACTAAGATTTTGTTTGTTCCATATCATGACATTCACACATGGGCGCATTCTCAATTTCAATCACAGTTCCCCGCGCTCCATTTCTGAGTGATTTTTTGAAAGCTGCATTGTAACCACAATACTTTGTTTTTCACTCTAATCAGTGGGTTTCCAAAGTTATATATCTACTTCCCAGCATCCAGCCAAAGTAGTCATATGGGTTCCTGAAGCGAGAAGGATGGATTTCAAAGAAGGGAGCTTTGGGCCCACATGATGGGATCCCTTTCAGCCCCAGGGATCCTTTAGTATCAGTAGATCAGGGGAAGGAGAGAAAGGGAAATGTAGAATGATAACACTTAGGTGTTATCAGCCTGCAGGAGGCTTCTTCCCTATATTGTATCTGTCCCTGTCTCCTCCCCTATGTTGTACCTCCCCATGAATGCAGAGATATTCCTGGAGCTGGACCCTACGCTATGCAGCAGATGTATTATTTGCATTCTGGCATTTAGTCCCCTTTTTTGTGCAGCAACATAAAACCAGTTCCACACCCTGAGGGACCTCAGCCTTAAAGAAGAAACCTGGATTTGCTGCATGGAGCCTCGTTAAACTGACCTGCTATGCCTAGAGCCAATAGAAAACAAGTCAGGAGAGTAGGTGTGTGAGAGGAACAACTCTGTGTACATGTCCCAGTTTTTGGTATAAGAAAATAACATTAAAACCACACTGATGTTTTTAGGTAGCTTCTTTTTTTTTTTTATTCAACTTTATTTTGCCATCTAGATTTTTTCTAAGCTGCTTTCTGCTGAATGTAATAGGAGAAAGGTAAATCTGCTCTTACTAATGACTGAAGCTCCTGATCAATGAAACCTACGTCTTTGTTGCTTTGTCTCACTGACAGCCTCTATATTTTAACAAGATGTTTTGGGCAATTATACTGTGGAAAGTTAAATATCTGCTGCTCCCTCATCTAATTTTATGTATTTATCAGCGTGCCTCAACAATATTTCTTTCTTCTTAAGGGCACCAGTGAAGGCAATGTAAGACCTGAAAGCACAAGCTATCCATGCTGCATCTATTGCATCAGGGGGCAGCCTTTTTGCCAGGCATGCCACAGATTAGCCCTGCATCCTCTTCAAGTGCCGATCTAATCCATTTCCCCTACCCAATCTGCTGCTTTGCTTTCTGCTTCCTGCCCTGTGCTCCCTACACAATATGCTGCTCTTCTTTCTACTTCCTTCTCTGTATTCCCTGCCCCATCTGCTGTTCTGCTTTCTGCTTCCTGCCCTACTTGCCATTGTGCTGTTTGTCCCCTCCCTGATTTGCCATGTGCCCCCCCCCCCCCACACTCATATACTGCCCATGTAACTTGTGACACTCTTACTGCAGACTGGCTGCCCCTGATCTACTATTTAGATAAGAGTATTGAATTCAAAATATACCTAGAAGCTTGGAAAGATATGATTTTTTTGTCCAGTACAGCTGTGCCTTTTATGTTTATAGTACCTTTTAATCCATTTACATAAACAAGAATAACATCATTCTAATCCAAGGTGAAAGATAACAGCTGTTTAACAACGTGCAGCAATGCTATGTGACAGTTTAAGGCCATAAATGAAGAATTTCTTCCCAGCTGAAACTGCTAGCAGAATTTAGGTCAATAGAATATAGATACCAAACACAAATTTGACAAATACACCACTGTCAATATCACTACAGACATGACAAATGACATGGAGTCTTAGGCTAGGGGCAGACATTCAAAAAGCCTGAGCCTGAATTGATTCAATTTTTGCAGGTTAGTCTAACCTGGCTAGGCTAAATCAGGTTCCAACCATATAGACAATCCCTCTGAACTGAGGAAATTCAGGCATATGCCTGCAGTGGCTCAGGCTGTAAGCTGGGGGCACTGAGGGGGGCATGATCAGGCCCTGGCAGGGCTCTGATTAGGAGGGATGTGAACCCACAACCTGCCTGCAGTCCCATCCTTTTCCCCTGTTTGCTACTCAAGTGGTGGGAGTGTTGCCAGCCTGCAGCCCTGGACTAGCACTCTGAGGTAAGTGGGGGTGTGCAGTGCATGCATCTGTTAATAGTTTCATAGTAGTTTCATAGTATCTAGAGTCGGAAGGGACCTGGGCAGATCATCTAGTCCGACCCCCTGCCTTGGCAGGAAAGAGCACCAGGGTCAGATGACCCCGGC
>JAGPOW010000261.1:176637128-176657883 GCA_030014935.1 Caiman crocodilus
CTGATCCCCCCTGACCAGTTTGTAGCAGGCCACAAGATCCCCCCTCAGCCTTCTCTTGTGGAGGCTAAACAGGTTCAGGTCCCGTAGCCTCTCCTCCTCCTCCATAATGATATGGAGCTTTTCACTCTGCCTCCCTGCTTCTATACACTGTGTGCAGCAAACTAACAGACAAGCAAGCTGGGGCAGGGGTAAAGGGGGAGCTGATAATAGTGTTTATCACCCTTATCTCAGTGTTTACTGCCCCATTAAGAAAACAACAGAGAGATGTTACCAGCTATTATTCAGTACATAGTCAGCATGTGGTCTGCTGGCTAATACACAGACACCTCAGCAAAGGCAGAGGGAAGGGGGGAATTTGTGCTTAGCAAAGAGTGGTGAGAGGGAGGGAGAGAAGAAAACATCTCTTCTCAAACATTTCCAGGGAAGGACATTAAGCTACCAGTTGGTTAGCAACAAAAAACCTGTCTGCCTTTGCCTCTCTCACAGCATAGACTGTAACCAGCATGTGGTCTGCTAGCTAATCCAGATGTGTTTGCTAAAGCAGAAGGGCAGGAGCACCACGGAAAAGCCAGACAGATGCAGAGGGGAGAGCCCAACTCTGATGTGTCCCAGCCCAGAGAGCATACTGGGATGCTGGGAGTGTCTGGTTTATCTTAAACCAACAAGGAGTCTGGGACAGACATTGCATAAACAAATTTGAGCCAAATCAGTTAAGCCTGACACTACATTCAACCTACATTCAAACCTGTTTCAGCCATTTGCAAAGTGGTTTATATGCACTGAACACCTGTTTTGTTACACGGTTAAGCCAGTTTCTGATCACTTAAACCAGTGTAATGTCTGCCTCTAGCCTTAATGACCTCAAACGGACATGACCTCAATTTTGTATCTGGGGAGGGAAAAAAAAAGAAAAGGTATCAGGCAGGAGTGTGAATTGGACTCAAGGAAGTTACTTCATAGTAAGAATGGTGTAAGTGAGAACAGAATCAGGTCCTTTTATACAGAGAGCTCTGTGTATAAAAGGGCAGGAAGGCATGCACTTTTTATGATCTGTTCTTTTTATTTTGTTGAGGATTTATTTCCACATGATTTGTGACTTTAAAAATAAGAATACAATGACAAACCAGAGCTAAACAATATTGTTATCTTTCGATTTTAATTAAATAATATAAAATGAAGAAGCCTTACCTAAAATCGTGGGGCTCTTTCAGCCTTCATTTTATGAACATGTCACTTGATAAACTGTTTGCCCTTTCTTTTATTTGTAGGAGACCTGACACAGTGGCTTACATGACAACACCAAAGCAAATGCACTCCAATGTCATGGAAGTGCTACAGTATCTAGACTCTCATCTTCCCAAAAGGAGCCATGTGATTTTAATGGGCTTGGTAGATGGTGGCTTTCTGTGGGATCATTTACACAACAGATACCATCCTCTTGGTAAATATGAAGCCTTGTTTTTAATTTCCTACTGATGAATCCTAAACTGTACTGATGTACATTACCAAAAAGTTTTGGGTCATTGATGTCAACCATAACACCAGTCTTGGATTTGGCTCAGTTCATCCCAAACTGCAGTCTGACTGGTAGGGTCATTGTGTCTGAGAAGTTGCTTTACCTAGAGTTAAGCAGTGTAATTTATCTCAAAGGCTCCCCTCATCCAGGTTTGAGTGAATAGATAAAACTAGTCAAGTCCATGTCTGGGCTTTCAAAGCAAACATTAACTGATGAAATTCTGTAAAACTAATATCACAATCAATTTGGCCTATTTTCTCCTAGCAGAAGTGCAGTTGTGACAAGTCAAACTTCATAACAACAAGAACATGCTTTGGCTTTCTTTACCATATCATTGTAATAAGATCCAGGGCCTTTAAGAGCTCAGGGATAATTCTTATAAGTTCTTCATCTAAGAACTCAGATGCTGCTATATCTCTGACCATTTATGAATAACTTACTCCTTTACTTAATGTTATACCAAACAAGGGAAACATTATTAAGAAAGGCTTATATGACACTCTCTATTTTGCCAATGTATTTGACTTAAGATGGGTGCTTGCTGGCTCCTATCAATAGAGGGGAAACCTAACGATGTCATTAAACTGTAACATGACAACTCTTCAAAACTTCTGCAATAGAGCTGTGCGAAGATTCAGTAGCTGATTAGATTCAAATGAGATTCAGCCCAATTCGGGGACTGAATCTCCAAATATGAATTGAATTGGGAGACCAAGTAAAATCTCTGAATTGATTTAAAGCATCCAAATCAATTCAGAAAAGCTTCAGAAAAAGATTTGGCCAATTTGTAGATTCAGCCATAGACTAAACAAGCAGCTGACAGCTGCCTCCAGTTGGCAAGTCTGTTGGGGTTGGGGGAGTGGAAAGGAAAGGAGTGTGGGGGAGGGAGGGATTGGGGCTGGGTCCATTGCAGCACAATGGACAAACTGCTCAGCTGGGGTGGTGGGGCACGTTACTTGGGGAAGAGGGAGAGGGCGTGGGATGTGGGTGCAGCAGCACTGGGAGTGGGAGCTCTGCCCTGCTGCTGCTTGCCCAAGTGGGGCCAGGGTGAGGAGGGGCAGGATGTGGGTGCAGCTCACTCCAGGCAGAAGGGGGCAAGTGGCAGCAGGGCATGGGCCCCACTTCCAGTGCTGCCGCACCCACATCCCACGCCCCTCCATACTGCCTGGCAAGTGGTGACAGGACAGAGCCCCCGCTCCCAGTGCTGATGCGGGCGTGGCAGCACTGGGAGTGGGGGCTATACACTACTGCTGCCCAGACCAAGCTGTGCCTACATCGCGCTTACCCTACCCCCATGCAGGCTGGGCAAGTGGGAGCAGGGCAGAGCCCTGTGACTCTCCTCACTGGGGCAGAGGCAGTCACAGCTAGAGGAGCCATGGGAGAAGCCCCCATGGATGCCCTGCCCAGCCACATCCCCTGCCTGGCCCAGCCTCCCAGCACGTTAAGGAAAAAAGCAAAGCCCTGCATTTACCTTCTCTGGCAACAGCGATTAGAGGCCTCTGAGTCTTTGTGGCAGAGTGCCCCCCATGCAGCATGGGGCAGTGGGGATCACCATCCCCTACATGAGCTGGACCTCCCAGTTCTATTCCCCAGGTCTCTGATCATTCCTTCAGCTGTTCCCAGGTGCTGTGGCCCCCAGATCTGCTCCTGGGCTTTCAGCCAGGCTGCTGCTGCCAGCTGGGGAAATAGTCCAGAACCGCTGTCATCACCAGCTTGCAGTGGCAGCCTGTTGTCACCCTGCATCATCCAGGCACCCATGCCTCCTGGGAAGAGTTGGGGGAAGCAATCAGAGAACTGGGGGAAAGACTGGGGAATTGCAGAATCAAATCGGGAACTGGGGGAATGTTCAGGGATCTGAATATTCCCCCAACCCCCCTTCAGTTCCTCAGTTGCCTGTTCAGTTCCCCCGCCCCCAGTTCAATTCCCCAGCCCCTGCTTCAATTCCCCAGCTCCTGGTTCAATTTGCCTGAGAGTTGGGGCAGCTCCATGTCTCGGCCAGAGGCCAGAAGTGTTCAGCCCTGGCTCCTAGACAGCGTGCAGCATCCTGCTGAGCCGAGCTGCAGCTGTGCCATGGGGCAGGTGTAGCACAGGTTGGGGGGTGGTCGCCACTGCCCTGTGCTGCACGAGTGTGGGGTCTGCCACAAGCACCCAAAGGCCCCAATCACTACTCCTGCCACTGGTGAGTGCGGGGTTTTTTGTTTGTTTTTTTTTAAGTGCCAGGAGGCTGGGGCTGGGCAGGGCAGCAATGGGGGCTTCTTCTGTGACCCCCCCACAACTGGGCAGAGGCAGGCACAGCCAGAGGAGCAGCAGGAGAACCTGCAGCCACTCAGCTGCGTCTGCCTCTTTCTGCCTGATCCAAATCACCAAATTTCTCTGAATCAGCACCAAATCTTCTGAAGCTGATTCAGCTGAATTAATTCAGGACAGTGATCCAAATCTCCAAATCAAATCACAGTCCCCTGAATTGACAAAATCTAAATCCAAATCAAATACTTCCCTATTCACACAGGTTTGTTCTACAGAATTTCTCTTTCCCAGGGTCACTCTGTTAACTATTGGCACTGATATAACAACCTGAAAAGGCTGACAATTATCTATCATGTGCTACATTATCCTTCAGAGAATTTGCAGGTGTCTTTTCTTAGTTCATGAAGGAATGAAAAATCTCCTTTTCTATTTCAATTGGACTATAAACCCTTTTAGTAGGCTACACAAACTGGGCCATTGTGTTACATGATGAATTTCAGAGGCTGTCTGTTGTGTATTTAAGTTAGTGTTTGAATTCAGTCACCCACACAGACATACCTATCCCCTCTATGACAGGAAAATTGTTTCTACCTTTTAAAGCTAACCTCTCCAACTAAGAGTGTACAGAGTCACCTTCAATCTTCCTCTTGGATTTGAAATGCCTAAATTTGTTTGGAGAGTGAAAGATGTGTTAATGGATAAAGCATCAGTCATTCACCTCTGAGAGCTGAACAGACTATTATGACTAAGCTTGCACTGCAGCTGAATTGACTATGAAAGGAGAGGGAGGCGTATGTGTGTGGGAATAAAAAGAAAGGTTCCTGTGGAAAATTCATGCTGGTACTACCATTAGTATACTGGGAGCAAATCTGAGTCTTGCACATGAATAACTCTCACTGACTTTTGTGGGAGCTTCTTGATTCCTGAATGTAGAAAAGCAGCCTGGGTCACCTTACTCGTGACCAGTCCTAGTGAATGAGACTACTGAGCAGACTGAAGTTACCAGGAGCTGGTGAACTACATACTTTCGGTATCCTTTATCTCTGAGGATAAAGATTTAGGGCGAGGTCCTATTCAAACTATTGGGCACTTAAGTGAACCTAGGTTAAAAGGCCTTGCTACATGTTCAAATTAAAGCTGAACAGAAACCAGTTATGGAGTTGTTACATGGTTTCAGGTACTAATTTCATAACTAAAGTTGGCTCTTTTTATAGCTGGATAGTCATTTTTATCATGGGATAATTACTTTGCATGTGTAGCTGGTCTAAATTTATTGCACAATTGACCTTTAATCACATAATATGTGTAACATGTAGGAGGGGCCTAAATGTGATTGTTTTCTATCCCAATTGAGTCCCTGAAAAATCATTCATGCATCTACTTTTAAAGCATGTTGTCACTGTAGCCTTAAGACTAGGTCATAAAAAAGCAGGGAAGAGAAGGAGGAAGATCCACCCTGCTTTCGTATTAGCAGTTTTTCAGAGTCTCAGACAGGATGAAATAGTTACCTGATTCTTCTTTGGCATCTGATAGGTGGAATAGAAAGTAACCAGAAAGTAGATTTTGAAGAATATTAGCTGTAAACCATGCAAAGTTAAACTCTCTGTCTTTTTCAGGTCAGCTAAATAACGATGTCACCTATAAACAGCTCTATTCATTCCTAAGCTGTCTTCAAGTAAGTTGTCCCTTTTCAGTTGATCAGATAGCCTTTTTTTTTTCCTTCTTCCTTTCTTTCACTAAAACAGTATTTTCGTGATCACGCAGATGAGTCCTTGCAATGGCTGGATGTCTTCAAATGAAACCCTCAGGAACTTCACATCAGAGGTATGTCTGAAGCATTTGAAATTATTTTTCATCATCTCCTTTTAAAGGGATTGTTTTAGATGATTTCAGCAGTTTTCTCTGAAGCATATAAATCTGAAAGAGGATGAATAGATTATAAGGGTACCATCATAAGGGACCTATTCAGTTTTTACTAGAGAACTGATCTAGCATTACTCAGAGAAACTCTTCTTAAGTCAGTTCCAAATTGCACAAGCAAAAAATTGCCTAAAAATTGGATTTGGCCTCAGGTATGTGGAATGGTACGACTACAAACTAATGCCAGTGAAGGCTGGTTTTAAAAACCACCCTAAAAATGTCATGCTACACATGGTAAATGAAGCATCTGAGTACCACATGATTTTAGCCATTTATTTTCTCCAAATATAAAAATATATTTTATTTCCCTCCCCTGAAGCTACATAATAGAACAAGTCACCCAAATATTGTACAAAATAGCAGCTGGGGGCATACAGTATTTGTGTTAATGTTTCTATTCAGTAGACAAAAAAAATGCCCCACATTTTTCAAAAATTTACTCACACCTTGCACTACAATGCATGTTATCAAACACATACATAAATCTTTTCAGGATTTCAATCTGTATATTTATAAAATACAATAAAGAGTCTTATGTATATACAAATTCTTGAACAATTCATATGTCTGTGGAAACTGTTCAACTTTCTAAGCTCTTATCTGAAAATAATTATGTTCTTATTTAAACTGTGCACATTAAGTATTAAGGAGATTCTGATCTCCATGATCACCAGTGGAAATCATACTGGGCACATAAATTAACTAGAATCCATTAAAGTCAATGGGGTTACTCTGAATTTATACAGCTGAGATGAGAATCTGTCACTGGATATGTAAGTACTAACATGCATAGTACCAGAATGGACAAGGTTTAAGGAAAGAGAGAATTTTACCTCTGGAAAAAAGTCTCATTTCAAGCCATAAGAGGAATGAAGATGACTGGGCTTCTATCCATCAAAGGAGCCTGCAAAATGAGGCATTTTGAATGCTGAAAGTGGAAGAGAACTAGTACTAAAAGAACTTACTTTGATTTTAAAAGTAATAAAACCCATACCTTACTAAACAACTCAAAATGATGATAACTGATTAGGCCCTTTTGTAATCCCTGGGTAAACTCTGCAACATATTCAGGGCAGCATCCTAAAAGTGTGATAGATAGTACAGAAAGGTAGTTAACTTTGATGGTCTGAAGTCAGCCACCCTGCACTGCCTTCTGCATGTATCATTACAAATATCCTGTATAATGAAGGACCCAGATTTTGCCCAGTTTCATACTGTAGATAATTATGTCCATTAAATAGGAATCATTAGATTTGTTTTAATGGCTTTTCTCTTTCCAGTTACAAAAGCTGAACCCAAGTAAAGTGGCATCAGTGGCAATAGCAATCTTTTTATTTCCTTGACTTTTCAGAGAGCTTTACAACTTTCCAATGTCCTGAAAGAAATAGCAAGATCTGAGAAGTTTGCCAGCTTTGATATTTTCTATATGGATTTCCCACTGAAGAAAAGTAAGTTGTTTTCTTGTGGCTGAGAGTGCTGTTAAGGTAGCACATTAGCTTTTAAGAAAAAGAGCCTCATCTTGCTTAACAGCAGCACTTTTGACTGACTGGCATCTGTAGGTTTCCAAGTGATATATGCAATTTTGGGTGGATGTGTAGAAACCTGAAAAATATGGAGTGCTCTGGACATCTCAAAGGGGACTGAGTGGTACCCCCCAGGGAAGATAGCATATTCAGCTCCAAGCAGCTTGAAAATCTGAAGATGCCTAACAGTTCACTTATATTAAATAGTGCTTTTCACCCAAATCTCTTAAAAGCATTTACATGCATAAATAAATGTAGGCCTTACAACACCTTTGTGAGGCACCATGGGTAAATAGAGGTTACTATCAGCTCAGCATTCTTGCTGCGAGGGGTACTCGAGTCTGAAACAGGCTTCTACCTGAGCTATTCCAAGTCTATTGACCCTGGGGGCATGCTGCAGGATACATCAATTTAGACAGGCTGCTGCAGGAATGTGCTTTTAATTTAATTAAAATCAAATGTGTGGAAGTGAGAAGGAGTTTGTTTCTCTGTAGGTGTAATCAGATTTTGGTTTTATAATTTTTGGCATTTGCACCTTAGTTGCATAGTCCTTTTTATTTTTTCTAAATGTCTCAGAATAATTACAACTGGGGTTTTTCAAGATAAGCCTCAACACATTTCAGTAATGACAAAACTAAGATTTAATAATGAGGAAGTGATTTACCCAAACTTGGAAGCTGGTAGAGGCTTGAATGTCATTTCCCGCAACTTTCTAGGACAAGAGAATTTGAGGGGAGGGAAAGAGCAACCAGGAACATCTGTACAACCAGCTGCTTTTCCAGTGAACTTTAGGATATACGTTCTTGTACTGGCTAAGGATAATGCAAAACTGGAAATAAAACTGGAGTTTCCTACCTTTCCAATCCTCTGGCCTACCCCATAGACAACACTGGCTTCCCCTCTCCTGTCCTCCTTTTCCCCTCCCCTCCACCATTCAGTATTTCTTCCCTGTTATAATTTTATCGTAGAGAAAGAGTCTTTCTGAACAATCTTAATTTAATACTTTTTAAACATCCATGATCATTTTTAACCAAAAAAACCCTTGACATTTACTACCAATCCAGACGATTCTAATAAAAAGCAACTGCTGCTATATACTGTGGGACACAAGATTTTCTAGGTTGGAGTTTATGATCATCTCTGTATGCCTGAGACTGCACAGATGGTCACCATGAATTATAAAATATTACATTGCTTGACAGGCTTTATATTGCATTCTGGGATAAAGAGTTCATCAACAAGATTAATTTTTCTCAACCTATTTTCCGACCTAAATAACGCAGATGACACCCTCCAAAGTCAAAGTGTTCTAACAAGTTAATCTTTTGCATCTGATAGGCTGGGTTTTTATATAAATAAAACTATATAAAGGAAAGAAAGCTCAATACCTTACTTACTTTAGTACCTAAATAGACCTGGAAATCTGACCCTGAGAGTAGGTGCTAATCTCTTTTGAAAATGAGACTAAGAAGTAATTTTACAATTAAGAATTTAACCTGAAATTCTCCTTTTTGATATAGTAAGAGCTCTGCATGTGCTGTAAGCTCTCTGAGGTCACCAGCTGATTGGCATAGGCTTTGGTGGGACTCTGGTGTCCAGTGGGTGAACCACTCATCACTTCTTTTCCTCTGTTGCTGAATCCAGTGAGGTGGGGGAGCAGGAAGTGGGAAGAGGAAGAGAGAGGGAATGGCATCAGTACACTCCTTTGTATAATTCCTCTATATGCCAGGGACTTAAAAGAAACGTTGCACACAGTGTTGAACATTGTGATGCCCAAATCCCTTTGTAGATTTAGCCTTTAGTTATTTACCATGTAATAGCAGTCCTCGACTAACGATGTTTCAAGTTCCAACAAATGGCACTTACGACCTTTATAAATTTACACCGTTTTGAGGTTCCAATGCTGGTTTCAACATTATAACACTAAACACAGCTGCCTCCAGTTGGTAAGCCCCTTGTGGTAGGGGGAGAGGGGAGGGGAGGGGTGTGGGGGGCAGATCAACACCCCCGCAGCGAGGAAGGGATTGGGGCTGGGGCTGGGGATGGGATAGGGGCTGGGCAAAACCTGCCCAGTCAGGGCAGGGGGGCTCAGGGAGGGGGTGGGGTGGCTCCTGCTGGTGTTTACCACCAGTCCAGGAGCAACTCATCTGACGGCTGTTACCTCTGCTCCCACTGCCGGTCCGGGAAGGCATGGGGTGGGAGTGCGCCTCCAGATCTGCACAGGATAGGTGGGGACGCGGATGAACCGGGCTGTGCTTGGGTTGACTGCAGAAGGTGCTGGGAGCAGGGGCTGTGCCCACCTGCCACTTCTCCAGCCAGGGCGGGGAGGAGCCACTGCACTGCTTCTGGACAAGTGGCACACAGCAGCAGAAGCCATCCCGGCCTCCCTGTGCCTCTCAGACAAGCAGCGGCTTCATCCCGCTTCAACCCACCCTGCTGTGGCTGGGTGAGTGGTGGCAGGGCCTGGAGGGGTGCGTGCCTCCAGACTGGGGTGGGGCAGGTGGGGCCAGAGCTGCACCAGGCTGCAGTCTGAGCAGTCAGTGGGGGCTATGGGGGCTACAGTTAATTTTAGAGTGGCTGTAGCCCCTCCTGTAGCCCCCACTTCACCACCCACCCTGCCCCAATCCAGGGGCACATGCCCCCCCATGCCCTGCTGCCACTTACCCAGTTGGCAGGGCATGGGAGAGACATGTGCCTCCAGGGGGGGTGGCCCAGAACAAAGCCACTGATCATCGGGGTGGTGTGGGGAGGCCACAGCAGCTCCCACTGGTGTGCACCACTTGTCTGGAGGCAGTGCAGCAGCTCCTCCCTGCCTTAGCTGGGCAAACAGCTGGAGGGCATAGCCCCTACTCCCAGCACCTTCCACCGCCCACCTGGAGCGCAGCCCAGCACAGCACAGCCTCAGCCCCAGACCCACCCACCCCATGAAGATCCTGGGGCACATGCCCCCCCCATGCTTTCCTGGACCAGAATGGATGCAATGGCAAGAGCTGCTGGACAAGCCACTCCCAGACCAGCAGCACACAGCAGTGGGAGCTGCTCCCCTACTTCCCCGCACTCCCCCTCCCCCGCCCCAGCTGGGCAGCTTTTGCCCCAGCCCCTGTCCCAGCTCCAGTCCCACACTCACTGTGGTGGGCTGATCTCCCGCCAACACTCCCCATCCCTCTCCCCTTCCCCCCACCACAACAGACTTACCAGCTGGAGGCAGCTGTGTTGTACATCGTAAAGGAACCTATTGTAACATTGTTCCTATGGGAAAATTGGTTCTGAGTTATGACGTTTCAACATAAGACATGGTTTTCAGGAACCAATTGCATTGTACGTCTGAGGACTGCCTTTACTTGACTTTGGTGCCTATTACTTATTCAATGTGCAAACTATTTTACAATGTGTAAATCTAATTATAGATTTACAGGCTTAGTAAAAAAAAACATACTAATGCAATCTGCTATTCTTTATAATGCAACACTAAGGGCTCTGCTATACATTCAAATTAAAGCTGGATAGAAACCAGTTATAGAGCTGTTACATATTTTCAAGCAATAACTTTACAGCTGATTGGCTGTTCTTACATAGCTTAAGGGTCATTTGTATCATGTGATAATTACTTTGTACATGTGGCCTGTCAAAAATTATTGCTCAACTGACCACTTAATTGCATAATATATGTAATGTATAGCAGGGCCCTAAATAAACCACATAAAACCATTCAATACTCATACAGATGTTTTCTTTGAACTGCACCTTATGCAGACATATATGCTAATAAAAGCTTTTACTTAGTAATCTAATCATCTCCCGAATTCTTTCTTAAAGAGTCTGTCAAACACCAGCTAGGGCAGCTGACCTACTTTTTCACTTTTTAGCTGAAGTTGTCGCTAATCCCTTCTAGAGTCTCACAACATTAAATATTTAACAGTGGTTGCATTGTATTACCAATAAATTGTTTTTAGTACTGTCTATACCGCCATGCATAGGAAGTCCCAGCTTCAAAGGATAAAATTCAGGTGCAGGAAAAATTATTATTAAAATGCAGAAAAAACTCTTATTTTTCTGCATTTGATCTCTACAGTGCTACATCTGTGGATATGCAGGTTCAGCCAGACTCTAGCCCAAGAATGTATTAGTTCATCTAAGGAGGGACACCCTACACAATTTTAAAAATTATGTATGTAACCAGGCACTAGCTCTTAGGTGGGCAATAGATAGTGACAGAGTAGATATCAGCTCTCATCCAGATATTGGACATATGTATCCAGGGTCTAGTTTATGGTCTTTTAAATGAAATACACCATGCCAAATTTAGGCCTGGTGTAAATGGGTTGAGATTGCTCATCAAGTATATCTTGTTTGGAAACCTTATTGTTTATACCAAGTAAAACATAACCTTAAAGCCACTAAGTAACATGACAGGGGCCAAATTCAGAGCACAAATAGTTGGCTATCCTTATGAAGTTAATAATCTTAAAACACCATTAAAATATCAGTATTCTGACTGTCTATGATCCTATCTTCAGTCTTCTGCAGTACTCAGTGAGGTATATTTGGGATCCAAGACTCATGTCAGGATCAGGACGGGAGTCATAGGCATTCAAACTTCAGAAAGCTGCTCTGGGATTAGGGGTCAGGATTCCAGGTCTCTGAGACTCTAGAGTGGTGATTCTCAACCAAAGTGCTTGGGCACCTGGTGTGTCACCAGACCATTTTGAAAGATGCCGAAAGGTGTGAGGACATAGGCGGGTAATTGTAGATTCAGGCTTGCCCTTGCTTGGCAGATCTTCCACCCCCACTGTCTAGTACATAAGCACTGTAATATACCAATTAGTTTTTAAAATTGGGTGCCATTCAGTTCACAAGTTATGGGAGCCTCCAGTCTAGTGAGGTTTGCTTCAAATCTAAAAAGGTTGAGCACCACTGCTATAGAACATAATGGGCTGTATATTTCATTTGAAGTGAAACAGACTGGGCACATCTACATGTTCATTAATTTGCCCTAGCTACTGCGCATTTAGTTTAAAATTTCCTTAATGAAGTGCTACCTGAATGCACAGTAACTAGAGTTACTCCACAGTAGTACTTGTGCATGGTTATTTTATTCACTTGATTGAGCATTAGCCTAATAACACTGCATAGTAGGCTATTAGCACAGCTTTTAATTGCCATGCTACTGTACAGTGTTATTAGGCTAATGCACAGTAAGCGTCTCATGTAGACTTGCCTACTGAGAAGTAAAAGGTCTGTATTTTGACTGTGGCTTTTCCAACACGTGTAACTATCAGCCAGACACTGGCCCCTAGGCTTACTTGTAATTCAATGAAGAGTGAAAAATAATGTAAATAATGAAAAGTTGGGTCATCCTATGCTGGGGAGGAAATCACATGACAGGAACAGAACTGCCACAAAACTCTTCAAGGAGAAACTCACTGAACATGAAGCTCTAGGTATTTTACAAGGAAGTAACCTGTTGATGTGGACACACTTTAACCTCACCATTCCTGTTCTCACTGGGGTGTGTAGTACAGCTAGAGGTGCTGATATACCTTGCCAAAGTGATTGTATGTACTCCACACACTAAAATGCAAGGCCTGTGTGCGTGAGGTGCACTTTCCTCCACTGTTTATCTCAGTCATAACCTGTAAATTATACCACTGGCATGGCTTAGAAATCTCATCCCAGTCTCTGACCTAGCTGAGCTGCCCCCAGTGCCAGGCCTTTTTGTGTGGGTGTTTACACGCACACATCAAGTTTGATGTGCCCCAGCCAGCTGTTTTTTGTCTTGGAAATACTGTTCTCGTGAGGGATGGGAGCATAGACAGGTATGCCACCTCTATACTATCTAGAGATTCCCCTCATGCCATTTTTTCTTTGGGACATGAGAAATAACACTGAAAAAGAAACAAAGAAGAGAAACTTATTTTTAGAAAGTGGAAACTATCATAGCTCCGTGTGTGTGTGTGTGTGTGTGTGTGTGTGTGTGTGTGTAATACTCAAACCCATTGGCTAGAAGGGCTGAAAGGCCCATTGAACACATAGGACCAAAGCTAGCACAAATGATTGTAGCTCCATGGCAATCAAGAGCACTACAGTGATCAACACCAACTAAAGACCTGGTCTGTAGTCTGAGACGCTTGAGACCATGAGGGATATAGTTTTAAAACTAACCGCTCTCCTGCCCTATTTCATTGTAAGGTTATTAACCTACTTCCCAGATAAGCAAAATTCTATATATATATATAGATAAAGGATTTAGTCATCTATCTCTCTGTGTGTGTGTGTGTCTGTCCATAATGCTCTCGGAGCACTCTGATTGGTTGTCTCAGCAGCCAACCATAATTCTTACTGAAACAACCAATTAGAGTGCTCCACACAGACAGACACACAGATACAGCCAGATGTGGGGAGGGGGGGGTCTCGTGGGGCCAGATGCGGGGAGGAGGAGGGGTGGCACAGGGCCGAATGCAGAGTGGCAGCAATGCAGGGCAGTGGGTGGCAGCAGCCACCCACCATCCTGTGCTGGAAGGGGCCAGGATACAGGGCCAGATGCAGGGGTGGGGTGTTGTGGAGCTGAATGAAGAGCAGGGATGGGTAGTGTGTAGCCAGATGCAGATTGGCAGCAGTGCAGGGTGGTGGGTGGCGCTAGCCACCCACCGCCCCATGCTGGGGAAGGGGCACGCAGGGCAGGGCTGGCATGTGGGGCTGGACACAGAGTGCGGGGAGTTGTTTGTGGCTGGATGCAGAGCAGCAGCAGTGTGGGCTGGTGGATGGTGGTGGCAGCCACCACGTGCAAGCTTCTCCGCCTTCCCCTGCTCCTGGGAGGTGGCAGCAGAGGCATGGGGTGGTAGTGCATTGTGCTCCATCCCACTGCCCCTATCCCCGCTGTCATCTTGAGGGGAACTCACTAGTAAATAAATAAAATATATCTGCTCAGGCACCAGCACAAATTCCATGATGAACTGGTCATCATCAGTCCAGTACACCTATAATCTTTCCATGGTCTGTTCATGCTTATGCTTCCAAAAACCCAAATGTATAATATATATCCTAACTGCATAAGGTAGGAGTGCAAACTAAAGGTATCTCCATATGTGCTCTAAAATATACCTCACCTACACTTTTTTCTAATGTTAGTGCCTAAAATAATTTAAATTATGACAGCTCAATGTAGTCTTACTTTAGATAGACCATCTCCTACACTAAAGTGCATAGCATGGAAGCATGTTTGTATAATGCTGTTATGCCCCATATTCTTCATTAAAATAAGTTGTGTAACATGTGAGGCTTATGTTGTGCTGAATTTGAATATAAATACTTCATTTAAGTGGGGATTTGATCACAATTGTTCCTGGCATAGCGTAAGTTGAATGTATACTGTGTTACAAATTTGTGATATGTTATAAAAAAGAATTCTTTGCCTTGCAGCATTTTCTTCTACAGTATATTTAGAAATTGAGAGTTTTATTCTTCAGATAAATTGGGAATAAGTATATTAAAGTTGATGTATGCAAACTCAGAATTATGCACTGGCGCATTTCTTTTTAGCTCATTCTAGTAAACTGTACCAACACTGCAACAGCAGCAGAGATTCTAGGTCAGATTGTTTAGCCTGGCAGGAGCGTCGTGTTCAACAGGAGGGGAGAAAAACCATTATCTCATGATGGAAAGTCTACATAATATTATTAAGAATTCTTTATCTATTATAAATGAAATAATTGAATGTAGGTTACTAATGCCATATCCACTAGTCTGATGCTTGATCATTACTCAATTCCTTTGAAGAAAGAAAGCTTTTTACTTCTTCGGTGGCTCTGGGGCTTACAATATAGCATCATTGGCCTTGAATGTGGTGCTTATATAATTCAAAAAGGTTATTTTGTCAGCGTTAAAAAAGACCATTCACAAGAAAAGTAACAGAAAATGACATAGTGTTCCTGAAGACATCAACCCACATGTATACTGTTACCATCTCTTTTTCCAAGCAG
Source organism: Caiman crocodilus (assembly GCA_030014935.1). Taxonomy (NCBI): domain Eukaryota; kingdom Metazoa; phylum Chordata; order Crocodylia; family Alligatoridae; genus Caiman; species Caiman crocodilus. The sequence continues at coordinate 176,652,314 of JAGPOW010000261.1, forward strand.
CAGTGTTTTTATTTTTGGCTGTGCTGAGGATGCAACTGAAATGTAAAATGAGGGAGTATTAAATCAGTGTTAAATATTTTATAGCTTAACTCACTGTAGCATCATTCTTGGTTGGAAGGGAAAGTGAATTGTTTTACAATCATTTATGTTCAAAGAGCTTCCCTGCATAAAAGGGATAAAAAAACAAAGGTTTAAATACTGCCTTAAGGAAAGGAGATTGAGTATGGTATTGGCTCTGACAGTATTTCATAAATTATCATAATCTTTATGCACAGCTAAAAATGTTCTCTGATGCAGCCTGAAGTGTATGGGGGCCAGGTAGTGCATACATTCATGCATACTTGTGTTTGTAATTCTCCATAATCATTTGATTTATAGCTGTTGAGGAATGGCGCAACCTTGGAGGGGAGGCCTGGCAGCTGATAGAACCTGTTGATGGATTCCATCCTAATCAGGTAAAAAAAGAAAGAGGGGTGCCGGGAGAACTGATCACAATTGTCAGCTAGGAAAGGATGGACCTACTGGCAACTGATGTTCTTTGAGACGTGTTACCCACATGCACATTTTCACGGGCAAGCATGCTCAGCTATTGAACCCTTGAGCAGAAAATCTCTTATCTTAGGAGTCCTCATGCTGAGTGTCCCATATCCTCCCCTCAGTCCTCTTTCTTGGGCTGAGGGGGAAAAGGCAACACTCGTGTCCCTGCTCCCCAGTTTCCTCTGTTGCGGAGTTTGGAGGCAGACTCCAAAGAGGAGAAAGGAGTTTGGGAACTGACTGTGTGTGTGGACAACATATGTCAAAGAAGTCCAGATTCTGGAAAGTAAAGTTTTTCTCCTTTCAGGAGTTATCCACAGACATTCATATGTTGGTAAACCCTAATAGAAGGAGGATTTGGAGATTTTTAAGCAAAACTTAAGGGGAGTACCATTTTACCAAATCTGGGCCACTTAGTGCTTCAGTACCGTAGCAAAGTTGAGGGGGGGAGCAGAGCAACTTCCCTGGGTATCAAAGTAAACGGGAGCCAACAGGTGAGCTGTGAATCAGTATTTTGTTATAATGTGGCTGATAAATGCCACATGCATGCGCACAGGCACAGCATGCACACAGCCAGCCCAGCAGCTTGGAGAGCACCATCTGGCTGGTGAGCTCGTTGGGGGGAGAAGGAGAGGAGGATGGAAGGGGTGTGTGAAGTGCAGGTTGAGGCCCCTCCAGTGAGAGAGGAGGGGGGCTGGACTGGGGCAGGTGATGTCCAGCCAGGGTGCTGGCTAGAGCCACGAGTGGCTTGTCTGGGGGAGACCTGGGAAGGCGGGGCAGCTCCCACCGCTTTGTGCACCCCAGGGCAAGCACAGGGGGGGCAGCACATGCCTCCCAGATCTGTGCATGGGACAAGGGCTGGCTGCCACTGCAGGCTTGTCCCGGACACCAAACTTGCTTGCTATGGCACTGTAGTGCTTTGTGGAGCCCTTACTTCTGTGTGTCAGACTGTTCCTGACAGAGAAGGATCCGAGACTTTTTAGCTGCAAGAAACCAACATTCAAGCAATCAAATGAAGTTAGGTACAAGTTTGAATGAAGCACTCTGCCATTGTCCTGAGAGAGTAGGTAGGTGAACAAAAGCAGAGGGATGCAATTTGACACTGATAAGCATAGAACAGTGGTCACCAACCAATTGATCCTGATCAGTAAGTCAACTGGGGATACTTTGACAGTTGATTTCGGTCTGGGGGGGCTTAGCCCCCCAGTCTGAGATCGACTGTCAGAGGGTCTATGATCGGAAGCAGTAGGCTGCACATGGAAAGCAGCAGGACTCATGTGTCTGGGCTTAGCCACACCCCTGCTGCTGGGGCTGGGCCAGGGGAGTGGGGCAACCCCACCTGCTGGGCGCGGGGTTAAGGGAGAGCAGGGCACAGTAGATTCTGGTTCGCCCTTTCCTTCAAAAAGTGATCTTCACCTTAAAAAGTTTGGAGACCACTGCCATAGAAGGTCCTGGTCCTATCATGATGACCCCTGACCTATCTTGCTGCACCTTCATGATGACCTGCAAAATTAAGGATTCTTTCAGGGGGGAAGACGAGGGTGGGAAGACATGCAACAGACCCTTTCATTGTGTTATTAGAAAAGTAGTGAAAAGAGCTTGAGGCTTTTCCTGGAACAGAAGAACTGGGACTTCCTGTCTCCCTCCATTATAAATAAATCTATTTTCTGAACCCCCCAGAGTAGGAGCAATTAAGAAATAGAGGAGTCCTTGATCTCCTACTCAAGATAGATCAACATAACCCTGCTCAGACATCCATCACTTTGTTGTGGCGTGTATGCAGGTGTACACTGGAAAGTGGGACACGATGGCAAATACAACAGCAGCACAACTAGAAGCTTCCTGGGTGATAGAGAGGACTGTGGGAAATTGGAATGACAAGACCAGATAAGGGTTACTCACTGTGTCAGCACAGGATGCCATATTGCAGTGATGCCAGCAGTCATAGAGATAAGGAAGAATCTGGTGCTTGAAGGACGGTGGTAGAGGTGCAAGAGTTGAAGCATCTGGTGCCAGACAGTCTGGCAGCATCAGTGCTGAGATGAGCCCAACTGAACTTAAGCAGTTGCCACACAGGATTCTGCATGGGTTCATGCTGGGCCTGGTGCCGCATGTCAGAATGTGCGGAAGCCAAAGATGATGATTTAGAGAAACACTTCTTCCACCTTTAGGCGGGGAGGTCTTGAGCAGTGTCATGGAGCTTGGATCAGTGGGCACAGACATGGCCAGTAAATTGTTCCATCAGAGTCTGTAGATCAGTGGTCTCCAACCTTTTCAAGGTAAAGGTCACTTCTCGAAGGAAAGAGAAACCCAGGATCTACTGCACCCCCCCACTCCCCTCGCCCAGCAGGTCAGTTATGGGGAGGGAGGAAGTTGTATTGGGGCCCCAGGCAAGCACAAAATTGGATGCCCCCTCCCCCCATGGGAGCTGGGTTGCAGGGGGGAAAGGCGCCCCTTCCCCTCCTAGTGCTGCCAGGGGAGACTGGGTGGACCTCGCCAGGCTGGGGGGCACATGCTTGCCTCTTCTTCCTACTCGCTGCCCCTGCTACAACCAAATAGACACACACACACGCATGCACACAGACACAGGTGCATGCACTCTACCTGCACTCTGCACAGGGATCCAGGCATGCACACAGACACACACGCTTTCCCCTCACAGGACCTCCCCAACTCTCAATCACACGGAGGCAGCCCTCTGCTCCCCCCACCCCTCTGCAAGCCTCCTGTGGATCAGTCACGCTCCCCAACCAGCCCCCATTACATTTACCTGCAGGGAGCTGCTGCCCAGCTGTCCCATGCAGCCATGCAGATGCAGGGGGCTGGGCTGGGCTGGGCCAGGGTGGGAGCACCACACCATGTCTCTGCAGGCAGGTGGTGGGACTGGGAGGGGTGGTTGCAGGGGAGCTAAGATGAATTTGGGGGGGCAAACCCCCAGGACCTCCCAGTGCTGCCGCCCACAAAGGCCCACTGCAACACAGTGCTCCTCGCCAAGCCAGCCTGGGCCCAACTGCTCCCCCCACCAGGTAGGGCATGGCTCTCCCAGCCTGGCTCAGCCCCCTCCCACCCAGACTCAGTGCCACCCACCCCCTCCCCCTCCCCCAGGCATGGCACAGCTCTCTCAGCCCAACCCCACCCCTGCCCCCCCAGCCCCAATGGTGGAGGGGCCCTGCTTCCAGCTCCCAAGGAAGCAAATGTGAAAGCTGCAGTTTTAAACTCGGTTCCAAAATGGGCACTGAGTTTAAAACTAAGGCTTTCACTTCTCTGGTGATGAGGATCCTGGGGCCCTGAATTGGTAGCACCCCCTAGGCTCATGCCCAGCTTCTCCATTTATTAATCTGCCTATGGGGGGGGGTCAGATCAAGGCCCCCTCAGTGAAGGTGGGAGTGGGGCAGAGGCAGGGGCAGGTGAGCCCCCCGCCCAGGTGAGGGTTGGAGCCCAGGAGGCTCGTCCAGGCACACGGGCAGCTCCCACTGCTGCACGCACCTTGGCAGAGGCCCGGGGACACATCCACCCCCAATCTGTGTGTGGGGCAAGGCAGCTGACACTGCACACTGGGCTTTGTGCCCTGAGCCCCACTGTAGCTGTGCACAGCAGCAGCCCCCTCACTCTACAGACAGACTCGGTGGGGGAGCTTGGGGCTCGGCACAAAGCCCAGTGCACAGCCACAGCTGCCTTGCCCCACACACAGATCATAGTGGGGCATGTACCCCCTGGGCCTGTGCCGGGATGCGTGCAGCAGCAGGAGCCCCACTGCATGCCTGGACAAGCTGCCTAGGTTCCAACTCTGCCCTGGCTCAGCCCAGCCAGGGCCCCACTCACCCGGTGGCAGGGGGTACAGGGAGGGTTTGTCCCACTCCCCTGGCCTGGCCCCAGCATCAGAGGGTGTGGCTGAGCCCAACCACGTGAGTTCTGCCGCTCCCCATGTGCGTCCTGCCACTCCCAATTGCAGACCCTCTGACAGTCAATCTCACTTGACTGTCAGAGCCCCCTCAGACTTAGGACAACTGTTAGAGGGTCCACAATTGACCAGTCAATCGCAATCAACTGGTTGGTGACTACTGCTGTAGATGCTTTCTTAGGATGTCTCAGAAATGGAATAACTGACACAACCATTCCTTTGTGTTGTGGGGTATTCCCAAGTTGTAATGGATGGCTCTGGCATATGAAGCAGTACCCATACAAAAAAATCAAGGATGAGGACTTCCCCTTAGGCCTAGTCCTGGGGTTCAGCCCTGCAACATCAGTTTGGAATGGTGCTGATGAACCCAGTGCTAGTGTAGATAACTGGCATTGGAAAGAGGGGATGTTGGGGGAGCTTATCAGAGAGATCTATTGAGCAGGAATATTTGGCACTTTACCACACATTGTTTCCTTATTCTGGGCATGACGGACTGACAAATGCCCCAGTATAGGCATACCGTGTGGGAGGCCAAAGCAAGAACAAGGCAGAAGACTGGTGATTTAGAATCATAGAACCAGAAAGGATCTGTAAGATCATCAAGTCTAGTCCCCTGCCATAGGCAGGAACTTATTGGGCTCAGACAAGTTCAACAAGATGCCTGTCCAGCCTCCTCTTGAACACCTCCAAAGATAGTGACTGCACTACCTCTGCTGGGAGTGTGTTCCAGGTTCTGGCAACCCTTACAGAAAAGAAGTTCTTCCTTATATCTAGCTTGAATTTACCCTCTGTAAGCTTCTGTCCATTGGTCCTTGAGGTGCCTTCCTAAAGAGTTGCTTGCCTAGGTTTTGGTGTTCACCCCAATATAGAATCATAGAATCATAGAAGTCGGGTCGGAAGGGACCTTGTAGATCTTCAAGTCTGACCCCCTGCCTGGGCAGGAGGAAAACTGGGCTCAAATGACTCCAGCCAGGTAGGCATCAAGCCGCTTCTTAAAGACCCCCAAGGTAGGAGCCAGGACCACTTCCCTTGGAAATTGGTTCCAGATCCTAGCCGCCCTAACTGTGAAGTAGTTCTTATGGATGTCTAATCTAAACCTACTCTCCAACAACTTGTGGCCATTATTCCTTGTTAT
>JAGPOW010000261.1:176657983-176672879 GCA_030014935.1 Caiman crocodilus
CTGTGTAGGCATCGATGCCACAGTCACCTAGTTTTTTAATGAGGATGGGGTGGTTGACAGTGTCAAAGGCCTTGCTGAAGTCCAGAAAGACTACATCCACAGCAACATCTGCATCCAATGCTTTTGTGATCTGATCGTAAAAGGCAATCAGGTTGGTCTGACATGACCTGCCCCTAATGAAACTGTGCTTGGTTGCCCTTGAGCATCATCCCCCATGCTGGCCCATCACAGATGTGCTCCTTGTAGGTAGCTATCAAGTCACCTCTCATCCTTCTCTTACTCATACTCAACAGGTCCAATTCTCAGAGTCTGTCCTTGTAGGGTCTATCCTCCATGCCCTTGACCATGAGGGTGGCCCCTTTTTGTACCCTCTTGAGCTTATCTATTTCCTTCTTGAAGTGAGGTGCCCAGAATGGGACACAGTATTCCTGCTGAGGTCTCTCTCACCAGTGCCAAATAAAGACAGAGGAGCATTTCCCTGGATCTATTGGACACATAACAGCGGATGCATGCCAGAGTTCTATCTGTTTTCCTGGCAACTTCATTGCACTGCTTATTCGTACTCATCTTCTGGTCAATCGTGACCCCGCCCCCACTCCCACCCCTGGTCTCATTCAGATGCTATCCCAGCCAGTGGACCACCGTCCATCATGTAGTTGTGGTGAAGGTTCTTCCTACCCAAATGCAGGACTTCGCACTTATCCCTGTTAAACCTCATCTGATTTCATTTCACCCATGAGTCCCGTCTGTCAAGGTCATCCTGGATCCTGACCCTATCCTAGTGTGCCTGTATTTCCCCACAGCCTGATATCATCTAGGAACTTAATGATTGAGCTTTCCACCCTCTTATCCAAGTTGTTAATGAATAGAGTAAAGAGCATGGGTCCAAGCACCGATCCCTGGGGGACACCACTGGAGAAAGCCTTCCAGGATGAGGCCATCCCATCAATTACCACCCTCTGGGAGCAGCCTTTAAGTCAAGTGTCCACTCACCTCAGTGTAGACTAATCAAGTCCAGCACCCTCAAGTTTGTTTGAGAGAATCCTGTGGGAAATAGAATCAAAGGCTGTACTGAAGTCTTAAGTAGAAGTCTAAGTAAATCATGTCCCTCATCCACATGGATAGTTACCTGGTCATAGAAGGACACAAGGTTTGTCAGGCATGATCAACCCTTGACAAAGTCATGCTGATTGCTTCTTAAGACCCCATCCATTTCCAGCTTGCAAATAATAGCCTCCTTAATACATTTTTACCCAGGACTGAGTCAGACTGATTGGCCTATAGTTTGCAGGGTCATCCCTCTTCCCTTTCTTGACAATGGGTACCACATCACCTTCGTCCAGTCATCTGGGACCACTCTTTGAAGAGTTCCATGACTCTTCAAACAAGCTGACCAGTGATGCTGCTATTAGCTTAGACAGTTCTTTCAGGACTCTTGGGTGCAGGTTATCAGGTCCAGCACACTTGAAGACATGCAAGTGCTGCAAGAGATCCCTCACCTGTTCAGGACTGGCTTTGTGTAGTTTTTTGTCTTCCCCGTGTTCCCTGGCCCTCTGGTCAGGTGAACAACCCCCATTTGATTTCAGGAATACCTACATGAAATATACATTTAGGAACTCAGCTTTTTCATGGACATTGATTGTGGGATGCCCCTGAGCATTCAGTAGGGCTCCTACAGTGGAGCCTGATTTTTTCTTGCTCCCTATCTCTTAGGGCTGTGTGAAACACCTGTTTCATTTCGGTTTCATAGTTGGTAGGGTCAGAAGGGACCTGAGCAGATCATCAAGTCCAACCCCCTGCCATGGGCAGGAAAGAATGCTGGAGTCAAATGACCCCGGCTAGGTGATTATCCAGCCTCCTTTTGAAGACCCCCAGGATAGGAGCGAGCATTACTTCCCTTGGAAGTTGGTTCCAGACTGCAAGTTGGCTTTGGATTCAGTGTTTCAAAGGGACGGTGTTTCATTTTGGAATTTTGTAGGGTTGTCTGAAATGACTGTGTTTTATTTTGTTTCTGATTGGTGTTGTGGAAGGACGTTGATTTGTTTCAGTGTTTTGAATTACTGTCCTGTTTCATTTTGGCTGAAACTGTTTCAGAGCTGTTTCGGAATTTTGACGGTGTTTCAGCCATCGGGTATAATGGGGAATCACAGAACTGCCTATAGCTTTGTCATTCTTTGCCTGATTTGAATGAAACTTGCAGGGATGCTAACCCTTTCTCAGGCCATTAAGTGTGCCAAGTTTCAAGGAGATAGGCATAGGCGTTTCTGGGAAACTGCACCTCAAACTGCTGAAAGCAAAACTCATGACATATGACTTTGTGTGTGTGTTAAGGTGCAGCAGGATGAAAACTACTGGGATGGTAGCCCCTTCTGAGAACATGAAGCCTACCAGGTTTCAAGGAGATAGGTACCAGGGTTTATGGGAAACAGCACCTCAAGGAGGTGCTGACAAGCAAAATTCATGGCATGTGTGACTTTGTGTGTGTTAAGGCACAGTGGGATGAAAACTGCAGGGATGGCAGCCTTTGTTCTCACCCTCACATCTCCACTGCAACCAGTAAGCCTCAGGCCTGTCAAAGATCTTACAGGTATGGGCTTTCCCCAGCCAGGACTGTGTGGTGGCAGGAGGTTATTATCAGGTGCTTCTTTACCCAACTTTCACCAGGGAGGTTCACGGTCCTGACATTTCCTTGGGCTGCCATGCCACCCAGGCCTCTACCCTGACAGGGTGCAGTCTTAGGTCATGCTCAGGATAATGTGGCACCTCCTTCTCCCATATAGCCCCAGCCTTTATACCTCCAAGTTCTTCCTGGAAAGGGAGCTCAGCAGGAAGATGTTCCCTTGCTGTGTGGTGTAACGCTAAACTGCCACCTCCAGCTCTGAGAGTGGGGCATTAAATGGCTGCCCTCATTAATACCTGTCCTGCCACATACATAGCCCCTCGTGCAGGCAAGAGGGAGGTGTGCCAGGTTTCAGGAAAAATGGTGTAGGGGTTTCAGTAAAATTGTACCTTAAACTGCTGAAAGCAAAACTTGTGTCACTTGTATGTGTTAAGGGGTGTAGGTTGTAGCTGTGTTGGTCTAAGGACACAGCCCAGACAAGGTTCTTAGGGTCAGTCTGATATCTTTTATTAGACCAACTGAATAGTTGGAGAAATTCTTTTTTGCAAGCTTTTGGATTTAAAAACCCTTCTTCAGGCTGAGCAAGCATCTAGTTGGTGTGTGTGTGCTCTTCCTGGATGGAAGGAATAAAAGAAGCCAGAGGCTGGCTTGGCACACAATGCAGGCAAGAAAGCCAGTCAGTGAAAATGGAAATTGAGGCATCAGGGGGTGAGAGATGGGCTGGGGGGTAAGTGGGGTAAAAAGGAGATGTAGCAGGTAAAAGTGGAAAGGTACCTGCTACCTGGGGAGTCAGATTTCAGGCAGGTTGTAGTGTGTCATAAATCCAATGTCTATATTTAGTCCATGAGTTTCTGTATCTAGGAGGCTGATGAAGTGATGTTCATAGGCCCGTCTGTGAAAAGTGGTTTGTAAATTCAAACAAGCACCAAACCTTGCTAACCTTATCACCAGAAGCCAACTTACTACAGCCCAAAACACACCAAATGGATCCAGACCATGCCATGACAAGAAATGCAAAACCTACCAACACATCTCCAGTACCCCCACAAACTGTGCACCAGAATCTATTACAGACAAGAAGACCCAACTACTTGTGGGGGCACTTTTCTCACAAAAAAACACTCTGTCTTCAGTTTCTCAGGCCTGATCCTGAAAGAGAATTTACAAACCACTTTTCACAGCCGGGCCTATGACCTTTACTTCATCAACCTCCAAGATACAGAAACTCATGGAGTCAATATAGATATTGGATTTATGACATACTACAACCTGCCAGACATCTGAGTCCCCAGGTACCTCTTCACTTTTACCTGTTACATCCCACTTCCTCCCTACCCCAGCCTGTCTCTCATCCCCTGATGCCTTCACTTCCATTCTCACTGACTGATTTTCTTGCCTGCATTGCATACCAGCCTCTGGCTTTTTTACTATTCCTTCCATCCAGGAAGAGCACACACACACAAACTAGATGCCTCCTTAGCCTGACAAAGGCCTTTAAATGCAAAAGCCCATGCCTTGTGGATGGCGTCCCAGGCAGCTAAGCTGAGCTCGTTTGAAGCCTCATAACTCCACTGCAACCAGCAAGCCTCGGGCCTCTCAAAGACCTTAGAGGTCTGGGCTTTCCCCAGCTAGGACTGTGTGCATGCATGTGGTGGCTGGAGGTGATGAGACACCTCCTACTCACCTTTCACCAGGGAGGCCCTAAGTCCTGACATTTCCTGGGGCTACCATGTGGCCAGCAGTCCCACCAGGCCTCCCAACACTGGCAGGGTAGAGTTTTAGGTCATGCCCAGGACCTGGGGATTCCTCCTTCCTCACAGTCCAAGCCCATGCGTCCAAATTCATCCTGACATGGTTGCTCAGCAGGGACATGTTCTTCCCCTGCTGGCTGGTAATGCAGTGAGTGCTGCCTCAGGCTCTGAGAGCAGGGCATTAAATGGTTAAAAAAAAAGTAAACTGGAAATAAGTGTGGACAGAGTGAGGAGGGTGGCACTCACTCCATCTGCCTGTGAAGCTTGGGGAAGCCCATAAGCAAGAAGTTTGCCTTCAGGAATACCAGATGTTCCACTAAACCAGGATCCAAGGAGATGTGGTGGGGTGTCTCTACATCCTCAGCAATGCTGAACACCCTTTTGCTTGGAACACTGGACAGTGTACAGGACAGGTGTTCCCAGGGAAGCATGGCCAGATCCTGCCACATCTGGCTGTGGGTTGACCAGTAGGCCAAGGGGTCGCGGTCCAGTGGCTCCACGTCCTCACCGAGGTAGGTAGCCACCGAGGCCTTGGTGCTACTTGCCTGATGATGGGGTCTGGTACGTCTGGACACCACCATTGAAGCCATGCTCTTGGCCCACGTTGGCAGTGCCTGTCATGGAGAAGACTGTCTGCTGCTGGGAATGCTGGCACAGGAAAGTAGAGCCTCCTCTTCCACATCCCCCCACCTCTGCCTTTCTAACTCCCAGATTCTGTTCACCAGTGCCTCCATCCAGTGATCCAGGGTTTTGCTGGTACACACGCTCCCCTTTGCCCTTGGGTTGCACATGGCCACCAGCATGTGGACCATACTGGACTGCAATGGATCCAGCCATTTCTTGATGCCCACCCTCAGCCACTTCACCAGTGCCTGCACCTCTGGTAAGAGTGGCTTGCCCCAGCCAGAAACATCGATCCTCTGGAACTTCTGCACTTCGTTCTCACTATGGGTATCATCAGGATAAGGAGGGCATCGCCAGTGCTAACTGTCTTGGTGGCCTCAAGGAATGGCTTGAGGACCACTAAGATCTGAGAGATGGTATCCTACTCTGTTTTGTTAAGCGGGCCACTGATCCCTATCTCCCCAAGCAAGGCCATCTCATGGATGGCCTTCTGTTGCTTCACCAGCTATTCCAGCATCAGGTATGTGGAGTTCTGCTGAATCTCCACGTCCTGCATGATTTTGTGCTGTGGGATGCACAGATGTGCCTGTTTCTCCCACAGCATCTTACACCCCTTGATGCTCCAGTGGAAGTAGCCTGCCACCTCCCTACATTTCAAAATGAGCTAACCAGTTGTGACATGTCCCTCACTGGCAGCCCTGTCTGCCTCCAAGGGGTCCCTGACTACCAGGTGGAACTTATGTACCACGCAACAGATACCAACAAAGTTGGCATCATAGACGGCCTTGACCATGTTGGCCCCATTGTTAGTGACCATGAACCCACAGATGAGCTCACCCTGCCCAATGAGCCACCCCTGCACCAAGCAGTTCATGGCCCCAGTGATCTCTGCTGCCATGTGGGACCCAGCCATCAACTCAGTTTGAACGAGATTTTGAATTGATGACTGACTGATGGCACCAGTGCCCTGTGAGAGAGAGGTAGGCATGATCTCCACCCCAGCTGCTCCAGATGTCTGAGGTGAAGTGCAAGGTCATCTGTGGACCTGCTTTGTGCAGCTCCTCCCTCATACAGGGAGAGCACCACCATCTTGCTGAAGGTGGGCACTTGGTAGGATGGAGCCACAAGCACCATGAGCCGCTTGAACCCTGGTCACTCAACTAGGGAGAAGGGCTGGTCATCCAGAGCAAGCATCTCCCCAATGCTCTGGGTGATCTCGCTCACCTTTACAATGCGCCCCCCTGTGTGCCCACCTTTCCCCTCCACCCCCATTCCAGGGTGGTCTGCCTCTGCTTTGGAGTGAGAGGGGGACTTCTTTTTGGGCATGCTCCCACTGGTGCCAGGCTGAGGAAAAGCAAAGGCAAGAGGGTGGTGCCTCCTGAGATGCATCCCCATGGTGTTGTAGTATTTCTCCTCCTTGCCCTGGCTGGTCTTACATATGCAGTGCAGGCAGATAGCATACCAGCGATCATCTGCCACCTCAAAATGATCCCACACTACAATACCCCCTCGCTTCTGGGGTGTGGGTGCAGGTGCAGATCCTGCCTGATCCCCCTCCTCAACATGCAGAGGCACAGTGACAGGAGTAGCTGACTCAGCTGAGCCACTTGCCTCCATGACCTCAACCTTCTCCGATTTGCCTTCCAGGGAAGGAAACCTGGCTCTAGGGAATTTGGAGGGGAGCACAAACTCAGATTCCTCCTCCATCCCCAGAATCTCTTTTGCTAGGGCGCTCAGGTCCCCTACTTCCAAATCCAGCTCCTCCTCTGGCACTGGAAGGCTCAGGTTGGGAACTGAAATGGGGGTGGAGAAGATTGTCATGCTGGTGCTGGTGGTGCTGGGAGTAATTATTATGGCTGGTGTTATTGGAGGGGTGCAGATGCAGGCAGTAGGGGTGTGCAAAGCAGGCACTATTTGATCCAGATTCGGATTCGACCCAAATCAAGGACAGTGATTCAATTCATTGATTCGGATCACTGTCCCTGATTCAATTTGGCCAAATCCAAATCTGAAGATTAGATGCTGATTCAGAATTAGTGATTCAGACATAGTCATAGCTTTAAAAGTTTTTTCTACACACCTTTAAGTAGCAGGCATGGCTTGTGAATGCTGTGATGCTGGCGTGCATGGAGCATCCCACAAGAGTGTGGGAGGACCCCCATGTGCTTGATGGCAAATCCAGAAGTGGTCCAGAAGTACTTCTGGTCCACTTCCAGGTCTGCCAGGGAGTCCACCAGAGGCCCCGCCTCTTGCACCTCCCTGGCTCAGCAATCAGTCGTGGGGGACCCGGGGTGCCCCCAACCCAGGAGACACCAGTCACCTAGCCTGGGGGGCATGGGCGGGCCCTTTGCGTGCTCCTCAGCAGACCTGGAAGCGACTGGAAGTGTTTCTGATCTATTTCTGGGTCTGCTGCTGAGCGCACTGGGGAGCCCCCCGTGCTTCTGTGGGACGCTCCATGCACCCCAACATCACAGCATTCATGAGCCCTTGCTACCTAGAGGTAAGTAGAAAAAGCATTTAAAGATCTCTCTATATCTGAATCTCTGAATCTCTCTGAATCAATTTGGAAGGTTCTGATTCAATTCGGACAGATTAAAGGGTCCTCTCATTTGATTTGGATTCAGCCACCAAAACAGGCCAAATCTCCACCAAATCAAATCAGGGATTGAAGCTTCACACAGCGTAGCAAGCACTGGTCCCGCCTCCTTGCTGCCACCAGCACCAGAAGCTTTATGCTTGCTTGTGCTAGGGAAGAGGCTGCATCTAAGTTGGGGGAGGGGGGAACGTATAGCTCTCCCTCTGCCTCCTCTCCCTCACCAGGCAGAAGACCTGGCATCTGCCTTTCCAGCACACTTTATATTTCACGTGCTGGAAAAAATGTGAGTCTGTTTGAGTGTGTATGTAATAAATGTATGTGTATTGAGTGCTTTCCTATAGTACACTGTGGTGAGTCACTGCCAGAAAAAGCACTGCTTTCTTTTTGATTGGAGAGGCGGGGAAATAAAAACAAAAAGCAGGATTTCTGGGGAATGGTAGGCAAGGGTAAATAAATAGGAAAGGATTGGCAATGGCTACAATTTAGCAGCAAAGCACTACTAAGCTGCAAGCTTACAGGTGCTGCTCTTTGTCTCTGCTGCTCCTGCTGTAGACACAGACAGACGCAGCTACAAAATGGTAGAGCAGTTCACAAACAGCCTTTTATGTTGCTTCTCTGTCTGTCCCCCAGAGCACCGGGGCTGGAAGGGACCTTAGGGACAGATCGTTGTCACTGGTCAGCTACAGATGTCAACATCAGAGCAATCCTTCCCTGCCCCGCCTTCCCCTCCCTCTTAGTTTCTCTTTCCATGCAAGTCCAGCTCCAAAACAGCTTGAAACATTCAAAGCATCTGAAACGTATCAGAAACATCCGAATCATTTCAAAACATTTCCGAAATATTTTGGACGGCCTGTTTCATTTTGGAGCTGTTTCAGAGCTTTGCATTTCATTTCAGATTTAGTGTTTTGGCCGCCGAAGCATCCAAATCGGAAACAAAACAAAATTCTTGCCGAAATTTCACAAAGTCCTACTATGTATTATCTTTGCTGTGAAGGTAAAGATGAAGGCATCACAATGAGGAACTTCTCTGGCGTGAAAATTAACACATGACAAAAAGTAGCTCCAAAATGTGATTGTGTCAATGGAACTGATCAAAAGAAGGACTTTTTGTTGTCTTTTATTCTAGTTGCTAGCTTGATCTCCATGCCTGCCTTGGCTTTCCTTGTCTTGTATCTTTAGGCCCTGGTGATACAGGTGTGTTCCTCTCTGGTTGCCGAGTCATTCTTCCATTGTTTATATGCTGCTTTTTTCTTTTTCAAAAGCTGTCTAATATTCCTATTGAGTCAAGAGGGTCTAATGGCTCCTTTCCCATTTTTTGCCTGCACAAGGATGGCTGTTTTGGGGCCGTGAAGGCAAAGATGAAGGCATCACAATGAGGAACGTCTCTGCCGGTAAAATTAACACATGACAAAAAGTAGCTCCAAAATGTGATTGTGTCAATGGAATTGATCAAAAGAAAGAGTCCTATGGTCTTCAGTGAGTTTTTTATTTGGTTGTTAATAAAGTAGAGTTCTTCTTGACTTCTGCCTTTATGTAAGGTAAAATTCTGATAAGAGTTTGAGGAAATGAGGATCCAAACTTAGATCCCAAGATATAGTTGATTTCAGTAGGGGCTAGGTGTTGAAATACTTTTGAGGATTTTTCTCCAAGTGTAAACTGATAAAGGGCCTCCAGATTTGCAATTGATGAATTATAAAACATTACTGCTGTTACCATTCTTTGGAAGTATGCAAGTGAAATCAAAGTGTCTGGCACTCTGCACTAGGGAAATTCTGGCTAAGGATGCAAAGACCTTTAAACTGAGCAGAATCATCTTCTGCTTATATGATGTTTTCCTAACCTGAGGATGATCTGAAAACCACTCTTGAGATCTGAGCTTGTAGTTCCAGGGAGCTTAGGTGTTTTTAAAGTCAAATATCAGTATCATGTTTAAAGGGCTGGCTGTTACCAAGTGCAGGAAGATCATTTGGGTACAGACTTTGTGTGTGTGGCTAGGCTGGCACATAGGGTCGTGGGCTTCTGTAATGGGAGACATGAAAACTGACTGCTACACAGGTCAGCTAATTGATTAAAGCTTTGTTCAATTCCAAAGCCATGGCAGCACACAAGTGGCTCATACTGGACTTACTGCCTTAGTGCATTTAATCAGTTGCCAGAAGCCAGTTAATTTCCTGTGATTTTTAAAGTTGGACTTGCCTTTACCAGTAGAACAATAGGTATGATTTGCTAAACTGCAGAACATCACGTTGCACAGAGCAAGTTCAGGATTTCATACTGAAACAGGAAACAGCCTGTCATCCTCTTGATCACTGAAGTTCTGAAGTTGCCATATAGGTCAGCAAGAAAGCAACTAAACGACAGCTAATCCTTTATGTTTAGACTGACTGTGTTGGCTCAGACCTATCTGCATAACTTCCAATAGCAGAAACATATACCCTTGTATCATAGGCAAATCAGCTTTGGCCTGTCCTCCAGACTGTTTGAATCGGCACACTGAATTATGGGAACAACCTGAAAGCAATGAAAGGTTACTTCACACTGGTGTTTCTGTGTCATATCATGCTGACCTGTCTCTATGGTGATGTCAGTTCTAGAAAGCTGCTTTCAAGGGCACTGCTGCTTTCTTTGATGGCCTTCAATGCAATGGTCCAATCTAAGTACAGTATATGTGTGCACCCTGCAGGTAATTGGGAATTACAACTGGTTGTAATATGGCCTGATATTTTAGTGGTAGCTGTGGTGCAAAGGTGGTTCCTATCTTCTATAATCATAACTAAGTAACAGGGGAGCTCCCTCTTTCCGAGTAGAAATGGGACTGCTTTAACAGCAGACATTCCTGCTTGGCTAACAATACATATCAGAGACCTGTAACATTTCTAAGCTTAATGAAATGGAGAAGCCACCTCTCACTTGTAAGCAGATCAGTCTTCACTGCAGGACTTGGAGTGAAGTGTTTGTGAAACTGGATGAATTATGTATTTGAGCAAAATGGGCCTATCTTCAGTTGACAACAAAAAGGAAGATTATGCTTCTGATCCTCAAGTCTGATTGCATTATTCATGCTGAAAAAGCCTGGGAAGGGCAAAAGTAGGCTTACACAGCCTTCTTATTCTTATGCTGGTTAAAGGCTATTTTGATTCCTAGCCAACTGCAATGAGGACTGAGGTATTTAAGAGGAGACTGGACAAAAATCTATGAAATCTATGAAGGAGCAAGATAGCAGGGAATGCAGAAGCACATGCATGCTTCATCCACAGCCCCTTTATTTTGTCCACATTCAGTTCTGTAGGGTGCAAGGGAGGTGGCTGTGTCAACTGTACCAGCTGATTACTACTAGGCATTACTATGGTACAGGGGGAATTGATGACTTAGAACAGCTGTAAAGCTACTTTGTGCTGCTCAGATGTTATAAAGTAGACATTAATGAGAGTCAAAAATCTGGCCCCTGAGCTTGGCCATTTGTTTTAAGTATGGCACTCATGTCTAGATTTTGCATCTTGCAGTTGTTGCCTAGAATTCCTGCTGTTACCAAGATGGTGATACATTTATAGGCACTATTTGTTTTCTACCCAGAGTCCTAGCTGTCTTGTTTCAAATGATGTGATGTTTGTCAGGATTTCATTAAACTTATTAAAATAACTACCCCTTTTTTTGGGGGGGGTGACATTTAACTGTACTTTATTATGAACCTGTTACTGCAAGATATAGAAGAGGGATAGGCAACCCCCAGCATGGATGCCAGAGCGTGGCGCTTGAAGGCATTTTTCTTGGACCACGTGCTTTGGGGCAGACAGCAGGGAAGGGGCCAGGGCTGCACTGCTACAACAAGGATTGGGCCCTTCGTGGCTCTCCCGCTATCCGCCCTGGCACACCAAAATCTTCCAGGTCAAGGTTGCAGGTGTTTTTGGCACTACCCAAAAACGTTGCTGACCCCTGGTATAAAACATGGTACTTTGCAGTGATGGCCAAGGGAAGCGTGGCATTGATTGCTGACTGACTTATAATAATACACTTGGGCAATAATAAACATTTCACTTCCTCTTCATGCTAAAGTTTCATTTTATAATGGCATGATGAATACCACTGGACAAGTGTCACATTTGGCTCTGGGCAGTGGGACAGAGCTAAGTTTTCCCACTTGTCAGGCAACTTGAATGTCAAATCTGGTAAAGCTGATACATTCCCCTCAAAGTAAGTACAGGCAATAGTAGAATTTGTCAGTTGGCTTAAAAAAGAGATCTCTTCATTGATAACGTATTTACAACTATCCATGAAGATGGCAATGAAAGGGCATTTGAGCAACTACACCCTGGAAATGCATGCCTGCATTTAGGTGCCCATATTTTTCAGTGAGTTCTCCCTATGGCAGACTTTCCTCATTATCAGTAAATCTCTATCAGATCGGGGATTTTTTATTTTAAATATACAAATCTGGTTTTAGAATGCATAAATTAGACACTCATGTTGATGATTATCCTTCTGAAGATCAAAAGCAAGGTTGTGAGTGTGTGCTTTCTCTTTGGAAGCAGAAAACAACTTTGAGCTCAGGGTTTTGGGTTTTTTTAATGATGAATTTGTATCGTTTTCTAAACAAAAGAAAAAGTGCTCTTTTGTTTTGGTTTTAAAAAGGTCCCTTTAAGCTTCAAAAGCTTTTTACTCAAAATCCTGTGATAAACTGTCCTGGAAGCCATCGGTTCCTAGAGTCAGTTTGTTTTAGTGATTGATTACTTTCTACAGATGACATGACCATGCATGTCAATAGGATCCTCTAGCACTACCATAGTTATTTGCCTTGCAAAGCCACCAGAAGCATTCTAAAGCCCTGAGCGTCCCAATCAGAACTCATCCGAGTTGCTGCGGAAGATTCATGATGAGTAGGCACAGCTAGGGAAAAACACAGCTTGAAGGTGATTAGATTCTCCCTATTCCATTTCCTTCCGTCATGCCAGAGTGCATTTCTATCTGAGAAACAAAGTAGAAGTAACACACAGACAGGTTATTTCTTTACGGACAGAAAACACACACACTCATACTCCATTCCAAGAACCCAGACAAAAACTAAACAGCAAGCCTGCAACATCACTTTTCCCAGCCACTGCAAACAGGTTTGATCCTGCTGAGCATATAACTTAGACACCTTGGTGATTAGGACTCTACCCTCAACTTCTAACGTGCTCAATAATTTTCTGAAAAATTACATGGAAGAAAAAGAGAAGCTTTGCAGCTGGACCACTAATTCAATACATTTGGAATATGGCTGAGCAAAGCTGAGGGCTTTCTTGCCCAGTTAAACCCAAGAAACCATTAGCTTTCCCAAGATCACCTCATCGTGTTGCAATGAGTGCTCTGAAAACCAGTGATGATCAAGGTGAACCGCTGTGATGTATTTTCAACATGAAGCAGTGCCGACAAAATGAGCAGCTGCAATATATAGTTTTAGACTATACTGCCTTAAGCAACAGCCTCACATAGAACACAACTATGTGTGAGTGAACTGAAATGGATGAATATGGCAGTGGAGGGCTCACAGTTTTATTATGGATACTATTGTAGAGTACCAGTTCCTAACTTATAGTGAACGGCTTTTCACCATATGGCACTAATATAATAGCTGATACGAAACACATTTGGTATTTTAACCAGAATATGGCCCAGCATCCACTTATTGCAAACAACTGATACTGCTGCTAGTTTAGCAAGAAGCCTCAGGTTCTTTGCATTTAAAAGATATAATTCCAAAGAGATGGCTTTCCTGTAACACAGTTGAAAGCCATCACTAGTACAGTGCTGTTTCTGCCTACCTGTTCTATGAATAAAAGGCCTTTTGGCTTCTCAGCTGTTGCTGAAACCCCTTGCATAAGCACAGAATGTAATCAACAAAAAACCTGAAGGCTGGAGCCTAATTTTATTCCCAAATTCTGAAACATCCACCACGACCCTTAATGCAGTGGACTTTGTTAGTCCTACTTTAATCTCTATAATTATAATCAGGGTGCCTTCAGAAATTAAAGTAAAGCTACCGTGTTATCAAAAATGAAGAGGTATTACTAGTAGGTCAGAAATTACAGTAAAAATACATCGAGTGTGAAGAATTTTTGTAAAAGGAAAAATCAGGCTGAAATGAACCTGCTTCTGTGGAGTGTTTTTCAACACTAAAATTACGGACATTGTCCCTACACTCCTACAGTCAGAGACACAGAATATAGCAGAGAGGAGACTGTGTCAGGTGCACTACTGAAGGGACTAGTCAATAGGGCTGTGCGAAATTTTGCTGGCTGTTTCATTTTGATGCTGTTTCGACTTGTTTTGAGCTTGAAACAGCAAAATCAAAATGAAACAAAGGGCTTCAAAACAGCCTTGAAATGAAACAAGGGCACTGAGAACATTTTGGAAGTTTCAAAACATTTTGAGTTTCAAAGCTCAAGCTGGGCTTGCCTGCAGGGAAACAAGAAGTAAGGAGAGGGAGGCAAAAGAGGGTGGAGAGAGGCGAAGGACTGTGTCACAGGGGGACAAGTCCTGGGGGCACTCCGAAGCTCCCCAAAGGAGCCGCGGAGGTAGAGGCGAGCGGCAGAGGGGAAAAAGAAAGGAAAGAAAAAGTCAGCCCAAGGCACCGGCCGGACAGAATAAAGGAAGAGGCCGCGGCAGGGGCCAGGGGAAGCACGTGGCTGCAGGGCAGAGGCGGCGGCAGAAGTGGCTGGAGTTGCGGAGCGGGTGGAGCAGGCTCCAAGCAGGGAAGCGAGCCTGGGAGACGCAGCTCGCCAGAGCTGGCTGCCGACGCGTGCTCCGGGCTAAAGAGCAAGCCCGGAGGATGCAGGATACCAGAGCTGGCTGCCGGCACGTGCACTGGCCGGGGGAGAGGGACCAGAGGACCCCGAGAACCAAGACCAGCAGCAGACGAGCCACCCGGAGGCTATGAAGAGCCCTGAGAGGGACGGAAGTCAGGAAACGGCGTAACCAGAATGGGTGAGCCAGGGGAAAGCAGGGAGCGAGCCACAGGCGTGTGGAGGGATCCGCGGATCGGAGAAGGCCCAGAGGGAGGACTGCGACCCAAGACAGACCCAGGTGGGAGAAGGGAATCCTGGGACCTCCCGGAGAGAGAACGTCCGGACTAGTGGGAGCCGGAGAAAGAGGTCTACGGCAAGGAGAACCTGGAGACGGTGTCTCTCCCAGGGGAGTAGGATAAAGAGCGGTGGGTAGCCGGCCCGAAGGGTGAGGGCTAGCGAGCAGAGCTGCGGGTAGCGGCTTGGCGTAGGGGCCAAGACCCCATTAGACGAATAGCGGTGTTTAAGTTGTTAGAGCGTTCCT
>JAGPOW010000261.1:176672979-176731180 GCA_030014935.1 Caiman crocodilus
CCAGTCCTCTGGCACTTGTCCAGAGCTCCAAGAGCGCTCGTATAACCGAGCCAAGGGCTCAGCAATCACCCCCGCCAGCTCCCTCAACACTCTTGGGTGTAGGTCATCCGGACCCACCGACTTAAAGACATCCAGCCCTTCCAGAAGCCCTTGCACCAGGTCAACCCTCACCCCTGGCCTAGCAGTGATTCCTGAGGGGGAATACAGGCTTCCAAAAGGGTGAAAGTCACGGCCCCCCCTCAGGAATACCAAGGCAAAAAAACTCATTGAAGATCTCCGCCTTCCCATCGGCTGCGAGCACTAGGTTGCCCGACGAGTCCCTCAGGGGCCTGACATTGCCTGGGGCTCTTTTTGCTCCCCACATACTTGAAAAAGGACTTCATGTTGTCCTTGATCCTAGTTGCCAGGCGAAGCTCTACTCCCGCCTTGGCCTTCCTAATAGCCCTCCTAGACTCCCGTGCACAAGAGGAGAACTCCTCTTTGGAGACTGCTCCTCTCTTCCAAAGATAGTAAGCCTCCCACTTAGCCCTCAGGGTTCCCCGAATATCCCTATTAAGCCACAGGGGCTTACGGGCACTTTTGCCCGTCTTACATCGGGTGGGAATGGTTGCCCCTTGGGCTCGGAGGATCGTCTCCTTAAGGAAAGTCCACCCTTCGTGGACGCCCATGTCCTCAACCCTCCTCAACTAGCCTCCTGAGCTCTCTGAAATTGGCCCTTCTGAAGTCTGGACTTGTTTCAACAAAATGGAAAAGTCATTTCAAAACAAAGCAAAACTCAAAATGAAACACTGTCCCATCGAAATGAAATGATACTGTTTCACATAGCACTACTACTCAGGTCACATTGAATCAATTAGCACACTCCACAAGTAAAGGGATATGAAGTCAATCAGCACCAGTGGTGAACTATAGATTGTTAACCAGTTTAAAATACTAAAAGTAAGTGTGATGTCATTAAAAGAGGTTGCTAAGTATGTGCAGGTTTCATGGACTTTAGTTGGAAGTAAAAGTTGTCAAAAGTACTCAAGAGAGTTAAAAACACAAATCCCTTTAGCTATAAGGACTTCTTGTGCTTCTAAATTCTGGAGGAATGCTTGAAATTATCCCTGTTAAGCACCTTGGGGTGTGGGGGAGGGGTTGGTCAGCCCCAGATGTTTTAACAGAAAATTGACAATGCAGAAGCACTACAAGTAAATGAAAGACAACTTTTAAACATCCCTGAATGCTGCATACAATTTATTTTGCCATACAACGTATACACTTGCATAAAAGGAAAAATAAGAAAACAAAGACTTCAGTGAGTGCCACTTACCACTTGCAGGTGTACAAGCAATATATTTTACTTTCCCTATTAGCAGGGATCTGGGTTTTCCCATATGCCATTTGTCAGTGTTCCAGGCTGCAAGGAGCTGTGGGGAGTGGGGACTAGGACACAGGGAGCACCATGGCATGTGCATGTGCACGTGGCAGTCAGGCAGTGGTGGAGCGCAGCTCTTTGTTGGTAAGTCTATAAGGGTGGGAGGATACAGGCAACATGTCAGAGAGTGTGGGAGGGGCATATGCCCTCCCCTCCAGATTTCTGTGCCCACAGTTAGATATGGCACAGATATAGATATCCAGGCTGGACCAGCTCCAGGCAGGAGCCATCTCCATGACACAACAGGTGGAACCCAGTGCAGAAAGCAGGACTGTGCCACCATGGCCACGAAGGTGAGGCACACCTGGCAGCAGTGGGAGCACAACTCCTCACTGGTACTGCCATGCCTCCTCTTGGCATCCCTAGTGGTGCAGTGCTCCCTCCCATGCTGGGTCCTGCCTACTGGGCTCCTGGTTCCTGCCTCGCTGTAGCCTTATGCCCCACTGTACTAAGGGAAGAGGGAGAGAGACGGAGAGAGGGGGAGAGAGAACATTGCTAGGGAAGGGTCACTTCTCCAATTCAGATTTCCTTTTCTCCAAACCCAGGAAGGGAATATAGACCATCTTTTCATTATGTGATTGTGCAATGCTTTTTGCAATAGGGCTCTTGAGTAGAAATGAGGCTTCAAAGCACTACCACAGGATAAAAGCAAACAGCGAAGGCAGAATAAGAAACTGACCATATTTCTATACGCTCTTTGCAGGTTGCTATGGCTCTTGGGGCAAGAATTCTCTGGCAGAAGGCATTACATGAATGGCCTCAAGTGCTTGGAAAAGAGAATCCATTCAACAGTGAGATTGAAGCTATATTCAGAGATCAAGGAGGACACTGAGTTCAGAATTGCTTGAGCCATGCAGCATTATTTTTTCCTATGTGCTCCATATTCAAGGGGGTAGGAGACGGGGGAGGGGGGTTGCATCCTGAAACAAGACACAAACCAAAGACAGCTTTTTTGGATCAATGTAAGATCCAACAGAAGAAAGAGCCAGTAAGTGCAAGAATAGCATAAAAGCACTTATCTACTGAAAAGTCACATACCCAATTGAGCAATCTATACTTTAGCTTCGGTTATGCATTTGCTGTGGAGCTATGGATATAAATCAAAGGATGTTTGCCTGTAGGGCTGCTTATCACATCAGTTTGAAAAATCCAAAAATGCTTATTCTGTACATAGCAAATTCCAAAACCTACCTCAAGTTCCTTTTGTGAGAGCATGTTTCTATTATTTCCCATTGCAGAAATGGCCAACCTGAAACACGTGTCACAAGTGTCACAGGCGGTTTCAGTATGCAGCAGACCAGAGAAACGCACAATGGCAAATAGGGGAGAAAGCAGAGCAGCAGTTGAGACAGAGAACACAGGGAATGAAGCAAAAAGCAGAGTAGCAGGTTGGATAGGGAGCATAGGTCAGAAAGTAGTGGGAGCTAATGTGTGGCACACCCGCCAAGATTAGCCCCCACTGTCCCCTTGTATGGGCCAATAGGTAAACTGGACCCAACAGAACTCATTGGTTGTTGACATAAAATGTGTACATATGATGATTGCTATGACTGTGTCAATATATTAAACTGCTATTTGCTTATTACGATGTGCCAGAAATGAGAGCAAATGTGAAATAATACTGCCAAATGCAAATTCTGATTGGGCAGGGATATTTTTTTTAATTAATAAATAGCAACAGTAATTCCAATCCTTCCTAAGAAGCTTTTTTCAATTGCAAAAAAAACCAATCTTGCCTTAAGATGTAATAATGCTGGTTACATTATTTGCAAGCTG
Organism: Caiman crocodilus; assembly: GCA_030014935.1. Taxonomy (NCBI): domain Eukaryota; kingdom Metazoa; phylum Chordata; order Crocodylia; family Alligatoridae; genus Caiman; species Caiman crocodilus. The sequence continues at coordinate 176,676,173 of JAGPOW010000261.1, forward strand.
CCATCCATAGCCATTAAGTCAGACAAAATATTGATCCCAGCTCTGCAGCTTTTACTCACAATAACTTTAGGAACCACAGAAGTTAATGGAATTTCTTGGTAAGTAAACTTACTAAGGGCCCAGTGAGTAAATAACAGAGCAGGAATGAAATCACTGGTAGTAGTTATAACACTGTTACATTTGTCATGTGCTCCCCCCGCCCCCATCTTAAACAAAAATCAAGAGATAGATTAGACATAAGCCAGCCCAATGAAGTGTTTGCCACTTTCCTTATTCCATCATAATTAGACTACATATTTGCAGCACAAACCAGATGAGAAAAGCTTGCTGTACACAAGTGATAGCATATGATTTAGTCTGTGGAGCTTCACCAAGTACAGGCTGTGTTTGATCGTATTGCTGCAAACTCTTGGGCTAGGGAATATCTGTTAGTTCTACTTTTGCATGGTGCTTTGCACATCTGTGACAAAGGTTTGCACTGTTGTAATACACAGTAAATAACATGGCCTGATCTTGCAACATTCTGAATACGTCCAGGACTGTGCAGGTGCTGTGTGAACAGGGCCAGACACAAGTGTGGGTGAACCAGGCAGTCGCCTGGGGCCCGGACAGAAAGGGGGCTGGAAAATGGTAATTTTTTAATTATTATCATTATCTCTGGCAAAGTGGGGCCCAATACGAAAAGTTTGCCTGGGGTCTCTAGGAGCCTAGGTACAGTACTGTGTGTGAGATGCCACTATCAGTCCATTTAGGAGCAGGTACCCTAGCCCTACTTCTCTCCCAAGCTCTTCCAGCCTCATTTCCCTCCATCCCTACCATTAGTCACATGGGACTGCAGGAGCTCCCCTGTGCCTAGGGAGAAACGTAAACCAGCAACATAGAAAAACTCGACTTGTCTCTCACACTTTGCGTGTTTATTTCTTATTTTGCCTCTTGTATTACAACTGTTTGCACCCATCCTGCAGTTCTGGGATGAAAGCCAAGGTGAAGAACTGTTCAGTTGTCAACATTGTTCACATTTACACTCACCTAACATTGTTGGTTATAATTCATTACAATTTTTTTTAGATTTTTCATTGTTTCAAGGTAACAGTTAACTTGTTTGTTCTTGTAATTATCTAACCTAATGAAGATTAAAGCCTCTCCCGTTACTGTTCTAATAAATTAATGCTTAAAATTCTTAGCCATTATTTGACAATATTTAACAGGTTAATTGACCATGTACTTTTACCTGGTCAAAAATCCAGTCTAGTATTGCAGAGCTCCAATCTGGCTGAGGCTTTTCACTACCATTACAGGAAAAACTATCTTATAGGATGCACTCTGAACTCTACATGGGAGCTGAGTACTAGATGGGAGAAGCCTGGCTGACCACCAGGGATCTTAATTTCCTGTGTGAAAAAAGAAAATAAAAACACCCGTTTAAATGCACAAAAATCCACGGTTTTCCAGGGCAAACAAAAAACTAGGATCCCTACTGATCACCTAGACTAAGTAAAGATGGTCAAAAAGCTCAAGGCTGAATTGGTTCCGTGTTTGCAGGTTAGTCTAAACTGCAGAGATTAAACTAGACACACATTTATTTTTGATTCAGGAAAATGCAGCCACATGCTTGTAGTAGCTCAGGCCAGAAGCTGGGGGGTGCTAGAGCACAGCTCTCTGGCATGTAACCAGCATGTGTTGTGTGTTCACTTCCTTTTCCTGCTGCCCCCAAGGGATTTGCAGTCCAGACTCACAGCAGCAAGACTCTGCAGGGTTACTCATCACTTCTTCTTCCTGCCTCCAGGGACAGGCAGGGGCTGCTTCCAGGTGCCTATGGGATTTGTAGTCCACAGCTGCAGCTAGTAGTAAATTTGCCCTCCCTTCCCCAGACACCAGCCAGGTCCCTGCCTCCCCTCACCCCAGTCCTTCTCTGCTGGAGCAGACAGCTCAGTCTAGCCCAGCCCAGGGCTGGAAAGCATGTTGGGATGCTGGGGGACTGATTTAACTTGAACCAGGAAGGTGTCTGGGACAGAAGTTTCATAAACTGGTTTGACCCAAATCTGTTAGCTGATATTACATTCAGCCAGGTTTATCTTAAACCCCTTCCGCCATTTTTAAACTGGTTTATGTGCACTGCACTTCTGTTCTGTTACAGGTTCTGATTACTTAAACCAGTTTATGTGTAATTTCTGTCCCTAGCTCTACAGGGAGAAGAGAACAAACTGCCTGCCCCCTAGAGAATGTGCCCTTCCCAGGGTCCAGTGATGACTTTCGACTAAGTGTTTCCATTACTTTCAGGGAGAATTTCTGCTGAACCTTCTTGTTTTCATTAAAAATAAAGTAACATCCATATTACCGTAAATAGAACTACCGGATCAGTAGTGACACATGTTGCCCAAAGAATTCAATTATTTTGTTTTAGCACCGAAATATTGCAAAGTTGCAATTGAGGAAGCAAGGGGGAAGCATATGTTTAAAAACAAAATCAAGTACCCTGACCATATAGTACTGGATTCCATTTCAGCATTTCCTTTAATAAAGCAATGCTTAGGAGTTTCTTACAACACAGTAAAAAAGAAAATATCTTCAAGTAAACGTCTCATAATCTAGAACAAAGCGTACTATGTTTGTAGTCTCTTTTCTGTATCAGTGAATACTTTGGAATTTTGAGAAAAGGAAATAGTTTTACACAAAATTGGTGGAACGCCTTCTTCGCGATCTAAAAGCAACCCTGACCAAATTTCAAGGGAGCTATATTAATTTGTCGTGGCAGTGGTAAACACTGGTGCTCAATTCAAGAGAGACTTGGAAATGGGAACTACATAGATCTGGATGTTGGCAATTGGTTACAGAACTTCTACACTTTGGGGGTAGTTCAAACAAAATCAGATTGGTTCTGCGTAATCAACACATTGTGGAGTGAGTTGTGAATCTTTGTTCACCTCCTAGAACCAACCCACACAACTGACAACCTTGACAGCCTCAAGAAAAAGTCTTCATACTCATCAGGACTGATTCTAAACCATATCTTCGTATGCCCTGCAGGTGATCTCTCCTGCTCAACATTAAATCAGGCAGTGTGCAGGAAGTTTGTTCTGTAACTAATGCAATTGCTATTTGTGAATAAAGATATCTTCAGGCCTACCAAGCCATCACCTTTCAGAAGACTGAGACCCTGGTTCCTTTTTTTTAGGGGAAACAAAATCTAACTTCTATAGCCATAAACAATCAGTAACGCATTTAACCACCCCCATTTTTGGAGAATGTTGATCACAATGTTGGCACGGTATGTGTTTAATATGAAATAAGTGCAGCAGCTCCAACTTTACTCCAGTAAATATCAGAATCTGCCACACTGAGTACACTCAAGTGAAATCTACCCCGAATATTATTGCTGTAAACTTCGTACCAACCTCTGTGTGCTGAGGAAAGGTGAAAAATCCTTACAGAAACTTTAGCAAAACCACTTTCTTTGGCAGTGGAGAAATACTGTAGTACTATAAAGTTCAAACATAATTGCAGCAAGAACTGCTACCCCCAGAAGTAAATGTCAAATTTCAGGCCTCTCTGGGTGCATTTACATGTGTGCTTTACCGCAGAGCTGACTAATTAGCTCTGCAGTAAATTGTCACTGTCTATAGAAGTGCCCATTTTAGGGTGTGGTAAATTAATTAACTCTGCTGTAGGATAGTACTGTCTAGGACAAGTACTGTCTTATGGCAGAGTAGTTGTGTGCCGAAACGCACATGTAGACAGTGACTGGGGATGCTGTGCCCCAGCTCATACTGTGGTTCTAGGCACATATGTAAATGCTGCGCCCGGGAGCAATAAACTCTGGCATGAACTAGAATGTATTGCTACATGCTAATGGTATGTGTAGATGCACCCAATTACTCTTTTATCCAATCCATAATTTGAAAGACCATAATAGTGGGCATGTCAGTGTTAGTGACAACTGGATCCAAAGAAGATTTGAATTCTTTAGCAAGTTGTTTATTCTGGAGGCACTACACTGTTCTTTAGCTAACTGAACTAAAACATTTTTCCTCCTTCAGCTCCCCAGATATTTTTTTGAAGAATCCATTATTAAAGAAGTGAGATATTTAGCCATCTTGAAACATTTAGAACCCTCTCCAGAGTTTGGTAGTTTGGCCTAGCCTGACCTACTACACCAAAAGAAAGGAGCAACTGCAAATCAAAGAGAATTAAACTTCAAAAGATGAAACCACCTACCTTTCAGGGAGGATTTAGTCCTGAAGCTATTTTTTTGGGGCTCTGTCTCTTACTGCATTTGGCTAAAATTAGAGACCGCTGTGGCTGTAAGGACCTGCAGAATGAGTACCATGGATATCATTTAAAAACTACAAATCTTCCAATCTCAGCCTCTCTCTTTTTAAACAATCCTTTCATTTGTAGCATTCAAGGTGCCACAAAGCAGAAGTGGAGAATTAGCAGCGTATTAGGGAAGGCATCAGAGCTAGGGACAGAAGTTGCATCAAAATCAGTTTAAGTGAACAGCAACTGGTTTAAACCTGTAACAGAACAGAAGTTCAGTGCACATAACCCACTTCCAAAATTACCAAAACTGGTTTATAATAAACCTAGTTGGATGCAACTGATTTAGGTCAAACTGGTTCATGGAACTTCTGTCCCAGATCCTTTCCTGGTTCAAGTTATCTCACCGTCCACCTGCATCCCAGGACGTTTTGCAGCCCTGGGCTATGCTGTCTGCTCCAGTGGAGCAAGGACTGCTTCACCCCTTTTTCCTTAGCTTGCTTCCTACCTGCTTCTGTCAGCCCATGTGGTGGGGAAGGGAACAGGCCCCCAGCCAGGGTCTACACAGCACATGGGAGGAGGGATAGCCCCAGTGATGAGGATGTTACAGACCCTGGCAGCCCTCTCCCCACTCCTTCACCTCTTTCCCAGCTGCTGATTGGTTCAGTGGCTGCCACAGAAGGGTGGGAGAAGGAGTCCTCCAGACCAGGTGCCTGCCCACACAGCCCAGCATGGGGGCACCAGGGAGCCCCTGCCTTGGGGGGCATCCCCTACCCCAGCCGAGGGTCCCCCCCAACCTGGGGCAGCCCCAGGGAGCTAAGGGGAATCTTCCTCTCCAGAGCGGCAGAGCTGCTTGCATCAGTCCCTGTGAGTCTCAGTGGATTCAGGGAGTAACGGGAAATTCTCCTGCTCCTCCCCAGCCGGTTTTGCTTCAGCTCCTGCGAGTCTTGATGCAAGACGGATGCAGGGGAGCAGAGGAATTTCCCTTTGCTCCCTCCACAATGGCCAGCAGGCTAGGAGATGTGCTCTAGCATCCCCCCACTTACTGGCCTGGGTCAGTGCAGGCCTCCTCCTGCCTTTCCCAACTGAAAACTGAACATCAGTTCAGCTAGTTATCAGTTCAGCCTATGCAGTTTAGTGGGAGCTGCCTAGATTGGATCAATTCAGCGTCAGGCCTTTTGACTGTCTGCATTTAGCCCTATTGAATTACAGCAGCAATCACATCTTTATGTACCAGCCACTTTCCTCTTCAAGTCTTCTCTTTAGTAGAAAACTTGCATGGTTCACCTCTAATAGGATGCATTTATAAAAGCAGCAAAAGTTTAAATAGCAACTTGCCAATACATTTCTGCTCTTGCTGCAGTTCTAGATGACTCCCAGCCCTCATCCAAGAGGACCATGCTTGAAACCCATAATCCAGGTCAGATTTTAATATTCAAATAGAAAAAAAAAGTGCCAGATGGAAAAGCAAACCTTGCACTGCCTTCCATGACAATTTACAAACACTCAAGGATACTTAATACTTATCAGTTTGGTTTGAATGTAATACTCTGAAATGGGTTACCAGACATAGCAACTCTGACAAGAACTTAATCTAATATCACTTCATTTTGTGTGCACAGGAGTTCTCAACCTATGACTCCCACTTAGTAGATTGCTTGTAGCCTCAACCTTAAATTCCTTGCCACTGCAGACCTGAGTTCAGCACCTCTGATTCACAACAGCCAGGAAGCTGAGCGCCAATATCTTGGTAGTTGGATACGCAAGCTGCGACTCAGGCAGCTTCCCTGCTAAGTACTCCTATTTCAAATATCCCTCAGGTGGCCACTTAAAGTCGTGTTTGTATCACTATGAATGGACACCTATCATAAAACTATCAAATTCTGATCCTTTTATTTTAGAGTGGTTTTACTACAACTCTTTACTATGAAGTTCATACTCCTTTAGATGTGATTACTTGAGTCATCAAGGGTGGACTCCCATTATATAATTTAAAGCATTTGAACTTACTGTACAAGTTGAATTTGCTCTCTGTAATATACAACCCGTGCTTTAACTCCTGCAGCAGAATCTGAGATGGAAAAGAAAACAGTTGGCAGTTGTGCTGTTCCACCCCTTTTCAGCCCTGCTGCAAAGCATAAGGACATGCAGGACATTTGCACAGCCTTATTGGACGTGGTTGCCCGAAACTCAAGTCTTGAAAGCGGGTGCACCAAAAGTAGAGTACATAAACCAAAAAAAAGCACAGGAAGAAGTTTCCATTCATTAATATTCAAAACCTCACCAAATTCAGAGGCAATAAAGAGAAAAAAATAACCCAAAACAAACAGGGAGGGTACATTTCTTTATGATTATGAAATATTGGTACCTCAGATAGCATCAGGTCTTTTCCCCTCAGTTAAAGATGTTTTTTCATACATTTCTTCAGATTGTTTAATCTTACAGCCTCTCCATTACTGGCAAGGCTTTCCCCTCTAGTTTTCCAGGAAACTGTTCATGTTCAGCTAGCTGGAGTACTTTAGAAACAGAAGTCCTCTACTAGACATACCTTATGGTTAGTGCAAGTTTTATGTTGCTCTGCCAACGAACAGGCGTGCTCTGGATCCCGGTATGCAAGTTAGCATGGGAGTTCGCGCAGGAGGGGCACGAGGCTCCAGGTGGTGAGCCTGAAGAGAAGGGTTGGCACAGCAATAGCCCAGGCTACTACTACCTGTGCAATGGTGGCACCATGCCACACCCCAAATATCTCCATCACGTCTGGAACCCCTCCTCTTCTGGTACCACGGAGGCCTCCACCCAGATGGGGCCCCTGGGTCTCGGCTGCGGGGGCTGCCTGGAACAACTGACCCAGAGTCAGGAGCAACACCACATCCTCTTGTGAGGGTTGCTCTGTGTTGGACTCTCTGGAGTGCTGGACAGGGGAGCTCCAGGCTGCAGTTCAGAGGCCGCGTGCCATCAGGGATGGCAAAGAGAAGACTGACTCTTTGCCTGAAGAATGAAGAGCGAAGCACAAGGATGATTGGCAGGACAAGGATGAACAAGAGAAACTCCTGTGAATTCCAGTAGAGGACGACAGTTGTCGCTGGCCCCAAGGTCACCACCCCCTGGAACATCAAACCAGATACAAACTTCTCACACCACCAGTAGAGCCGGCTAAGCTACTAGCACCAGCAGTCAAGGAAGAAATGCAACTTGCAACCATCCCAGGGAAACAAACACAGCAATTGTCAGGGGGCGACTCGCTTCTGCAGGGGACAGAGGGAGCGATCTGCCTCCCCGATCCCTTGGCCCATGAGGTCTGCCTCCCAGGAGCTCGTATTGAGGACGTAGCTGAGAGGATCCCAAAACTTGTACAGTCCTCTGACCACAACCCCATGCTCCTCATCCACATGGGCACAAAATGACATGTCTCAGAGCAATCCTAGCGAGGTTATGACTAACTAGAAGGCTCTGGGGCAGGGCTCAAAGGGTTGGGGGTGCAGATAGTTTTTTCCTCAGTCATCCGTTATGGGTCACGGGCACAGGAGGGAGAGATGAATCGATGACGTCAACAAAAGGCTGCAGCACTGGTGCCATGGTGAATGCTTCCACTTCTTTGACCATAGTCTGCACTTCAGAGGTAGAGGCAAATTTTAAGCATCAGTCTGTTGGGAAGCGATGGCCTCCACCTCACTCCAATGGGGAAGAAGCTGTTCTCGGCCAGAATGAGTGATCTACTTGACAGGACTTTAAACTAAGCTTGCGGGGGGGAGACAACCACCAGTGCAAGCCCACCAGATGTCAACCGCAGAATCAGGTCACGCAGCACAGGGGAATTCACTCCTACCCCAGCCCAAGGACAGGACTCTTTTAGAAGTGCTGGGAAGTGTAGGGCTTCTAAAGGCAGGCTTACTTGCCTGTGCACAAATGCCAGGAGCCTGGGGAACAAACAGGAGGAACTGGCCCTTCTGCTAAACAAAAATCAATATGCTCTCATAGGAATAATGGAGACCTGGTGGGACTTCACCTGTGACTGTACCACAGCTATAGATGGCTATACCTTGTACATGAGGGATTGTGTTGCTAGAAAGGGCAGGGATGTAGCTCTCTGTGAAGGTGCAGTACACTTCCCTACAAAAGTCTGACACCCAAGAAGAGCGACTTGGAACAGAAATGGAACGTAGAAGCAGAATGAAACAGAAGCAGAAATGGAACTGAGGCTGGAAACAAAAATGAAAGACAAGAAGTCCTTCTTCAGGTACATGGGGAGTAAAAAGAAGATGCAGAGTAGCATAGGACCCCTACAGGACAAACTATGGCAATTAGTGACAGATAGGGAGGACAAGGCTGTTCAATGAGTTTTTTGCTTTTGTATTCCTGAACTTAGATGGGGACAAATCTCCCAACTGGATCACAGATAGGTACAAAAGGGACACCAGCCCACCAATTGCTAGTGCCAACTTGATGAAGAGGCACTTGGAAGGACTAGATGCGTTTAAGTCATCAGGCCCAAAGGATCCTTATCCAAACGTGCTGAAGGAATTGGCCAGTCATAGCAAAGCCAGTGGCACAGCTGTTTGAGCGCTCTTGGTGCTCAGGTCAGGTCCCAGATGACTGGAAAAGGCCTAATGTGGTCCCTATTTTTAAGAAGAGGAAGAAGGATGATCTGGGTAACTATAGACCAGTCAGTGTCACTAAACTTGGAAAAACCTTTGAAAAAATTATTAAGGATCACATTTGTGGGAGTCCAGCAGGAAAAACAATGCTGAAGGGCAACCAGCAGAGATTCATAGCAGGTAGATTCTGCCTGACTAACCTTGTTTCTATGACCAGGTCACAAAATGTTTAGATGCAGGACTCAAGGCAGATGTCATCTACTTGGATTTTAAGGCCTTTGTTACAGTATCTCACCCTATTCCCCCTTCCCAAGGTGGAGCAGCTTGCATTTCTCTGTGTCATATGCCATCAGGTTTTGATCTGCTCACCTTGTGAGCCTGTTGAGGTCGGCCTGAATCTCCAGCCTTTCCTCTAACATGACCAAGCTTCCTCATAATTTGGTGTCATCTACGAATTTAACCAGTCCGCTTCCAATACCTGAATCCATATAATTTATAAATATATTAAAGTACTAGTCCTAGTACAGACCCCTGGGGGATGCCGCTGGTCACCATGTGCCCCATTGACATGGTTCTATCAATTACCACTCTCTCTGGGTCCGACCAGAGGCAGTTCCTGAGCCAGCGAATTGCAAGGTTGCCGAGGCCACAGTTCCCAAGTGTAACTGTGAGGACTTCATGGGAGACCAAGCCAAAGGCTTTTTTGAAGTCCCACCCACCCCCACAGATTGTCACACACCCAAAACTATGGATGAATTACCCTGATTAAGACCAAGGAAGCCATTAATTCACATGTTATTAAGTGTGAATTAATGGCTTGGCTAAGCTTAATCAGGGTAATTAAGTCCTAGTTTTGGACCACCAAGCAGCAGGCAGTTTTGGCAGGTTGCAAAAAAGCCAAACACACACAATTTACCAGCAAGCAGAGAGAGTCTTGGAGCACATGGGGCAGGGCAGGAAGCAGAGCTGCTGAGAGTTACTGCTTGCAGCACCTGCACCTTCTGCTGTGAGCAGCGCTACCCCACCCCCCTTCCTGTCCCCTCCCCCCCGTGCTCCAAGAATCTCTGCTTGCCAGTTTTGTTTCATTTTTGCAGCTACCCTGCCAAAATCCTGGAGCCTGTCCAAATTCAGAGTTTCTGCAAGAAATTGTGCAGTTGTAAATTCAGTAGGTCCCTAACTATGAGCCACATTATCTTGACCCTTTACAACAAAGCATTTTTTCCTCTTCAATTCATAATCTCAAAATCAGTTACTGCAGGCAACTCATTTCTGACCATTTTATTTAAAATGTTTTATTCTTTATTTAAAGGGAATAAAATACAATCTCAATACATCATTTAGGAATACTTAAGACACCAGAAAGGAAATGAGGTTCAGAGTAACAGTACAAAAATGACAGGACGGGAGAGTAGATTTAGTGTTTCAAGTGCAAAAATTGAACAGCGATAGCAGTTTTAAGTACCACTACTGCATGTACAGTAGCAAGATAATATTTCACACTGTGCCCAATGGAAAGCTCCGTGAAAATGGCAAAACCTACTCAGCTAAAGTCAAATATGCAGTTTTAATGATGGCCTGAAGAAGAGTTTTATCTGTATTTACAGACGTCTCTCTGATAAACTTATGAGCAGGAAAGTATTAATTGGTACGTAGCAGCTTTGTAGAGTCTCACGGAAAGACTGTTTTTTCCAACATATTCTGGTGCTCAGGAGCAGAATTGTGAAAATAATTTGTACAAATGATGAATTTCAAGAACATGCACTCAGAACTTTGAAGCTAAAGTTTTTATAAGGCCCTGCCAAAAATATTAAAAGAACTTTGATTTCTATGAAACTGTGCAACATACTGCATACATCATGCTATGCCTATAAACCACATAACATGCATACCAAACATTAGTTCATACTTGTAGGTAAGAAAAATGGCAATAAGATTTCAGAATGCAAGAAGCTGCTGTGGGTATACTGTGCAATTTTTGTTCTGGATGCAAGGGAAGCTTTGCACAAATTAAAGTGTATGTTGCACAAGACTGGCAGCTTTTATGCCTACAAATTATTAAAAACTTCATAAAGCATTAAGAGTTGTTGTTTCAGCATTGTGACTATTAAAATGAAACAACTCAGAGCCATAGCTCCCTTGAGGGGAAGAGTAATCTAGCAAGCTTGTTTTACTAGATTCTTCCTTCCAGAAATCTGATTCCCTGTGATAAACGTATGTCCCAATTTAGTTGTTTCAATAGAAGAGAATGTACTGAGCCATAGAGAGTTCCGAAAAGTAGGAGTTATATAAATATTTAGTACATTCAAATAAAGGAGCTAATTGCTTCCTAACAATCAAATGCTAGGAAAGGAGATCAGTTAAAATCCTAATAGAGAAATACAAATACTGCATAACATACTCTGTATAAATGGCACATACTCTTCCATTTTTAAAGCATAAAGTATAAGGAGGCCTCTGATGAGCTTACATAAAAAGAGGATTTAAAATGCAGCTGGCATTTGTATTGCGTAGACATTTCAGAAGTTTCCCCCCAAAGTTTAAGGCTTTCCAATAGGTTTGTAGCATGCATCAGGCTGCCACATGCGAAGTTCCACAACCACTTGGTTAAGTTTTTGCATCCAAAGGTTACGTTCATCTTTAGTATCTGCAGACAGCCAGTTCCTAAAAAAAATGGAAAGATAATTTAAAGGATTTCTGCCACTTCTTTCCAAATGAATCCAAAGCATTTAGATCACCTTTGTGACCTGCGTTTAGATCATCTTTGTGACCTTCGGAAAAGGAAAAACTAATTTTCCAAACTAGGAGATAACAGCCAAATATCAGGCCTTGCAGAACCCTATCATCTGGCCTACAATGCTGCACTCTCCCCCACGTCTCTGATTGGCCAAGGGGCCCCGGCAGTCCCGCCTCACCTCATAGATGGCCAATCTAGTTAGGACATGTGGCAAAGGGACCTTGACTGGGCCTGTGCCAGCCCAGCCCCATATGCTACATGGGAAGCGTGAGGCTAGTCTGGGTTGCCCACTTCCCACACTAAACTGGGCCTGCATGCTGGAGAACCAGCCCAGCACCACTAATCCAGCTGGTGGGCCCTGATGAGTTTGATCCGCCTATGCTTCCTCTTCCCCTTCAGCAAGCCAAGCTCCAAATACTAGCAAAACGGTAAATCAAGCTTGTTGGCTACATAATGTTGCTTCTACCACCACTTACAAAAAGTAACACAAATTCTCTGTTAGTGAACAGAAAGGCAAATCAAAACTAGAACAAAATGGTTCTAGCATTATTCTCCCCAACTCCCACTCAATTCCAATAGTTATACTCTAGTCACATTTGGAAGTAAGAGAGCAAGGACACTTAAGTCTATTTCCCCACTTACTTGGTAACACAAAGAGTATCTCTACACTGGCTGACAAGTGTCTCTCTGTCATCCTCCCTTTGAGGTCGGACAGTGATTAGCTCAAAAGTGTTAGGTCGGGCACAGAATTCTCTGTTGGCTGGTTCAATCTGACGATTAGTGCAGTTAGCCAAGTTTATCCGGCCCAAAGGATGCTGAAAGTAAAATTATAGGAAGAATCATGGATACAGCAATCGGGATGCAACATTATGCCTAGTACTTTCCTTTGGCAAAGAAGGTAACACACTAAGTAAATCCAAAGCAAATTATGAAAAAGAAGAACATTGTATGAGTAGTGCGTAAGTGAAACAACCACATCTGGAGGACTGCACACACTGATAGTAGAAAAAGCCCCACTACCATATTCTTCATGGCTACAGAAACTACCCATGCCTACTAGGCTTCAGAATCTCAGGACTTATTTAAAGTCAATTATGTTTCTAACTTTTGTACATGCAAGAGAACTTTATGCAAGATTCCTGCTTCCAAGCTGATTGAGCCTGGCCACATTTAAAAAAGTCTAGATCAATTTGGAGGGATAGTCTGTACCAGGGTCTTGAAAAGGAATGTTTCTGTAGCCACAGAAAAGTAGCACCCCCCCAGTTCAGTATGCAAACTGCTTCTTAGCTCCAACAAGCAATGCTGCGATACAACTAGCTTTCCATTGTTAGGAAACAAAGGAAAGTTAGTTGTATCACAGCATATGTTCTGTACATTTTTCCGAAGTGAGCACTGTAATCTTGTTACAGCGATTGTGGGGAGAATAAGGATAGAGCTATCCAGCTGGGGAGATGAGCCATTCATGCAAACACAAGGAAAGGCTGAAAGAACTAAGCATATATACCTTGGGAAAAAAAGGTGACTACAGGGGGTACATAGAATAGTAGTCTTCAAATATCTGAAAAACTACTCTAAAGGAGAACAATTGCTCTTCCTCACTGTAGAAGAAAAGATGCAAGGCAATGTCTTCAAACAGTAGCAAAAAGAGATTTAGGTTAGATTTCAGGAAAACAGGAAGTCTTTCAGTTAAAATAGTAAAGTGTTGGAATACACTGCCTAGGGAAGTTGTGGAATCTCCTTCATTGCAGGTTTTCAAGAAGAGACTGAATAAGGATCAGACAGGAGAGTTACAAACAGCAAGAGCGTGCTATTAAGAGCAACGCTGGAAAAGTCTAGGAGAGTCGAGCCACACACATGCATTACCACCCCTCTCCCCCATCTCTTGAACCCCTCACCCCTCTAGACCAGGTCAGAGCATTTGCCAAAGAACATTAAAAGAGGCAGGCCAAAAGAGGGAAATAGTAGATAACAGTGCTCAGCAGCAGCAGAACAAAGCAGAGCTCCACAACCAGCTTGGTTGTAAAAGATAAACCAGTATAAGATTATAGAGGGGATAGAATTAGGAAAAGAGAGTTCTGGCTTTCCAGTTAGCTCCACGTATCTCGGACTCTATATTTGCAGTAAGCAGATTGCAACAGAGGTCTGGTTATCCCATATTTATTGGGATTTTACTGGTCACCATGTGGGAGCAGGAAGGAATTTTCTCCTCTCCTGTTGCTACTGGCATCCGAGTTATTGGGGGGGCAGGGGAAAACAAAACAAACAAACAAACAAACAAAGGCTGTTGGTGCTGGCTACCACAACAGCTGGTGATCTTGACTAGGGTGTGCTGAGGCTCTAGCTGGGACCTAGAAAACCCAGATATTACAGGCTGGAGTGTCTTATTCCTTGATGCTAGTTTAGACTGATCATCATATCTGGCATCAGGAAAGAATTTTACTGCAAAGTCAGATTGGCACAGGGTTAGTTTTACAGACTCAGAATGGCCAGCATTTGCCCCAGAGTTTGAAAAAGCTGTTCTGGCAACAGACAAGCAAGACTTCCTGGTAACTTGTTTAAGTGATTCCAATTCCTCCTGAAAGCATTCATCAGAGGAGTTGGAAACATTTAGATACATACTGCAGGAACAGACTGAAGAGGGTCCAAATTAGAGACTGATCAACCTTTCTGCTTTGGGCTTGTTAGGCAGAGAAAGTCTTTAAAAGATCTGCATTTAAAGCACTGCACATTCAACCATGGTGGGGGAGCTGCAAGATTAAATCAGGTTTGAACATAAGCATAAGTAAGGCAATATAAATGAGTATTCATGGTGGGAAAAATTCTGTTCTAATATACTTGAAGCAAAATATTATTTAGATAGAATTCACTTATTAAAATTGTTGGTGGAGACCATAGTGTTGCCTCTTTAAACTGAATAGAAAGCCAATCTTGAAGATTTCATCAGATGATTAAGTCCCAACCTCACGTGAAAATTAAATAAGAACCCTTCCCACAACTGACAACTACTGCTAGCTTTTGGATTTGTTATGGTCTACGAAGAAACAAGCAAAGAATTGACTAGCACACCTTAGCCAAGAGAGCTTGATATCCTCCCACATGGATTATACAAATTTGCAGGACTAAACACTGCAGACCCCAGATCCACATGCTAAGGAATATGGTATTCAGTAAGGTGATTTCCAAGCTCTTACCTTTCTCTTTTCATCATCTGGATAGGTCCAATAGGAAATACAGTTTCCAGAAAGCACACACCAGCGTCGATGCCAAGCCCCAAATCCACTCACATCTTCAAACATAGTCTAAGAAGAAAAAGAATAAAATTTACTTCAAGGAACATTGGTTACTTTGGTTTACACTGTATTTAAGGGTAGTTTTCAACTAGTACAATATCTGTGCACAATCACACATATGTGCACTCATACAGTGAAAAGGGTACCTTAATAGCATTCAGCTTACCCCCTTTTCCTTTCCCATGGAAATTAATGATATTTAATTAGAATCAATCCAGAAATAATGTTCAGCTTAGTTATTACCACTTTTTCAAAGGCCATAAAAGAAAATGTTTTAATAATAAAATACTAATCTGCCATAAGAAGATACTGCATTGCCAAGTGTGCCAAATGTTACTTGTAACAAATACCGGGTGACCAGGTTCAGAAAACAACTGCTTCAATACCACTATAGAAATTAGTTTTAAAAAATTCAATCAGCCAACCCTAGTTAAGTGAATTACATTTCAAAATAAAATAGCTGACCAAGTTGCAATTAGTCTAGTGAAGAGTCTCACAACTTGGAAGAGGATTTTTCACTTGGAGAGGCAGTTTATTCTATACATTTCAAGATAAGGCAAATATTTCCCCAATCAACTTCATTAGTGGGTACAGAGAGAGTTTATTCTGTAGCCTGTACCTCTATTTCTTCTGTATTTATTTATATAGCATATTGTCTTAGCAAAATAGCAGTTTTCTTGTATAACGTTATTCAGCTTTTTCTTGGATCCATTCAGAAGGCAATGCATTCCAATAGTTTAGGAAATGGTATTCAACACCAATCCAGAACAGTGATTCTCAACTAGGGTGCCATGGGACCCTGGGGTGCCTCAACATCTTCTCAAGGGTGATGCAGGGTACCCCACAACGTTAATTTAACACTATTAGGTTTTACAACACAATTCACAAAATAAGTCCAGAGATTCCAAAGAGAAATCCACAGTTACAGTCTTTGAGTTCTTTGCAACAGAAAAACTGCTCTCTTTTCTGTCTACAAAAATGAGCGTAAGCTAAGAGCTAGCATTTTCCAAAGGATGCTTTGAGTCTAAAAAATGCTGAGACTCACTGCTCTAAAAGCCTATAACAGCCACCCAGTAAATATTAGCATTCTGCAACAGTAGAGGTAACAACACAAAAGAGAAGTTTAATATGGACCCATAAAAGGGAGTTAAGAAAATATACATGTATTAAGCATACATTGATTTGCCAAAATAAGGTAGATTTCACTAGGATAGATACATTTCTGATTCTGTCTAAATAAGAGGACAATCACAAAAGCCAATGAGAAAAATTTGAGAGATTTTTGGAGCAGGAAACAATCCAAGTGTCAAAGATGCACTTGTTTTTCAAAGGCCTTTTTACAGCACATTTAGTGCCATCTACTGGATACAAGTATAGCAATACAGGTCACTGGAATGGAATGTCACCATTTATCCAAAGCCAGATTTATTAAGTTCCACTTTTAGAAATTTAGATTTTTTAAGTTATCAAAATTGAAAGCTATACAAAGTTTAACTTTGTCTACTGAACCGAAAGCCAGATGAAGAGGACAAGTGGTTTAATGGAGTTTTGCTGGTTCACAAGACTGGGGGAATCTTTTATTAAAGCATTTTCTTTAAAATAGGTCACAAATCTAAATTGCCTTTTAAAAAGTCTCTGGTGGCTAATTTAAAATTTCACATCACACAGTTGTACACTAGCCAGACAAGCCAGCCCAAAAGGAGCTTAGACAGAAGATCACAATAAGTGATATGGCAATAAGTCAAGAGTTTACAAGAAAACAGATAGTGACCCCAAGAGATATTCTACTGAAGGGTAAAAATTAGGGGTACATCAATAAAGACTTTCTGAGCCGATACCAATGGCTGATTATTAACAAGCCACATCAGCTGACATCTATCCAATTGCTGATATGCAGCCCAGAAGCTTGGAGAGCAGTGCCTGGTTGGAAAGTCTTTTGGAGGGAAGGGGTATGGCCTCCAGAGCTGCCCCCACCCACCCCGAGCACCGCCCCAGCTGAACCCCACACCAGGGACAGCCCGCAGCAGCAACCTGCCTTCACCCCATGCACAGATCTGGGGGATATGAGCCTCCCATGCCTCCCCTGGAGGTAGTGGCAGGAGCTGCACCCTGCCCTCCTCATGAACCACACATGGACACATGGCTCCATCCCACGCCCTGCCCAGGCAATACCTGCCCCAGCCCCACTACCTCCCTCACTGTGGAAGCCTCAATCTGCCCCTACCTCACCATTCGCCCCCCCAACAGACTTACAAGCCAAATAGTGCTCTCCAAGCTCCAGGCTGGCTGTGCACATGCTGCGGCTGTGCACATGCACACGGCATTTATCAGTGACATTATGGGCCATATCAGCCAAAAAAAGCCGATTGCTGATAATCTTAATTTTCCTTTCATTGGTGCCGATACAATATGGACCAATGTATCATTGCACTTCTAGTAATAATGATAAAATTTCAGCAAATTTAGCCAAATGGCAGCTTAATAGTATCGGACACTATTTTTTTGGTGAGAGAAGCAAATACCTTAAACCAAAGTTACAAAGCCTTATCATGAAAGTAAATGGGAGAGAGGAAAAAGTTGAGATGACTCCATTTAACCAACATAAAATCATTTGGTTAGTGCTGAGAAAGAAAAAGCATATGTTTTACCACTTGTGGAAGCGACTTAAAATAGCAAGCAAGTTAAACTTACCAAAAATCCTTTTTCTTCTACAGAAGAATCTAGTTTACAATTTAGCTTTAAATATATATGTCCTTCCAAAGGAGACAAAAAGGGAACCTACAAAAAGAGAAAATAAATTAGCTATTGAAATATCATGCACTTCAACAGCAACTCTTCTCCCAAGAAAAGCAAGTCTTTTGCAGCAAAGATATAAGCAATGAATCATTCTGGTGATCTCTAGCGGGAAGAGTCCTATGTATGGGAGGGTCAAAAGCCACTTGCTATCAAGTTGTCACTGGAAGTCACTTACACGTGGAGAACTGGAAATACATTTTGTTTTTAGTCACCTAGAAAGATTAACATTATAGGTATGGTGAAAAATTCAGATCTATTCTATTAGAATATATGCAAGGTCAATCCAAAGTGGGGCAAGTGCCTAAAGTAAGACTTAATCACCAAGATTCTACTTTAAGCCCACAAATGCAATCATCAAATCCTTGTTCAGCTGCTACCTAACTCTGAAACTGTCCTACTGGCATTGAATCCTGCACCAAACCTTTGAACTCCTGCCTCTGTACCTATGTAGAAATGACTAAGTCTTGATAGGGTATAACAGCTTGGCATCTAGGCCTTTACCCATACCCAATCTCACCCCAAGGGATTTGATCCAGAAGACACTTAGAGTCTACCTACCAATTAGACTCTGCACAAAATACAGCCTCAACACTTCCTTTAAAAGTCATGGGAAAACATGAAGTAAAGAAGAGATGCTTGAACTGTTGAGCTATTATGTAAAAAAGTGAGACAATTTCAGCATCACCTCTTTCTACTACATTTTAAAAACAAAGCGACTCTCTTTTTCCATTTTGAAAAAATGGGCTTTAAGCGCTAAACTCCAGGAGTGACTGCCAAGATGAGAAATCTGAGTGAAGGATAACATCTCCTAATAGAAACTGAAGTCCAGAGAGGGGTGGAATTTCAGCTCCTTCCAGTATTCATTATTCTAACTGATAGCTCTAGGTAGCTCCCAGGTAAGCATGCTGGCTACATTAGGTCTTCCTCTGTGACAACTCTCCCAGTGCACTGTCTATGTGTTTCACTCAGGGTCATAAATTCTGCTGCAGGAGCCATGCACTTTAACATTAGATGTTACAATGTTGAATGTTATAATGCTTAGGTTTCTTTGTGGATTTGAGCCTTTAATTGGCCTTCTCCTTTTTTTGCAGATAGATTTAAATCTTATCAAAAAAGAGAAAAGCATGACTTCAGGACAACATCTGTCAAAAGCACTTTCTCTTCTAAACCAATACACTTTGTTAAAATCTACTCTCTCTTATGACTTCAACATAAGTGATACGCTAACCAATTACTTGTGTAATCCCAATAAAAAAAACTCTTCAAAATAGAACAGAGTATTAGTAGGTCCCCCATCCTTAAAGGGTAACTATCAGAACAGTATCCTGATGAACAAAATGCCTCAAATCAAAAACTCAGGCAAATGTGAAGGCTCTTTGGCATCTGAATTCTACTATGATCCCTTGTCAACGCAGGTCTCTAAAGACAGATTAACAGTTGCCCTGCTCACAACACATTAAAATTCTATTTTCTCTTCTAGAAGCTCATCCTATACAACATGTGTTCGATAAAGAAGCCAAAAGACTCACACTCACCCCAGGATTGGAATGACAGTAATTCAAAATGCAAGTGGCTATTTTGAAGGGCTGCATTTCATTTGGTGTTAGTTTTGGCAAGATTTACCGCGATAGCCATGCAACCTGAAAAAAGAAAAGACCCCATGCACCTAGCGAATATATCAGTTCTTAAGCAGCAAGCTTGCTATTGCACAGGAGAGTCTTCATTATCAAAGGGATGCATTAGTATGCCCAACAGCAAGGAGACATTCAAACAAACAAATGCAATTTCCAGCAAAGTTGGTGGGAATTTTGCCAGTGACATCAGGAGGAAACAGGAGAGAGCTCTTTATAACTCATGTTGTACCTATACCTAAACACTAAGGACAACTGAAAAGAATGATATTTGAAATGTTCTACCAATAGTAAAATTAAGTTCTTTTTATTTGGATAGTCAGAATCTCCTGGGTACAAGGCAGGGGAGTGAATATGAAGTGAGAGGGGGGAAAAAAATGTTGATTTTCTTTATGGAGATATTGAATAGGGGTTAATATGCGAGGTGGGGATGGGCAGGGGCTGTGGGAGTGGGAAGAGGGGATGCTCTCCTAGGTCAGAGGCAGGAGAGCGAGAGTGAAGTACAACAGTAGATATGCATCTTGATTTAAAATTAATCGATGCATACCATTTAGATGTTGATGGGTAACACATCATATATGTAGAACTGTTATTGCTGAATTCTTCAACCTTTTTATAAAACTAATAAATTTTAGTTCATAGGCAATAGCAACAATTTGTGCTTTTAATGGCGTTTGGAGGAGCTATGTTTTCTAATTCTTCTACTGGCTTACAAACCTAATAGGCAAAACTATTCCTTCAACAATGGTGTTGAAGAAATAAAACTAGAATCACTTGACAGCATTCCTTGAGAAACCAGCAGTCTTGTAAAACCCTTTACAATAAGAATTTAAAAATGGGAAGCTTTAGTATTAAGTAAAAGCTTAAATAATATTTAAATAAATTTGATTTCTAACACTATGCTGGATACTACAAGACAAATAGAAACTCCTGCTGTAAAGTTTTTTTAAAAATTACTTCCAACTTCTACAAAGGGTTGAGAGTAAAACATGAGCAGCATGCACTAGGAAATAGCATTTCAGTTTTAGTCAAAAGCAAGTAAATATAGCAACCTTGTCCTGGAACATATAGCTCAGTAGCTCTCTTTCCTTCCCTCCATAATTTATCTAGAGGGGAAAAAAATACGCTGAATGGTGCCAAACAAAAGTCTAGAAAGTAGTGTAAAGCTACCTTTGAGTAGGTTTTACTCTTTTCCACCTAATCTAGTAGTACAAATATTAAAGTGGAAAGCATATGCAAAACCATTCTGGTGGAAGTGGATTCCTGTGTAGAGCGAGTTAAATAAGAAAAACAAAACAAAAAACAAAGCAAATACAAACCAACAAAATAAAACCAAGCATTTGGTGCAGTGAAAGGCCTCAGAGGTTAAGCTTTAAAAAAAGTCACATGCTTATAAATATCTTCTGGTTTCCCCTTATTAGTATATAGGAATTTATTTAGTTTTGTTACTGAAAAACTGAATATGGTATTCCTACATATTTACTTCAGTTTTTATTTTCCAGTTATATGGTGTTAATACTTCATATAGGCAAACATAGCCCAGGCTTAAAATCCTTTCACAGTAGCATCGAATTATCTTTGGAGATGAAGCAAGCTAACTTCCATTACCTTGTCTAAAACAAATCTGGTGTTTCCCATAGAAGCCAGTGAAAGCTTGAGAGATCCAGCAAGGACAAAGTTACTTGTGCGTATAGCATGGGGGCCACCTGGACTAGCCATGGCTGCAATAGAAAGAGAGAAAATACACACATCTTAGCCCAATACACACAGAAGCACAACACTACAATATGAAGCATAAGATACACAACATAAAAAAGGAATGGGTGTTTTTCTTTTAGTATCTTCTCCTCTGACTCTGAAAGAACTGTGCCACTTTTCTACGAGCTGTAAGGTATATCTACACTACAGCATGGTCTAGGGCAGTGACTCTCAACCAGGATGCCATGAGATCCTTTGAAGGGTGCCAGGAGGTGCCACGTAATATTAGCATTATTAAATGTGCAAACATGATTCACAAAACAAACCCAGAGATTTCAAAGAGCATTAAAACCCAGAGATTTCCACAGCATTAAAAACACATTCTGACCTGTTGGGAACTAAGTTCTTTGCAACAGAATTTCTTTGTTTTTCTGTGATCTAAAAATCAATCAAAAAAAAAAACAAAAACAAAAAACCAAACAAAAAACCCCTAAAGAACTGGCATTTTCAGAGGCATCTCTTGAGTCTAAAAAGGTTAAGCTGGTATAGAGATATCTGAGCTAGGTTTGAATAAACTGGCTTGGGTCAAGAATGAATGCAGATCTTCCTTCTGAGGAGGCAAAATGTAGCTCATTTGGAACTCTGCTTTTCCAGCTATGCAGCTTCTGAGTAAACCCATTTCAAAGCTACTTTGGGTAACTCTACCATGCAGTGCAGCCTAAAGAACAAAGGCACAGCCCATTTATAATTCAAGACACCTTTCTCTCAAAAGTAAAAAAATATAAATTGAGATTGTGCCAACAACACATACACTGAAAAAAAAACATTCACATAAAAGATACCAATAGCCTCAATATGTTAAAATTTTTACTCACTGAAGACTGTTACAAAATGAGTGATTGCATTTAAGATCTCAGTAGACAGTTACCATTCTGCTTTAACCTAAGTTACTTTGAACATGTTTTCCCAAGACACGGGTGCTACAAATATCTAACAACAGGTCAGAAATGAACAAGTATTATCAGCTACATACAATGATAAACATGACCCAAATTATTAAATTGGCATTGCTCCATAAATCACATCAAAGAAAGATCTAGCCTGTGATCAAGCACAAGACAATCCTATCTAGAGATTGTAATTGCTTTTGCCACTGAGTTTTGAAAACTCCCCCAAGTAGTTTAGGTTTTGCTTACCTGGAGTGAGAAGTGTGCTTTTCTAGGAAAAAAAAAAAAAAGAGAAGAGACAGCATTTAGGGAAAATACATACAAGAAAACCTCTAATAAAACTAAGAATGTATATTAATTTATCCATTCTAGCATCAGGGATGTATTTAGATTGCTTAGATAGCTCTTAAGCTTATAATGAAAATGTTTGGCTGTAAAGAGAATAATTTAGACTTTTAAAGGAGACACTCAAGACGTCTGATATGGACACAGCCTTGATTAGCATGTACAATATAGCTTGTTGAAGCAATTTAAAGTAGTCATTAGGGTATTACATTCATACTTACAGAGGTAATAGATGTCAATAATCTCTTTGGAGTAATAACCTATGAAAAACAAGATGACAGCATGACAACTAAGTACATTTAATTTAATTGTACATGAAATGTATTCATGGCCAAAATGCCATTCAAATTCTATTGTATAAAAGCAATCTGAGTGGTGGATAATTCTTGTTATAAATCAACTAGATTTGTTTTCCTGAACTAAGTTATAAACTGAATAATTCCACTAAAGTACTTTATGAACTATAAAGCTCAAGAAACACCTATTCAGAGTACAACAAACATACATTTGCACCATTAGCAACACAGAACTAACCATTAACTGGGTACAAACTACAGGTGGCTCAAAAGCAATATTCAGCCTCTATTTACATGTAAATTGTGTAAGAAATATTTTCATTGTTTCTACAGTATGTTCAGCACTTAAATGAAAAAAGGCACTCTTCTCTGTTCTGACAATTTGGGTTGTGTCAAGACCCACAAACCTTTTCATCATGGCAAGTTACAAATATAAAACTCTTTGTGTTCAAAGTCAGCAGTTTACACTGCATTTATAATTTACCTTCAACAAGTGATTACTTCCATAAAAGTAATAAAAGCAAAAACTTGATATTACGTCTATTCCTTTTCTCATCATCACCAGGTTCATCAGCAGAAAGTGAAAACTAAAGAGCTGCAGAACCAGGTAGGTATCCATTTTCAAGGGGGAACTTCATGATCTCAAAGTTCATCTTTATCTGAGGGAAAAGTGGACATTTAAAGCAGGGGGGAAAGGAGGAGCTATTGGATTTCTCTGTATATGAGAGCCAATAACTGCATTAAGAATTGAGCTCAAGCAAGCCTTTCAGAAACCTAATTTACTTACTTTGACTTAAAGTCAAACAAAGCCAATCAGGTAACATTTTATGAAGGTTTAATTATTTAATTCTAAATCTTCTAGTTGTGCATATCTGGCCACTTTTTCTATGTACTTCTCTCTACGTGGTTTGCAAACCTGTTGGATCAGGCCTTATGTTGCACTTGCAGTGCCTAGTGCTCTCACCCACGGAAGCCTGTAGGCCTAATTCTAGTGTAAATTAACCGATCACAGTTTGAAAGATTATTTTGTCCAGCTTCAAGATATTGACTTTTCGCTAAGAGAACCAAGATACTCCTTCCCACACACACACACACACACACACACACACACACATGAAATCTTGCCAACACAAGAAAAAAAATTGCATAGAATATACTACCACACTGTGTACTAGAAGAGCAAACCCAGTTTACCAAGCTCCAGAAAAAAGAGTAAACCAAGATGGAGGCCCCAAAAAGTTAACAGAGCAGGTAACAGCGTTTTACAAAAGTGAATATGCCTGTAATCTGTACTTGACGCACTCAATACCAGCTGCAATATTTGCTACAAAAATTACAGCAGTAAAAATCCTACTGTATTGACTTGAATACTAGATAAGCTGTCACTCTCTGCTCCTCCCACTGCCAGATCATCATGGGGAAAAAGACCCCCTGTCTTGTATTTTCATATCAGCAAACCTCCCCCATTAAAATACATTCATTATCATTAAACCACTATAAGAAGTAACATGTACTCAGTCAAGGAAACCAAGATAAGGGAAAATGGAAGGCAGAAATCAGGTGGCTGGGAGCATTTGGCAACTACTGCTAGGGTCAGGCAACTGCTAGTGTCAGATCCAGAGCAGTCTCTGCCCTCTTCCACTTGTCCTCTGCAGCTTACTGTCACAAGCTGCTCACTTTCACATTATGCATGAAGGAGGAACAGAGCCTGAGCAGAGGCTGACAGTAAGGGGGGGGGGAAAGAGGGCTGCAGAGTGACTGTGGTGGTGTGGAGGAAGGGGAACAGAGCAAGGGGCCATCTGAACCCCCAGCCACTATTTTCCCTGCTGTAGCAGTAGAAAAACTGGACAAATTCAAGAAAACTCTCTGATAATTTTTCAGGTGTAATTATAACAAATGTCTTATTTTTCCACACATGGAAGCTAATTATTGGGACGGTCACCTTATATTCAAGTAAATACAGCATCTGTCTTCTCTGTATTAGAGGCAACATTCTCTTTCTCATATTATGTGGTTAAGGGAAACTTTTCAATTTGGCCACTGTATAGGGCACTGGCATACAATTTCTATTTTGAGAATGAAAAAATCAAATAGCAAAGGGAATGAGTACACCGAGAATCATTACCAAGGAGGCATAAATATCTTGTACTAGATGAAAGTTTAGAATGCATGGCACTTTGCAGAATTGCTAGAAGAGAAAAGCAACATTTGAAATTTTAAATTTCAGTAGCCAGGGCAATACCATATAACCTGTAATTGCATCTGAATTCTCCCTTTTCAGAATTAGAATCGACACGTGCTCCATTTTCCCTTTGTTTTGGATCTAAGCCTAGCTTCTGTTGAACTCAAGTATAGCAATTCTCATTTTCATTTACCTTAGATTTATTTGTCTTCTTTCTCTTCTCAATTCCTATGCTTTCCTTCCTCTGAACCTGTAAAAACCAAGGAATATTTGAGAATTATGGGATACATAAATTCAAGTGCCCTCTTAATAAAAAGACAAGTACATACCAAACTGTAAACTTCTATGTTTATTTCAAAGTCACTGGATACATCTTGCCTATAACAAAAAGGGGACACTAGTTAGATATGAAATGATGCCTTAATACCAGAGATACTTTAAAATTAGTTCTCCTTTTAAAAGAGGGGAAGAGTAGTTAACAGTAGCTTTTTACTCTAAAAGGAACAATAGATTTACCAAAACTTATCAAGATCATGTGTATGAGCAGATATATTTGTGTGTGTGTGAGCGAGCCATGGCCTATCCTTTCAACAAGTGTCACTTCTTACGTAATTTTTCTACCTATACCGAGTCTGCTTCAAGAAGTGTGACCCCCTCTGGCCAAGTGTAAGCAACATTAGAATATTCTGATATATTAGTATATTGCTACCTCAAAACTAGATTCCAGAAGTCACAATCAAGGAGAAAAACAAAACAAATAATAATGTAGTAATTCAAAAAATCCTGAACGTACCCAGCAACCTATGAACAGGACAAATGCAGATCCTCATCCCATGATCCAAAATTTATCTCAATTGAAAACAGTTTTTGTTATCTGATAACACTGCATTAGTGCCATGCACAACTCCCCAGACACATTTAGGACTTGAGATTTTATTCATTTACAAAATGGTCCATACCCCATCCCACGCAGACCACTAAACTCATAAGTCTTCAGGTTAGGCACTCCACTCCTAACAATCTGAAGATACTTTAATTTGTTTTCAGTTCAGAACAGCATGATCTTTCAAGACACCTGCAATAAAAGGCTACACAGAATTCCAACATCAGAGGACACCTTGGGGAGAACAACCAGTCTGTCATTGCAGGTGTTCCAAGAGAGGATGAATGGAGTAGGTGAGAGTAGCTGATGGATTGTATAATAAGTCTAAATTGCATTTCTGAGAAGAAATGGTTACTAAGGATATTATTATAAGCAGAAAACACTTATCCCACAAAACCTGATAGCCGTTTGCAGAATGTGATATTTTTAGAAAAAGGTTAAGATTGTAAGTTAGGTCAAAATGCTTATCAATAGAGTTCTGGAATGGTTTCTTCATACTTACAAAGTAAAAGTTGTAGTAAAAATAAGAGCATCTCCATTTAGGGAACTTGCAGTACTTGCTAAGGGAGTTGCTACCATATTTTCAGCTCCAGATCTCAATAATATTATGTAGTAGTAATTTGCTGCATCTGTAGACAAATTTGAGACCATTTTCAGTAGAACCCTATGAACCGCTAGATTTTTGAAGTACTGAAAGGCTCCTTCCCCATCCCTCTCACACATTTGAAGTATGGCTCGGTTAAAAATTCTTGAATTCATTGTTTTCAATAGTAACTTTTTGGTTACTTTCCTTCCACTATGTTCAGTGCTCAGCTCTACAGGCTTCAGCAGTTACAACAGCATTTGAGCAGCTCAGCTGAGTTTTATCCTACCCAGTGTATGTACGTAGTCCAGGGGTCAGCAACCCCTGGCATGTGTGCTGAGCATAGCACGCAAGGCCATTTTGCCTAGAACACCATAACCAGCCCTGGCTCTGGGCAGCAGGGAGGCTGCAAGCAGCCTGGGCTCCATAACTGGCAGCAGCTAGACAGCCAGGGCCGGCTGCAGCCAGGAGGATGCAAACAGCTGCGCCAGGCTCTGGAGCCCAGGCATCAGCTCTGTACCGGCATGTGCGCCTTGAAGCAGGCAGTGGGGGAGGGTCCTGAGGCAGCACAACCCCAGTCTCTCCCCCGCTCCCAGCACAGAGCTGGTGACTGGGTTCCAGAGACTGGCACAGCTGTTTGTAGCCAGCCTGGGCTCTGGGCAGCTGCAGCAAGCAGCGGGCAGACTGCAAACAGCTGTGCCAGGCTCCACAGCTCTGTGCTGCTGGTGATTGTGCGCAGAGCTTAGGGCAGACAGCAGGGCAGCACAGCCTGCCCCGAGGTGCACATGCAGTCACTGCCAGCATGGAGCTGATGCTGGAGCTGTGGAGCTTGGCACAGCTGTTTGCAGCCTGCCCGCTACTGGTTGCAGCTGCCCAGAGCCCAGGCTGGGTACAAACAGCTGTGCCGGGCTCCAGAGCCCAGTCACCAGCTGTGCTGGGAGCAGGGGAGAGACCGGGGTTGTGCTGCCTCAGGCCCCTCCCCCACTGCTTGCTTCAAGGCGCACATACACAGGCCGGTACAGAGCTGATGCCTGGGCTCCAGAGCCCGGCGCAGTTGTTTGCAGCCTCCCAGCTGCAGCCAACCCCAGCTCTGAGTACCTGCTGCCAGCTGGGAGCCTGAGCTGCTCTCAGCAGGCAGCTGGGATGCTGCAAGCCCTGCTGAGAGCAGCCTGGGCTCCACCAGCTATTCAAAGCTGGGGCCGACTGCAGCCAGGAGGCTAAAACAGCTGATGCCTCCCCGGCTCCAACAGGTGCAGTGCCAGCACCTGCTGCCTTCCCAGAGCCCAGGGTCAGGAGACAGCTGGGACCAGGGCGGAGGGCAGCAGCTGCTTGTAGCCTCCCGGCTACAGCCAACCCCGCGGGGCTCTCAGTAGCTGCTGACAGCCACAGAGCCCGAGCTAGGGGGCATGGGGCATGAGCAGGGCATCCAGCCATGTACCCCCGGCCCTCATTTTGTTTTTTTAGCATGCTGGCACTCTGGCACCTTCTAAGGCAGGTATTGTGGGGAGTTTCAGCACTCCGGCCAAAGACGTTAACTATCCCTGATGCAGTCAGATTCAGCAATAAAAATTAGCCCTCCAGGTCTCTGGTTCTAGTCTATTTTTTAGGCAGAGCGGCTACTTATGCTGCAACTTGGCTTCCTCCTTTCCTGTGCTGCATTCTTCTTGCTTATTTCTACAGAAATAAGTAAAGGAGCCTGTACAGTCATCCAACAATCTACCCATAAAGGAACGGTAGGAAACAAGAGGCACCCAACCACAACATGCCGACAAGTAAGAGAAGAATCCTGTGCCTGGCTGCAGGAAAGAAAAAAAGACAGACGTACTGCAGCAAGTGGCAATTTCCATGATATCAAGAAAAACAAAGTTTCATGGTTGCAAAGTCCATGGCACCCAGAGTAATTCACTCTTCTCAGAGCCATTGTACCAGGCAAGCTCCTTGTAGATTCAAACAGGCATTTGAAGTTAGGAAGCTTTTTTTAAATGTTTAGAATTTGGAGCATAATCTTGTGGCCAATCCTATGGTTTGTAGAGTGAACAATTTCCTTATTACCACTGGAAGTGAGCAATGTGTTTAATCAATGCCTGTGTTATAGCTGGCAGAATCAGTGAAAAAGGAAGCTTGTTTAAATACATGTAGTTAAATCATTTGCCTATGATGAATTGTATAAATGAGTTATATGACTACTGTGAGATGTTATGAAGTTAATCATAGCTATCTGTTCTTCTCACCCACCAACCATGATTTAATTTTATATTCAGTAAAATGAAAATACAGTTAACATATCTGCACTCTTAAGAACTTAAAAACAGGATGTTTATAAACATAATCTCTCATGCCACCCAGGATCAATAAACAAGAGCCACTGGATCTGATATTATCTTTAAGCAATAGTGTTGCATAAAATAAGAACACATTAATTAGTCAAAGCAAACTTGTAAACTCTCAACTCTAGCCACTTCTTGGAAGAACTATTCCTGGCTCCCAGGAAGCCCAAATAATTACATTTAATGAGCAAATGTTGTTTAAAAACCAACCAACCAAACAAACCCTCAAAACAGGTTATTGGTTCAAGTTCAGGGCTAGAAATTCAGAAAAACAAATTGAAATAGTACATTTCAAGATGTAAAATTCAAGATTACAGCTTTCATGAAAAAAACTGAGCAGACCAGAGATGAGACCTTTAGAGGAAAAAAGCAAACCCCAAAGAAACTAAAAAAAAACCAAACAAACGTTCCATCTTCTGATAAGGACAACAACTTGAAGTTCAGAGCATGTTCATATTACTATTTCTAATGACATCCATCTCATCTCAGTTTAAGATAGGGTCCTTGAGTGTTCATAAATTACAAGGACAAAACAAACTAAATCACGTGAAGTAACTTGCAGACTCAAAATTCAATAAGCTCAACATCTTCCTCCCACCTTTCTAGGAAGAAGAGTTTCAGCTAGCAAAAAGTTAGCAGAAATGTAAAATTTGATACAATTTTTATAAGTGTTTTTGGGATATTCTGACCACCTCTGATATATGTTTATCTGAATCTGCAATTTCTGCCTCATTTGGTAGTAAGAAATGAACAGTAATTGAAGTGTCATACATACAGAAATTTGTCCCACAAAAGTGAAGAAAAATGGATAATTATTGTAAGACTATGTCTCACCAGGACTGTTACAGCACGTGAGCTGTGGTCACAAGATGCTCAGACACATGAGGCTTTAGATTTAAGGTACTATTCTAGCTATTAAAAAGTTATAGCAAAAAGTGATAGAATTAAAACAATGATCAACCAAAACAGGCAAGATAACTCATTTTTTCTCTCTGCTTAAGATATGTAAACTGTATTGCCATGGAAGCTAATTAAGAGGAGGTTAAAAAGGAGGTTTGGGGTTTTTTTTAAGAATATGGAACCCTATTCACAAAAATCTCCTTTGAAGACCCTGTGAGTTCAGGTAACTGCAGCATCCAAGACAGTTAAAAATGCCATTTCCATCCCACCCCCCCACCACATAGGAAGGCAATTTACCTGGTTTCTGCATGGTGCTACAAACGAAGTCTGCTTTTAGAGGTAGACGCATTTCTGAAATAGTGACAGTTCCTTTGGATGGAGCAAACACCAGGGATGTAGAGGCAGCTTTATTTTTTTTGTTTTGAGGTCCCTCAGTCTTCAGTTTGTTTAGCTCTTCAAGCAAAGCAGTTCTCTTTTCAGCTGCAAGGAGAAATTAGGAAGTGGCATAGAATCAGTCTCCTTTACTTGCAACTGTTTTGTGATTAAAGGACTAAAAGTCCAGCCTAGAAGCATTTTGTCATTTTCCAGTGGGTGCTTTGTTATGAAGAATTTGCTGAGAATGCCAAAATGCAAGAAATGAGGCAGGAGAATACAGAGGAAATAAAGGGTGACCCTTATTCAACTCCTCAACTCTCTCTTCTCTTGCAGGTTATAACTAAAAGCCAGAGAATAACAAAGTGGTGTTTCACTTTCTCAAAGATTCTTGAGGGGACAAGCTAACATTACAAATACTTTTGTAAGTCAAGCAATTAGCCTTGAGTATTCACAATCCTTTAAAAAAACAAAAAAAACAAAAAACACACAAAAAAAACCCAACAACTTACTTGCAAGCAGAAGAAGTCTTTCTGCTTCAGCTTCTTCTTGTGACCCTTTTCCATGTTCCTCATCAAAACAGCAGTTCAGAGCCTGACTGGCCTGATAAATCACAGTCTGTTGCAAGTTGATCTCATTATTCAACTCCTAGTATAATCCAACAGTGAAAATAATTAGTGAAGCCACAAGATAATTTTGTTACTTGATCCAGAATGTGCAAGAAGGGCCTTTGGAATAGCACTTTTTAACTATGCTTCCATGCACTGGAACAAATGCTTAAACAGGTACTAAACTACATGTCTTGCAAGACACTTTTCACTTTTACACCTCAACAATATCCTTCCTCTTTCCCTACTGCGATAAAAGACCAGTCCATAAAAATGTTAATTGTCAACATCCAACATTCAAGCCAGAACTGAAAGAGCAGTACTCTTCAGTAAGGCTTGTGAAAAGTTAGATTACACAGGGAGAAAGGAGACCTGAATACTTATAGCAAAAAGAAGAAAAATCATAGCAGAACTTGCTCAAAAGCTGTAAACATGAAATGGCAGTACAAACCAGAGTTTTTAAAAAGAGCTGTGCATTTTGTGGACAGCAAAACGAAGAGTGACTCAGGAATTTAATTGGCCTACCAAGTTGCACACCATGTTATGCGAGATTCTGCTGACTGCGTCCCAAATAAGCAAAATTAGGGGGCCTTGTCTATTTAGGTTACACTTATAATCCACTGAATATTTTTTAAAAATTACAGGGAAAGCAGCAAGACTTAAAAAAAAATACAAATAGATACCTGCATTTTCTGTTTAATATTATTAACTTGATCAGAAGTTCCATTCTTTTTCTCTAATTTAGAAGTAACATCTTCTTTGCGAACAATCACTTGCTTTATTGAAGGACGATCTGTTTCTTTAAATCTTTGAGATCTATATGCATCAATGCTTAAGAAGAAAATTCACTGTTAAATACAATTAATGTTTACAGGGCCTAACTAGCATAGCATTCTTTAATGATGCAGTAAGGTATTTAGATTTGTCCTAGGGCCTCTATCCATACAAGGCAGGATGGGTTCTAATGTGCGAGCCATACAGTCATGTCTCCTGTCATGACACAGGTGCATGGCAGGAAGTGTGACGGGGTCACACACTGGATCCCATCACACTTTATTGCCAGTACAGGGAGAGTCCAACCCCAGGCTCCCTCTGCACCAGCAAGAAGCTCCTTCAGCTGAAGGGCTTGCAGCTGCGGTGATGGTCAGTGCACCTCTAGGGCTGGGAGATCAAGGCTGGGAGTTTGCAAGCCCCAGAGCTGGGATACTGTAGCAGCCATGATCGCCCAGGGCTCCATACACCCTCAAGGCTGGGAGATCGCAGCCGTGACCCATAGCTGACTGAGTCTCCAGAAGGCATGCTGCAGGGACCCAGCATCCACGATTGTGGGATGCTGCTGGGACCCAGTCAGCAACTGCTGGGGCTGAGAGGCCCCTCAGTTGCGGGACTCCCAGCCTTGGCTGGGCATGGTGTTCCCCTGCTGCTGGGAGCCCTGTCAGCTGATGGGGCTCCCAGCGGTAGGTGACAACCTGCTACATGTGCAAATTAAAGCTTGATAGCAACCAGCTATAAAGTTAATACACATTTTCAAGGTCTAACTTTATAGCTGGTTAGAGCTTTATGGTACGAACGGTATTTCACACATGTAGTTGATCTCCAGGTAACTGCTCAAATAACCAGTTAAATACACACTACTTGCAAAGTGTAGAGGGAGCCATAGACCTAGCCAATTTTTAAAAAGGTTGGTATCAACTTATTTAAAAAAAATGGAAAAAAAAAGTATTGCAATATTTTGTTCCAGGCAAAACTGTGGCAATCAAAGGTGGCTTCATAAATAAGAGAGGCTTTTAGTAAGGCTTGAACTCTGGAGGAAAGCCCTCCTTGTCAGTTTTGAGAATAAAAGAATTCCATCACTGCAAAACTCCCTAGCTCATTTAGTTACATGCCAGGGAAAATACAAAAACTTTATCAAGCTTCCTTATCTCCACCTCAGAAGAAACACTTTAAAATAATGATAATAGCTATCTTAATAACAGTAAAACACTTTCCACATACTTTTCAAGCAAAGTAGCCATAAAGAAGTTACCTGTATAGAAGGTGGCGATCTTCTGATATTGATCCAATGCTGTCCCCTGATTCTGCTCTAGGAACTTGTGTTCTTTGGTACTTGCCAGACTTTGGGCTTCCATTGCTTGTGCTGCTCCCCTCACCACCTGACCTACTAGGAGAGACAAAACCCTGGTGGGGGAGTAGGAGGGAGGGAAGAGGGAAGAATCATGTTTCATAAATAACTCGTTTCATATGCATTTATTCTGTTCCTTCCTACCCGTTTACTCTCCTCCATATTCTCTTGGAGGTAGGCAACCTCTCATTTATCATAGTTTAGAAGGGCTGCAAGGGACCTTGTCTAGTTCAGCTCCCTGCTAAAGGCAGGATCATCCCCGATTAAACCATCCTAGCCACGTCTGTATAACACACTCTTGAAAATTCCCAGGGATGGAGATTTCACAACTTCTCTATGTAGTCTATGCCTGACCACACTCATAGTCAGAAAGTTCTTCTTAATCTCTAACCTAAATTTCCTCTCCTGCCATGTGAGGCCACTGGTCCTAGTTCTGTTTCCTACAGACATAAGTAGATACATGGGCTTTATCCCTACACCCCCCACATCAAATCTTAACTGCAAACATCTCCAAATTCCTTTTCATCTTTATCCTGCTCTGTTCCTACAAAGTTGATGTTAAGAAATGGGGTGAATACTTCCAAACTCTCTCCCTTGTCAAGAAAGCTTTTACTGTTAAAATGTAGTCAGCCTGACTTGGGTAAGTCTACAGTAGCATATAAATACCCCAGCTAGCCTTAAACAAACTAGCTCAACTATCACAAAAGCAATCTAGCCATCATGCAGCATAATCATGCTTTTGGTGCTCTGCCATTGCACTGACTGAAGACAGGCCAAGTACCAGAAGACAAGTAGCGATTTCTAATCAGTGGCTGCAAGGAAAAGTTGACACTGTGCACTTCCTTCAATATACAGCACAAATTTCAGTTACCAATGAAATATGAAAAATAAAAGGGAAAAAGACTTGAATAATTGGTATTTTCCTTGCTTTTGCAGGGTCTGCAGTGAAGGATAGTAAATGAATTATGGTTCAAGCAGAAACAGTTCTTTCCTTCAGGACAGT
This sequence comes from Caiman crocodilus, assembly GCA_030014935.1. NCBI lineage: Eukaryota > Metazoa > Chordata > Crocodylia > Alligatoridae > Caiman > Caiman crocodilus. The sequence goes on from JAGPOW010000261.1 coordinate 176,709,742, forward strand.
CTCCCTGAGTTGCTTTTAAGAGTGTTAAATTATAGAGAAAAATTCAGTTATCCTGGAGAAAAACACCAAATAGAGGAGATTGCCATAGGAACAAATATTATTCTCACACTAGAGAAGTGACCCAGAAACAAGCTTTTAGAGAAGCACTACGGAGGATGTACTAGAGAGGAAGAAAGATAAGGAGAAAACGAGGAAGAGAAGGCAAGAGAAAAAGGCAGATCATAAAATAAACATATATGATGGAGAATCGAAAGAAAAGAAATCGTCCTGAGTAAGTATGCAAGCAGGAAAGAACAGAAGGGAGGCTGGGAAAGCACGTGCTTCCTTGTATTGAATAAGGTACACACTATTGCTCATGAACATGGCTGTTAATCATGATTTCAAGTTTTTTATTAAGTGTTTAGATTAGCAACTTAAAATTTAAGACATTTTCATGCCAGTGTAAAGAACTCCATTGCTTCTTCACTTAATTATGCTAAGTTTCATTACAAGAAATCTATAAGTAGCTTTCATTCATATTTGTTCAGAGATTCTCATGTAAAAAACACCAAGCACATCATTACTGATAGTGTTGCAAATCCCTGTATTTGAACATCTGCTCTCACCTCTGGACTCACAACACCAACAGATTCTGCTAAGGGAGTTAGCAGAGACATAGAAGAAATATTCAGCGACTCTTCCTGTTCCTCATCACTCTCAGCTTCCAGGTTCATAATCATTTCTTTTTTTAATTTTTCTATGTCTGGACCATCCTCTTGAAGAATTTCATCAAAGATTTCATTTATTACCTTTGAGCTATTCATCACATCATCACCATCTACACTCATCTCAATTTCACGTACTTTGCCTGAAAAGCAAAAAGAATGTGTTAGTTCAGTACTGAAGGCGAACAAAAGTCTTCAATCACATTTAAGTAACACTTTGATATGCTGGATCATCTACCACATTTATTCAAATACAAGACAGCCCCATCACACATTAGCATGGTGGGGGAGCAGGAGGGAACCCCTCATCTTACATTTGCACATGAGGAAACCTAATTAAATAAACTATCATTAAACTACTACCAAAGTAGCATGTGTTCAGTAATGAAAACCAACTAAGAAGTTGATTAAATGCCACAAACACTGAGTCCGGACCACTCTGGACAAACATGGGGAAGGGTGTCTGTGCGCTCAAAAAAAAAAAAAAAAAAGAGACAACTGCTTCTCCAAGAGGGAATGAGCACACTGAGCACTAGGCCTGGAAGGTTTTGCAATAGCAGACCAGCACTCAGAGAAGATGGGGCAAGCTCCAACACTCCCCCCTTGTACCCAAAATGCTGATGAGAACCCATTCTTTTTAAAGGTCCAGAAAAAAAAACAAAGAAAAAGCAAAGCAACAACAATAAAACAAAACAGGTATTCCCTCCACAGGAAACCACCACTGGGCCTAGAGATACTACAAGGCCAGGCTGGCACTGGGAGGGCAAGAGCCAGCTCCAAGATGCTAATAGGAAGCCCTGCTAAAAAAGACATACTGAAACAGTCCCCCTCATTGCCAACTCTTTTTCTAGTCATAGTGAGTCACTATGATGCATACATTTTTACTTCCTCTTCATTCCCATAGCTGAGCTGTGCATTTCTTTCTCATTTTCAATGATTCCTGTTTCTTCATCAGCCTTAAACATGTAGCAAACATTGACAATTGGGGCCTCAAACAGTTCACCCAGAACCTCCTGTCACCCCCTCTCTTAGCCTGACTCAGCTCCCCTCTCAGCTTTGTACTAATATCCTGTAGAGTTTATACTTCAGATGGGTGGCACTAACCTATCTTTATGGTATGCGAGGATCTCAAATACAGTTTATGGTGATAGGGGGTTGGCTCTTGGGCTTTTACCAAAAGGCCAACGGAGCAAGCTAGAGGGAAGGGCAAGTGAAACTAGGGGACATCTAAACTCCAAGGCCTCCAGACTTGCTGCTTGCACGTAGGAGGCCTGCCATGTGTTTGGGAGCATCTGGTGCCCCAAGCTGAAGAGTCTGGGGGCTAGGATACTTGCTCCAGTGGTAGCATCATGCAGACTTCAACAGTTGACTTCTGCTCAGTCAATAGAATTCAGAACTGATTTGGCTGAAGACATGAAATTTCAAAAGAGTAAAGCTTATACTACATATATGTAGGTGCTAAAGCGCTGCTCAAAAGTGTATTTATGGACCTGTGCTAAACTTTGTAGTACTTTCAAAAAGGTAGTGCGCATCAATTCTGGATGAATTGAGTTTTTGGGTACAATTTGCAAATTGCTACAGCCACGTGACAGGTGGGAACTCCCCGACTAGCCACAGTGCTACAGGTCTCACCCATTTCTAGGCATGTTGCCCGCCTATCTTGTTTGCCACTCCTTGCTGGTACATCATGTTGTTACATAGGCAGGAGGCTGCCCTTCAAGGGCCTTGATGTCCAAGGGTCAAAATATGCGCTCCAACCACCCCTACAGGTGTCCCATACCTCACAGATTCCGCTAACAGCTGTGCTAAGCTCCAACATAAGGCTGGGCCCATCTCACCACAGAACTGAGTCTCTCACCTCCTGCCCTGTTAAGGGCCACAGTCATACCACCTCCCTCTCACCCTCTCTTTCACAGCACCCTTCCTGGGCCTCACTCATACCGCCCCTTCTCTCCCTGGGGCTACATTCACCCCACCCTATCTCAAAGGGTCTTCAGGCTTAATACTCTTCACTCCCCAGCCAGCAAGCATGCAGCCTTTTGGGCATCTCTTGATACCCTGATCTGAATGAGCACTGGGCAGTTTACAAAATATTATGCTGACTCTGCCCCTGGTCTCATAGCCGGATAACTCCCCCAGCTGCTCTCTATAAAGGGACTGATGGCTCACTCTGTTCTCCTCGTGGCTCCTCCTCTGCCACCCTCCAATTGGCCTCCAGTCCACCTACGGCCTCAGGTGCCCAAAGGCTTATCTGGATCTGACACAGGCCTCCAGCCCGGCAGGGTCTCAATTCAAGCCCTTGCCCACAGGGCCCCAATTCATGCCCCTCACTCCGAGGGCTTCATTACTGCCACGCTCATGCAGCCCTTCACATGCCCCTCTGACCCTATTCTGCACCACTGCCTCCACCAAGGCATCTACTCCACGCTCTACCCTGGGGCGAAACACCCCTGGCAGGCTCAGGTATCACTCGGCGGTATGCCTGGCCCACAACACTCTCTCTCCTGGGGTCTTATACCCTATCAGGCTTCGGTGCCACTCATGGATGTGCCTGGCCCCACAACCCACTCTCTGGCATCTTGTACCCCTTGGGCTCAGGTGATCGTAACCATGCCTGGCCCTCTCTCTCCCTCCGATGTTAAATGACCCACCCAAAGGTGGGGGCTGGGGTCAAGGTGCACTTCCTCGCCTTTCACTGGGGCAGTAACTGGCCTGGCATTTCTTGAGGGCTCCTACGCCACTAGGAGCCCTACTAGGCCATCTGTCCCCAGCAGGGTACAGTTTCAAGTCATGCCCAGGACTACTGAGGCCTCCTCCTTCCCGTAGTCTCACCCTTACCTCCGAGCTGTCCTTGGAGCAACAGGTCCTCCAGGAAATGTTGCTTCCTCAGGGTCAGGCAACAACTGCTGCCTCCAGCCCTACTGGCCTGAGACTTCAAACGGCCATTTGTCAGAGCTGGGCCGCACCTGCCTTTGTCTGATCCAGGTCTTAAAGTGGCAGGGCACTTAAGGTGCTCTGCCACCCACCTTCCCTCTTACAATGTTTAGCAGGGAAGGATTTTCCCTGCTGCTCCCAAAAACAGGCTCCCCTAGAGCCTGTGATAGCCCTAAAGTAGTGAGCACCCCACTGCAGCTCCACCACACACCTCCCCACTAAAAAAGAAATGACTCTTCTGGGCATCTCTAGGCTGCCTTCCATACAGGCACTCCTCCAGCCTGTTGCAGTCTACACTCAGTGGTAAGCACCTTACTGGTACTCTACCACACCATGTTTAAGATTTCAAGGTTATTTTCAAATTTGCTTTTCGCTTCCATATGCTCAAGAAGAGCAGTGTCTGACAGGTGAGAGAGAAGGGACTGCCGGGGGGAAAATGTTGGAGGAAAAGAGAGAGAACAAAGGGGCTACCTGACCCTCCAGATTCATTTCCCTGCTAAAGCAGTGGGAAGGGGACAAATTCAAGGCAAACCTCCCATTATTAGAGCCTATACCTGGAAAATTATATCAATTTGTTATATATTTTCCATATACAGAACCTAATTATTGGTGAGGAAGGGGTTGTCTTATAAATCACCATCATCTATTCAAGTAAGTATGGTTCTTGCTCTCTCAGTCCTAGTAAAAATCCTGATTTTGGTTTGGTGGGATAGAAGTATATGGAATCCTGTACAATCTTTGACTTCCCCTCAGCCTGAAGGGCGTGCGCCTGAAAGTTTGCAAAGAAAATTGGGGTTTTTTGCCATTTTCTAGTTGGTCTAATAAAATGTATCACATCTGAACCAAGTTTTGTATTCCTCTTTGTCTAAGACAAACACAGCTTCAAAACAGATCCTAAGAATCCTGTAGTAATTTTAAGGCACTGACCCTTAGAAAACAGTAATTTTCTCACTTCACTGTAAACTGGTTTACATATTTTGCATACCCATTATCAAGAAGCATACTGAATACTGACATACAATACCAACAAAACCGAATAAATGAACTCATCTCTTAAAAATGAATGGAAGTAATCAAAGGAACTCATTTTTCCTCTAAACACAGGTCACAATCATCTTCCTAACATACTTTGGAAACATGAATTATCACTGAAAATATACAACTTAATTATAAAGGAAAGTGAGTTTCAGTAATATTTACTAGACTTTGATTTTAAAGAACATACACTTAATTGATTTAGAATTGTAGGACTGAGCTACTTAATGCACAAATGCTTACTTGCAAGGAATTCATTCTTTTCTACACAATATCAGGCAAGTTGACTTGGGACTGGCCAACTATAGTTACAAGATACAAAAGACCAGTACAAACCTCTCTCTTTCTCCACAACCTTTAAGGGACTTTCTGGCAAAACTGTCTTCAAATGACTGGTTTTATCAGTCTCTTCACATTTAGAAGGGCCTAAGATACAAAGAAAAATAAGTTACTGTAGGTACATGACTGCATTTTTCATTCTTAAGTTTCCCCATAGTTAAGAAAGAGTCTAAATCTAGGCAAAAAACCCCCAAAAACCATACAACAAGAATTTATAGCAGTAATACTAGTCTAAACTTAAATTTTATAGTCAGGTGTTCTACACCTTGTGTTACACTAGGCCTAGACTCCTTCCACTTGAGCAGAGAGCAGCCTGGATCAGCAGCAATGCTCAGACTCCTGACAACACAGAATACAGGCCCAAAGATATTACTGACTTTACATACATCCTCACACACAACAATTTCACTTTTAATAATCGACACTTCCTCCAGATGATGGGAACAGCTATTGGCACTAAAATGGCCCCGCAGTATGCCAATCTTTTTATGAGCCACATGAAAGACTTCCTCAAGAACTGCACCATTAACCCCTTGCTATACTTAAGATACATTGTTGATGTCTTCATTATTTGGACTGAGAACCTGCAATCTCTGATTGAGTTCCATCAGAAATTCAACAACCACCACCCCTCCATCCGACTTTCTTTAGAATACTCCAGCAACAGCACCTCCTTTTTACACACAATGATCAGTATCCAGAAGGGTAAAATACAGACCACAGTATAAAAGAAACTTATAGACCAACATACATATGTGCACAGAACCAGCAATCAGCCTAAACACACCAAAAAATCTTTAATACACAGCCAAGCCCTCAGATACCACCGCATTTGTACTGAAGAAAACACCTGGGATTGCCACCTCACCAATCTTAAAAAGGCTTTCACCCAACATGGACACTCCTCCAGAGAGACAGACAGCACGTCTGAAAGAGCCACCTGGATACCACATGAAGAACTGCTGCAGTACAGAAGAAAAAACCCCACAAATCGCACACCACTGGTTATGACGTATCACCCCTCCCTTGAACCCGTACGGAAAATCCTCAAAAAATTGCAAACCATACTACACAGAGACCCTATTCTTAAAAAGATCTTCCCAGAGCCACCATCCTAGCCTTCAGACAAACACTGAACCTTGCCAACCTCATCACCAGAAGCAAAATTCCTCAAGTCCAGAACACACCAAAAGGATCCAGACCATGCCAGGACAAGAAATGCAAAACCTACCAACAGATCTCCACCACCCCCACTATTACTACACTCCACAACAGAGCCATCAGCATCCCTGGATCTTACAGCTGCACCTCCAGAAATGTAACATACCTCATCCAAGGCACCAAATGCCCTGATGAAAAATATGTAGGAGAGACCAAACAACAACTGCGCACCAGAACAAACGCACACTGGAAATCCATCAAAGACAGAAATACCCAATTACCAGTGGGGGCACATTTCTCACAGGAAGGCCACTCTCTCTCCAAACTCTCAGTTCTGATCCTCGAGGGAAACTTGCACAACACTTCCCAGAGACGAGCCTATGAGCTCCATTTCATCAACCTCCTGCATACTAGAGATCATGGACTAAACACAGATATTGGATTTTTGATACATTATTCGACTCCCCAGCCCAGCCCAGCCCCTGGCTTCTCCACCTTTCATTCCATCCAGGAAGAGCACACACCAACTACTGAAACTTCCTTAGCCTGATGAAAGTTTTTTGAACCTGAAAGCTTGCTTAATAACTATTCTCCAAATAGTTGGGCTGGTCTAATAAAATATATCAAATTCACCCAAAGAACCTTGTCTGCCTATGTCCTTAGATCAACACAGCTACAACCTAAACCCTTGCAGACTCCTGTTCTGCTCTGAAGACTGAGAAAACATCTATTACAGATGAGAAAGCTGTGCAGATGAGAAAGGGGTGAGCAGATCAATTTGATGACCATGTTAGGTAGTGAATACCTCAGTATCTCTACAAATGAGGGTGGAAAGGTGGTCTTGGCTAGGTGAAGTCTAGGGCCATGTATAAACATTTAGTTTCTCCTAGGAGAGTTGCTGCTTTCCCAGTAGGAACCATGTGTACAGATGCTTAGGTTTCTCCCAGAAGAAAAAAAGACTTATTTGGGAGAAAAATAGCTCAGGACTAATTCTCCAAGAGTTAAATCTCTCCCAGTAATGTCTGTATATACTGGCTTCTGGAAAAAGCCACAACACAGGCCATCATCTTAGGGTTCTTTAATCCCAGCTTCTTATAGCTCCAGGGACAGTGCGCCAACTCAGGCTGGACTCTACTGCTGCAGCTGATCAGGCAAAACACCCTGTCTGAGTGCATTGGGGCTAGAGAAAAGTGGAGGCCCTTCACAAATGCCCATTGTGCTCCAGGACTGCACTGCCTGCCAAAGCACTGTGTTGCTAATATAAATCCTGAATAGTCTGGGTCAGCCAGTCAGGGTTCCTCTGTGCACTTCTGTGCTCTGCAGTCTGCCTGATGCCATTGAGATGTGTTTACAGGAGCCCCCTGACTGCACAGCATCAGCAATGCAAGATGTCACTCCTTAACGGCTAGGCTTCGGAACATCTGTTCAGGGTTTACCATATAAAGTTTTTTGTTTGCTTTTTTTACCAGGAAAACAAAACTAGGAGAATTCTCCCAGATCATCTGAACATGTATACATAGCTAGATTCTCTTTTTCACTATTCTGTAATGGCAGAATATCTGATAGGCTTCCTAGCATCTGGCAGACTTGGAGAACCCTGTCATGGCTCTTCCTTCCCTACAGCGGCAGACAACCACAACCACATCTTAAAGCTCTGCAAAAAAAAAGTTAGGGCAGAGGATTTATTTGCATCAGATTCTCTTGAAGAACCTGACACAAATTATATTAACATTATCCCAGTTTGAACAGTAATAACCTTCACCTTACTTGCTCTACCTTTCAGACAAGTCTATGAAAACATTCTATAAACATTAGCCAAAAACAACTAACTTGTCTAAGTATACTTAAGCTTTCTGGCTTGGCGGTCTGTTCGCATAGCTTAGATCTAGCTAAGTTATGATTAAGCTTACCAGAACTTGACTTTATTGATAAATACTAGCTTAGCCCAATACTCAAAGTAACCATCACAATTTATAGAAAAAGGATACTTTTAAAAAAATCTGGAATAGGGGTAAGGAAATCCAAGGCGGGGGGGGGCTGTGTGCATGCACACAGCATACACACATTGCAGATGCTGCAGGTGGGGTAGGAAGAGCCCCACTTGCACTGCTCACACACTGCTTCTCTGGCAGTGGCTTGGGCAGCCACTGTAGAAGCTGAGGGCCATGCTGGTAGGGCTGTTGGCAGCCAAGAGCCCAGGGCTGCCAACCACTCACTCTGCACAGGTCCCAGCCAGGAATCAGGGCAGGGGCCAAACTCCCAGTGAGCTCAGCTCCTGCATGATCAGGTATGCTTTATCAATTTATGGATATTTACTTTTTATATTTTACCACGTGATGTTATAAAGCTTTTAAACCTAATTCTGCACAATCCTGAAAATTGAGAAACTGATAAAAATTAAATAAATGCTTGAAAATAAACATCAAATTTTAGCCATTGAAATAATAACAATAAGAACTGAATTCTGCCAAACCTAGTTTTAATGCTACCTATCAATATGAAGACATGTTGACAGCCACATGGGGATGTGGTATACTTGTACCTACAATGGACTGTTCTAACCACCATCAAAGAGTCACACTTTTGTAAATAGGAAGGCTAACCTTTACATCAACACTAGTCACAGTAATTCTAGGAAGACCGTTCTCACCTGAATATTCCAGAGTGGAAGGCTTTGGCAACCTTTCAGATGCTGGACTCTTTTCTGCAGCTACAAGGGAAGTTGCATCAGAATGAGGAGGATGCTTTCCTTGGCTTTCCTGAGCATGAAAAATAAGTTACATCCAGATAAGTTCCATTACAGATAACTAGAAAAACTAAATGAAATCATTGTACTCAAATGTCAGTAGCAACCAAACACATTTTTAAAGGCTTTTAAAAATGAGAGCAGGAGACAGTTACAGTGTATTTAACTAAGGGATACATCAATTACCCAGCTAGTTGGATTCTACAGAACACTGAAAGACCTGGTCTATTGTGGATCAGAGGGAAGAGATTTCTTTTTATACTATAACTGAAAAGCTATGTTACATAGACAAAAAGTATCTTAATAGTAAATTGACCTAAGCTTCAAAATACTAAGGCACAAGTGAAGGAAATGAATATTTTCTTTTAAAATAAGGACAGTTACAAGAGACATCTCTCTCAGGTACATGAAGGTTTTGCATAAAATATTCATGCAATAGTTTTCCATAAACATTCATGCTATAGATGGTCTGAAGGAAGGAAAAAAAAAAAGCCTTAGCTTTCTTTTAAAAAGGGGATTTTATAGCTCGGGGGGGAAAAAAAAACCAAACACTCATAGCAAATCAGAGCCACTTCACAAACAATTTCTTTGCTTGGGAAAAGCACATGAATCAATAATTATTTGTTCCTCTCCTCCCCTCCTTATGCCCTATGCAATATTGACAATATTTATGAATTTGCACATAAAAAACTCTAATATTATAAAAGTCTTAATCTGTCTGTCTGTCCATAATATTTTATTCACACTCTGATTGGCTGACAAACAGCCAATCAAAGTGTGAAGAAGCGTTCGGACAGGTGGCAACGTGCTGCCATGATGGCAAGGACACGGGATTGAGCAGAGAAATGATGCTAGCGCTGCTGGCCTTGCCCCCCTGCCCTGCTCCCTGAAGGTGGTGACGATGGAGTGGAGGGTTGAGGCTACCAGAGTTGGCCTCGACCCCCCCCCCCCACACACACACTTTACACCTTGGAGGTGATGACAGCGGCGTGGGAGGGAGCGGGGCCAGAATGTCATTGGAGGGTGAGACCACAGGGACAGACCTCAGCCCGTCCCTCCCCCCTTCTGTTGTCATCACTTGCTGGGCCGACCCGGCAGCAGTGGGGGAGAGGAGTGGGCCCATCGTAGGGGGGGAGTGGGTGCACTGCGGTAGCAGCAGTGGGGGAAAGGGAGGAGTGGGCCCTGGCTCGATGTGGGGGGTGGGGGAAGAGCAGGTCCACCCCAGCAGTGTGCGCGCGGAGGAAGGCAGCAACCCCAGCCTGACATGGCCCAATACAGCAGTGACTCAGGGAGCAGAGAAGTGGGCCTCCTCTCCCTCCCCCCACATAAACCAGAGTCCACTGCTCCCCCACGGCAGCCCGGCTTCTCCCCCACCCTCGGGCCCGGTCCTTCCCTGCATTAGACCCAGGCCCACTTCTCCCCTCCCCTCCCCCCACTGCTGTGTGTGTGTGTGTGTGTGTGTGGTGGGGAGGCAGCTAGGCCCAGGCCCCAAGCAGCAAGAGGGAAGGGGGGAGCAGGCCCAAATGCGGGGGCGGCACAGGGCTCCATCCCCACCCATTCTTCCCCCCCCACCCCATAGTCATTCTTGACAGGCAATTGGCTAGTACCCACTACATTATATCCCACTACATTACCGTTTTGGTTTCTGGAAATTTGCTTTTTGAATGTTCACCTCTCTCAGCACTCCACAAATTTCCCTTGTCAAACCGGCCACGAATACAAGCAAGTTCTCTTTCACGCTCCTAAGCAAAGGAGAGTTATACGTTAGTCTAAAATATTTTCTTGTCAAATCTGACATAATATATAGCTCTAAGTTGGAATTCTTCAGCAGAGATGAAATAGTAAAAACAATTCCTGAAATTTACAGACAAGCTGTTGAAATCTAGCAAACCATACCTGTTTGAGTTGCTGTGCTAAACTGGCAGTGGAGGAGTTTTCATTTTGTTTGAAAAGTCTCTCTTGGATTGTCTTTGTATTTGGTGTAATAATGGGCGTTCTGTATCCAGTAGATGTAACAGGACTTTGTGCACTATGTTCTTGACAGCGCTCTCCAAAACGTTCCAGGAAGGGCTTAATTCCTGATCCCCCTACAAGAACAACAGTTTGGGCACTACAAAACTACCATGGTATCCTTACAGTTTAGAACACTGAAAACATGTAGCTGTTTTGCAAAACCTTGTTTTGTTCACTTAAGTCCATTATACTTTTTAACATTCTAGGGATCTAACTTTTGCTCTCATCTCAAAGGATAACAAAGCAGCTTAAGCCCGAATAGACAGGCATCTTATGCTCACTAAAATGTCATGATCTATCAGCTGATAGATATTAAAGTTGACCTGCTTCCTTCTGTGCTCTTTTCAGAATCAGAGTCTACATATGCTAGCACAGAGTATTCCTGAACTGATCACACTGCAAGTTGGAAATGCTTTTTGGTATTTATTTAAGAAACTACTTGGGACCATTAGCATCTATTTTCTTTGGGTGTCTGGAAAACAGACTTAGTTCTGCAATTTACTTTGCTATTCCTCCCAAGAGTTCAGGTGACCAGTCTCAAGTCTGAGGAATACTACAAAAAAGCCTTAAACAAAACCAATATTTTAGTATCGTACAAGTAAGGGAACATGAAGACTGTCTGGTATTTTTATGACCATAGTGACTAGGTAATGAATGAGTGTTTGATGTATTGATAACTGTGTAGATTCTAAATTCAACAGTTCTTTCCCCATATATATCAAAAACATATAAGATTTAGTACCGTGCAAGTAATAAGTCAATTAGATTTCATTTTAGAGGGACTGAAATATACCTGTGAGCATCTATGGACAGATTAACTCAGAGTTTAAAAAAGTGGTTCCAGGGAACACTAGTCAAACCATGTCCAAAAATCAGATTTTAAAAGCCTATCATGAAAGCCTATAAATGAAGCCTATAATTTGGATACTTAAATAAAATTATTAATAGATAGAACCTAGAAATCCCACATTCACAACAGTTAGCCATTACCCGGTACAGATTAATATCAAGTAGTAGGTAACTGACTCTGGAAAGGAAGAATTAGTGCAATTGAAAGATGTGTTTACAATAAGTTGTTTTTTGGGAGGGTTTTAAACCATAAGAGTACCCTATCACTCACAATCACTTACCTGGTGTGGCTGGCTTATCCTTATGTTCACGTTGCACATATGTTCCTTTGACTGGCTCTTCTTTGGAAAGAATTGGCTGAGATAAGGCTGGTTTTACTGCTGGCTTAAGTCCCTCTGTTTTCTGGGGACTGCAGGGATTCTCCTTTAACACTTTTGGTATCTCGGTTTCCTTCAGATTGGGAACAGCGACTCTGGAGGATTTTACTATGCAATTATTTGATCCCTGAAGACAGAAAGAAAGATCATTCAACACTTAAACCAACATAGAAACCACATATTCTTCATTCCACTCAAGAGAGGCGCTATGAAAAAATTCTGCATATAGCAACATTCCAGCACCCAAAGCCAAGAGAGCAATAAGAGACATAAAAACTATTAAAGGATTTTTTTTAGATTTAATATAATTGAGTTTCGATAGATGATCTTGTCTTTTTGCAAATGTTTTTTCATTTGCAAGGACCTTTTATAATTCACAATAACAAGCTCATTGTAATTTCATGCACTGAATGCTGACCATTATATACATTCGTTTCAGAAAGCCGACTTGCATTTTATAGTTTAATGTCACAATCAACTATATGAATAACTAGCTTCTTAAAGCGAGATTCAGATACAGATTCATGCAAGTCAAACTAAAGATGCTATCTATGCACGTCACTCTTTCAAGTCCCCCACTGGTGACCAAACAAAGGAGTGGCAGTTGCATAGTCTGAAGCTACGTCTCTTCCACAGTCACCAGCAGTCTTATTTTACAGTTAGAATTATAAAACAGCTCATGATACCCTTTAAAATATTATACGATTAAAGTATTAAGATAAAATAAACAAGACCCTCAATTTTAAAACTAAGTTACTTTATTATGTCATGGGCCATCATTCAGATTAGACAGTAAGAGTTAATATTCATCCAAGAAAAACCCTATCAGGTTAGCTACTACTTAACACCGATCACTCACCGATATCTTGGAGGTTGCTAGTTTATTTATAGATGCCTCAACAACCCTTTGAGGACAGGATGCAGCTTCCTGCTTTACACTGCTGCTATTGATTCCAGCAGATGCTGCACTTGTAGTGGACAATTTGGATAAACAAGTAGTACCAGGCTGTTCTTGTGTATTGTTTTGCTTTGCAGATGGATGACTTAGGTCATTTTCCCAGGAACCAATTGTAGCAGCAAGGTTAGCTAAACGGCCTCTTCTCCCAACTGGAGTATCACTTGCCAGAGCAAGAGATGGTTGCTTGGGTGGAGACACAGCTGGTTCTTTTGACTGGAGGGGAGACAGGTGAGAACTTTCAGATCCATCTGAAAAAGATTAAACAGAAGTACGCAACTTAAAAAAAACCCCACAAACTAAAAATGGCAAACTTTTTACATCTTATCAGAGGCGTTTAACATATGTTAAAATTAGCGTGCAATACAATTGTTAATTAAACTGATAATTTTGTAAAGACACTGGCAGGTTATTTAACTAGACTCCAGCTTATTATGGAGCCAATCACTTAAATCTATAATGCCATACACAAGACAAGCATAAGATTAAAAATAAATAAAATGAGGGGGGGAGAGGGAGGCAGTGCTCAACTGCTTTCCATTCTGTTGGGCAGCAGCTTTTTTTTTCACCGTAGCATTAGTGGCATATTAATGGTTTTATAAAGAAGTCCTATAAACAGTCACAGCAAGGACTTTGTTGTTTTGACTTACGCAGGTAAATTCCCTAAGTTTTTAATTATTTTTAGAGGTGCACCGATACATTGGTCCAATATTGAATCAGTACTGATACGAAAAAAATTTGATGCATCAGATATCAACTAATAAATGCCCATGCTACAAACAGCCACAATTCCACACTCAGGCAGTGAAGAGCAGAGCCTGCAGCATGGAGAGCTGCCTCCACCTGGTCAGTCTGTTATGGTAGAAGGGAAGGGGGAAAGGAAGGGGTGTGGGGGGGGAGATCAACACCCCCCACAGCAAGGGATGGGGCAGGGGGCAGGAACTATGACTTTTGGGGGTGGGTTGGCTCCTGCCACTGCATGCATCCCAGGAGGGCACAGGGGAGGAGGGGGTCATGTGCCCCAGATCTACATGGGGCACACCCCAAATTTCACCGCAGTTCAGCTCCCAGCGCTGCTGCCACCAGCTGCCTAGTGCAGCCCTAGCTTTTCCCGGCACATGGGTGGAGCATTGAGCCGGGGAAGCGCTGGGCAGCTGGTGGTGGTAGAAGCAGGGTGGCGGTGAAATCTGGGGTGAATGCAGCATCCTCCCAGTGCCATCAGCACCCGCTCCAAAACCAGCCCCCACAGAGAAGAGCCCCACTCAGCCCTAGCTGCAGCCCACCCTGCACAGATCCAGGGAGCATACACCTTCCCCTTCCCCCTCCCCCCCCCGGTGCCCTTCCAGGGTGCAAGCAGTGGTGGGAGCGCACCCCACCCCCGCACAAGCCATGGGCAGCCCGTGCTCCCTCTCTCACCGCAAAGGGCATTTAACCGCCCTCCACACCAGGCCCCTTCCATCACACCAGACTTACCAGCTGGAGACAGCTGTACTGGAAATCAGATCAGTATCAGCCCATACGCCTCCTTAAATATTGGCTATTGGTATAAGCCCCCAAAATCTCTATCAGTACACCCCTAATTATTTTCTCCCTGTGGAATAGAACATACCAATACCATCCCAGCAACGTCGCTGTTCAGCCAGTTTCTGCATACGTGTTTTAACTGAAGAGGCTGTTGGAGGTTCTGATTTCAAGACTGGCTTTTCTCTCTCATCGGACAATGGAACAGGTTGAACTGATGGAGCCACGTTAGTAGCAGTTTTTTGTAGCTGTGTGGTCTTCTCAAGTCGATGGTCTATGGAAGGGGAATTAATTGGCTGTGCATTCTCTGAACTAGAAACTGGAACCTCCACGCTGTTGGAACAGAGCCTTTTTGATGGGGATGGCTTTGTACTAGGTTTCACTGTTAAAATTAAAAGTTTTTGAACAAATTATTTGTCAGCTTTTATCATCTTAGCTTGCAATTTAAACTGAAAACCCACCACCCATTTTGTTCTCTTTAAAAGCTCTCCACTAGGTCTTAAAATTTTCTTTAAAAAATAGTTCCTTTGGCTTATTATCTCTTCAGACTTATTCCTGTTCCTTCTGAATTTAAGCTAATCCCAAACAGGAAAGAGAGTGACTTTCATAGCAGAGACTTTTGTTTACAGTAATCAATAGAGCCCAGAATAAATTCTGAATCCATAAAACTGTTGCTATCTGTTTAGATTCATATGTGCCTAGTCTGTAGGGCAAAATATAGCCCGCGGGACAGATCAAGCCCACAGAGCAATTTTGCCCTCTGGCCCACCAGGTAGCACTGAGGCACCTCTGCTGCATGCCAGTCTGTTAGCTTGCTGCAAGATGCTTGCATAGCAGTGGCAGCCCCCAGCCCTGCTGGCTCAACACGGAGCGTAGCAGCACTGGGGCAGTGGTGAAAGCCCTGGTGTGGTCACTGTATCCAGAGCAGAGGGCCAGTCTCCATGGAGACCACAGTCAGATGTGGAATTTCATGGAGATTAGCCCCAAGCCCCAGCTCCCTGCCCAACCCCAGATGCAACACCCTCACCAGAGCTCCCACCATTGCCCATAAGTTGCTCCACTGTGCAGCACTGCTACATCCCACACCAAGCTAGCAGGGCTGGAGGCTGTTGCCACTGCAGAGACATTCCAGGGCAAGCTGCAGGCTAGCATGGTTCAGGGGTGCCCCAGCACCCTCCACCTCTCCCAGCCCTAGCCCAGTCCTGGCCACTGCTTCTAAGTGCATGGCAGGCTGTTGAGTTACTGGCAGGTCCACCCCTTTTCCTCCCCCATCTGCAGGCTGCATGGCCTGAGCTGGGAGAGGGAACAGAAGAGGACAGAGGGAGGCTAAGTTCCTCCCGCTTGGCACTGACATGTGGCCGCCCCCTTCCCCTGCCTCCCCTGCTCAGCCTCCTGTGCCTCCTCCACAGGGTTTGCAGCACCCCTCTCCTCCTTGTGGGCACTGCAGCCCCACAACAAGGCTCAGTGGTGGCTTCTAGGTGTGCCCCAGCCCTGCCCCAAGATCCCAGCCCTCAACACAGCTCTGGGAACCCATGTAACTATGTGGAGAGCTGCTTTGGGCCTGCAATTGTGGGGTGGTGACAGCATGGAGCCAGGGTGGGGCACAGCTGCAATACACTCCCTGCACATCCCCATCTGCAGAAACTGCAAGGTCATAGGGGCATGCAGACAGTGGATCCTGGCTGTGGCGGAGCCAACAGTGCTCACCACTTTAGGGCTCTCACAGGCTCTGGGGGAACCTGTTTTTGGGAACAGCAAAGAAAAGCCTTCCCTGCTAAACACTGTAAGGAGGAATGAAACATTGTAACTGTTTCCTCAGTTTAATGGGGAGGGAAGAAAGTGAAAAAGTGCTGAGGGAGGGAGGGAGTAAGACTGAGACTAGAGAAGGCATGGGAGGAGGGGTGCAGCAGTGCAGCCTGTCTGTCGCTCCTGAGGCCACACCAGGGAGCAAAGTGGGGGGAGCCATCAGTGGGTGCGGGACACAGCAGCACAGCTCTTGCTGCTATGCACCCCCTGGGCGGCTGTGCTGGATTCTTCCGGGGGGCAGGTTGCATGCCCCTGGATCTACACGTGGGACAAGAACAGGCCACCACCTGCCCTGAGCACCAGGAAGAGTCCAGTGCCATCACCAGCTCCAACCTCCAGGGAGCAGGGCCAGACTCTTCCACTTGCCCACACCCCGATGGTGCATGAAACTTCCAGTGCCTGGGCTGAAGTCAGAGCTGCTGCCAGTGCAGCTCAGACCTGCCTGCCCTGGGAGCAATTCCCAAAGCCTGGCTGGGGTCAGAGCCAGGACCCATGCACCCTCAGGCACCAGCTGCAGCAACCCCCCCCCCCCCCTGGTCCCTGTGCCGCCACCACCCCGCTCCCCATGCAGCTGCATTCTGCACCTCATCTTCCCCCCGGGCCAGAAACCTGCGCCTCAGGTAACCAGCAGCGCAGCACTTTTAGCTTACTAGCACCACCTGTTTTTCAGTTCAAATCCCTGTTAACTGGCATGAGTGAAGAATGAGCCATTTCCCACTCATGCCAGTCAACAGGGATTTGAACTGAAAAACAGGTGTAAATCAGTAAAAAAAAAAAATTTTTTTTTTTTAGATCAGGGAATTTATCAGTGAAAATAATTGGTAAAATCTGAGAATGCAGAACACTACGCTTAATTTGGAAAGATATTTTTAAAACTTTACTACGGGGGAAAAGAGTAATAGCATGGTCAAAAAAGTAATATCAAAAGAAAAATTAGGATGTTAGAAACTGATTCTTTTCTTCTTAAAGTTTTTTGAAATTTCTTCTATGTCAAAAGAAGATACCTTCTTCACCAGGCAACGATGTACGGTTACTAGTTTCCAACAAAGGTTCTCTGGTCCTTTTTGTCTGTGCTGTACCCCTCATTCCTGCTGTGGGCCGCTCAGCCATTTTCTTCTGCAAGTTCTCTCGCCTTGCACGGGTTCGTTCAAGTAATTTCTGAATATAAGGCAAAGCACAAGGAATGCTATACACATTGCTGTTTTGTTCCTAGTGAAGATTTGTTTCAGTAATTTGTATTTCACACCTACTAAACTTTGAATTTTTCCTTTAATTCTTTTAAGTTCTCACTTGCAGGTTTCTAATGTCCTAGACAAATGACAGCTACTAAGGAAGCAGAAGTTGCCTTTTAAACAGAACCAAATGGATCTATTGTAACATTAGAAACTGACCTTTTTTAGTGCAAATTGCTCTCTGGCAGTTTGCGCACAAAGAAAGGTAGCCACGAACAATTAGTTCAACAAGTTAGTAATTAGAATCAACAAGTAATTAGTGAACTGCCAAGTTCATAAGTGATGTAACATTCCTAGAAAAGGTTACGTTTTTTGGCCACTATCTCAATTTAACAGAAGCTCTTCTAGCCAACTGGAGAGCAATATAAATGGATCCATGTACAAACAGATGAGGAGACCAAAAGAGGAGCAGGGTTTTGAGGATGTCTTTGATGTAACAACACTGTTACTAAACAAAACATCAATACCTCTAAGCTTAAGTGGCAAAATATGCCAATCCTACTATCTTAAAATATCATTTCTACATATACAGATTCATAATGACTTGAATCATGACTCGAAAGAGAAAATAATTTTAAAGTGTCTCAGTTGTCCAAAGAACTGAAAGGCTCATGATGCCATTCTTTCCTGAATTAGTGAGCCACTTAGTATGCTAACCTACTCTACCATGAATCAGTTTGTTTATTTGCATGCATGCATTAGATTAATCACTCTAAAGCTCTAGAGTAATGCAGTTACAAGGCAAAATTTAACTGGAATAATCTGAAAGGGTGGAAAAAAGGGGATGTGTAATAATATTGGTTAAAACAGACATACTGCTCAATTTGATCAATTTTCAAATCTGTTTAACAGTTCAGTTACACAAAGTTCTGCTGGCTTTTACAAAGACAACACCTCAGGATGCAAGCTGGTCATAGCACACAAGTTGTATTCTGTAAATTGTGCCATTGTTGCCCTCCGCTGTTGTAAAGCTGTCATATGTAATTTCAAGTTCTAACTGTAAGATTGCAGATTCAAACAATGCTTCATTGTGGGATGAAATAGAATGTCAGTCTCAGCAGTTCCCAGTGAAAGCAGGATGCCCCTGCTCTAGTTCCATAACTAACAAAAGGAGAATTTTGAAAAAATACATGAAGTGTCAGGAGTGCCTGCAGTGACAAATGATGTGTCAGTTTTGGCTTCCACCCAGTTCCTCATTTCTACCCCTCAGAAAGAAAAGCGGTTTTAGTGGGCAGAGTACTGGGCCTCTGAGAGACTATTAAAAATATAGAACCCATGTTTCAAACGCAGGAAAAGACAGCCAACTAAATGAGGCAGCAATATTCAAACATGTCAACATTCCTTTCTGCTCTGTCAGCCCACAGCAAGTAGATTTTCAGTTGCTACAGCTAGAACGTCATTTAACAAGAATGTATTTCTCCATTGTTTAACTCAAATTTCTATTGCCTTTTATTCATGCACAAGTTTCCCATGCAACTGTCGTAGCTCTAGTTAGCTTTCATATCTATGTTTAACAAGAAGTGCACTATAGAACCAGTCCTGAAGCATTCCATGAATCTTAGAGATAGTAAATTTTAGTATTATCTCCTTTTATAGAAAGCCTGTAAAATTAGAGTCCAGTTAGACACTGCTGAGCAATTTTAATCTTGCAAAATATTACAGAAAAATGTACTAAGATTTAAACTTTACTATGAGTACTAAGATTTCAATTTTATTTTCCAATAGTGGCATTTCCAATGTCGCTTAATCAGCTATTATCTGCAGCTAAAACTGGGCGTGTGCCATTGACATATACAAATTATTTGAATGCTGAGATCGTGAAATAAAAGCAAGCATTAACAAACAATTCATTTAGACAAGAAAAATATTGATACAGATTTCAGGGAGGACAAAGGGAAGGGAAAGATGAACATAGGTCTTGATATTTCATTTTAATTCCAGAAAAATTTGCTTTCTTATAGTCTGACTAATATTATGCCATAATATTTCCAGTAGTGTTGAAGTCAATTACTCCACAACACACAATGACTTGAAAGAATATTTAGAGACGCCTTACTATGGAAAAATATTTTAATGAAGTTTACTCTAACGAACCACCTCCCGGCTAGGGCGTGGATGGTCTCAAGCATCAGTTATCTCTAAGTGGGTGTGCGTATATTGGGATATTTCCCAGAATGCAAAACAAATTTCAAACTCAGCTCAGCAGTCTGGACTTGAAGAAGAATTTGTTTATGAGCCTAAACTAATCATGTCACCCACTACCAATTAAGGAAGTGATTTTGAAAGGCTTACACAGAACATGAGGGTGACCAAAAAGCCTGTTCATACCAAAAGTATGAACCAAGGTCTCACACCCGTGTTAATGGGATCAGCGCATGCCTCTTGCACTGCAACCCTTAACCGCCTGCAACTAAATAAGTGAAAAGCAGCACTACGCTGGCTGCAGAAGGGCTACAAAAATGTGGAGGGAGGTCCCAACTGTTCTCCCTTTTAGTTATAACAAATGTGACTTTAAAAAAAGGCCAATTCCTCATGGCCCTTCTACACTTTCAAATTAAAACTGGAGACAATCCAGCTGCAGGGCTGCCACATTTTCAAACACTAGCTTGGGAGCCGCTTGGCTCTTTTTTAGACGCAGACAGGCCTTTTTTATGGTGGGAAAGTTACTTTCGGCATGCAGCCACCAAAACACATTGAGCCATTCACCAGCGACCTGTATGACAGCCGCTCTGGCACTCGGGGCCACTCTGCACGTATTGCCTGCTTCACCGGCGCGGGGCAGGACACGCACTCGACACCCGCGCTAGATGTATTACGCACTTTACTGGGGAATGGCACGATCATCAGCCTGCAAGTGGGGCCAGGCTGAACTGATGCGCGATTTGCCTGTTAATGGAGCGACGATCACTCGGCCCCTGCGGCCGGTTGACTTGTACAGCACAAACCGTGCAATACATGTAACATGTCACAGGGGCCGCGTACACAGGCGTGCCCCGACCTTTGCGGCCTCAAGCCCCGCCAGCTTTCAGCGCAGCCGGCCCCACAGCAGCGCCCCTCCCCGCCCGCCGCCACCGACCTCTGTGAACGGGTCCATGGCTGCCGTCCCCAGCCGCCGAGCCCCTGCACCAACCGCTCCTCAGATTTGAATTTCAGCGCCTGCCTCAGCTGCGCATGCACCCGTCGGGCCACCACGCCCCTACGTTATCACGTGACAGCCGGGACGGATCCCGCCTCCTTGGAAGGCGGGGGCAGGTTCCTACAACCTACCTTGGCTGCGGGGGGCGGGGCTAATAGGTGACTGATGGGTGCGCCGGCCACTCCGCTTCCCGAAACTTCCAGAAGGCACCGCCTGCGTGCGGAAGGCCTCACCAACCGCCCTTGATCCCAGGCTCAACTATTAACCGTTTCGCCACCGGCTCCTTCCACCCTACTCCGGGGCCCGCCCCGCCCCTCCCGGGCCAGCTGGAGGGGCCGCGTCCCGCGCTCGTGTCTGCGGGCTCTCCCCAGTGTGTCGTGTTTTTAAAACTATACACACACGTATATGGATGTGTGTGTGTGTATAAAAAATGTATACACACATATATTGCATAATACATATTTGCCAATATTTTTGAGGGAAGGGGTGTGTGTGTAATGATATAAGTGTGTATCTGCATGTGTGTTTGTGCGCATATACACACATATATGTACACACATTATAAACATACATATTTGCCAGTATATATTTACATGTGTGTGTATGTGTGTACACACACACACACACACAC
>JAGPOW010000261.1:176747651-176776449 GCA_030014935.1 Caiman crocodilus
GGACCCCAGTGCAGCTGCTTGTAGCTTCCCGACTACCAGCCGCAGCCAGCCCGGGCTCTGGGCCGGCCCTTGCCACCCACCACAGATTTTGGACTGTTTGTGGCAGGCGGCAGGGAGGCTGGAAACAACTGCACCGGGGTCCATAGAGCCCCAGCCCAGCTTGTTGCCAGCAGCCGGTGCACGCACGCCTCCAGACAGAAAGTGAGTGGGCTGCAAGTTTCCCAATCCTTGTTGCAGCAGTGCGGCCTGGGCCCTTCCCTGCTGTCAGTCCTAAGGTATGCATGTCTGGCAAAATGTGTTTGCATGCCACATTCTGGCATGCATGCCAGGGGTCACTGACCCCTGCTTTACACTCTGAACAGAGTCAAATCTAATGAAGGAAAAAATAATTGGGGACGTAGGAACTAGCACCAGAAGAAGAATAAAATAAAGTAGAGATTAAGACAGTTACATATTAAAACAATTTGGTGAGTTGACAGCATTAGTTACACTGACGCTTGCAAAAGAATGTCTCTCTGCTTTTCTGGACTATAAAGACAACAGAGAATAATGCTCTGTTCTGCTCCCATTTTAACTCTTATCTATCTTCTAACAATGAGTGAATAGGCTAATGGTGGGGTTTAGGTTTATTTGTGTTGGGGAATTGTAATATTTAAGATTGGATACCTTGTTATTCCAAACATCAGCCTCTGTGCTCCCTCCCTTCCCTACAACACCATATATTACCAAGAGGTTTACTACTGCACCTCTCCTTTACCAGATGTTGTCTTCTCTGCTTGGAGGTGGAGCAGTCTCCAACTCTGCTGAATTACCAAGTAGAGCACCATGCTTTGCAGTATTTTATTGCATTTCAGATACATTTTTAGGTGCAATGAATTCTCATTAAAACCGCACAGGTCCATATTCCCTCTGGGTTGAACTAATGTTCAGCAGCAACTGTCTTGCAGACACAACACTGAACTCATTCTGTGCCACAGAAAGAGATCCAGGTTAGCTAGAACACCATCTTTTTTTCTGCTTCCTACTGTTGCTGTCAAATCTTAAGCAGCCTCTCCCACCTCTTACTTCCAGGAATGCTAGCTTTCTGAAAGCCTTCTCACCCCTGCCTGTGATGAAACCACTGGGACTTTGAGTGGTCTTTATTCTATTTATTGCTTACACGGTGATGACTGAAAGCAGGAGCGAGGGCGGTATTGAAAGAACGTATGAAAGAGTAGATTTGAAAAATTAGTCACTCGGAAGAGACATTCATATGGAAAAGTAGCTGGAAGGTAGCCAAAAAGACCTGGGAGAGCAGCCACTGAGGAAATAGAGATGAAGTGCAACTCTTTATATTCCTCAAATGTTGGAGGATATAGATTTTATTGCTGTGGTTTTCAAAGTTGTTGGGTTGTAACAATCAAAAGTCCAATGTGTTAAGCTGTCTCCAGCATCTGTTGAACCAGTTTAGGCTTTTTCAACTTTACAGTAAAGTCAGAAAAATCAGGAAATTCTGAATCAACACCAACGCCTAGTTATTAAGCCAGACAAACATCTGCTGCCTACCACTGAGGAATTCCTCTTGCCACTTGAAGAATGAGTATACTCTTCTGAGTGTACTACACTGGGATAAGGCTTAGCTAACCATAGCCAGAATTCATTCATATCTGCTAAGAATGGGCTTGATCAGCAACAGATTTAGGCTTAAGCTACTTAAGCTACAGTTTAGGGTCTCACTATGAGGGGCCTCTAAATAAGAAAAAAAAAAGGGACATTTTTGTCCTAATATGACAAAAATATACATATATATGGCTCCACAGTTATTATTCATATTAAGTTCATAAATGTGTGCAGAAATAATAAGAATTCAGTTTAACATTTCATGAAAATCCATTTTTGTGGATCTTGTGTTTATCATATGGGACCTCTTAAATGGGACACAGTTTAGGGCCTCAGCATCTGGCACTTGGCTTGGTGCCCCAGCAAATACATATTTCACTAGTGCAAACTGTGAACACTGCCAATTGCATCCAGACCAGCACAGGGCACTGTGCTGTAGAGATTTTCTTTTTGATGAAGACCAGGCAATTGCATCCCTGCTCCAGGGTCCTATGGGGAGAGAACAAATTTAACCTTTCAATATGGCTCTAGAACAGTTTCAGCAGCCAAGGCCATCTGAGAGATATGCTAAATTAGCATAAACCTGTCCTCTGGCAAATGCCAATCATTTCTTTATTCTCTTATTCTGATTACCTAACTTGAATGTGATTTACTGTTTTGTTTTGTCTGATTTGATCGATTTTTATTGCCACGTCCCATTCTTTGATAGGGTAGGATGCAAATCTAAAAATAAATAAATAAATAAATAATGTCATGTCATAACCAACTGGCTGATGAGCAAATTATAACAAATCACTGGGATCTGCTGTTTCAGTTCCCGAGATTTTAGATTTGGAGAAAGACCTGTAGCATTGTGTGAAAGTAGCAAATTAGATTATTTTAGGTTAATCTTAAATGTGATTTCTTTTCCAGCCCTAGACATATTGAAATTAAAAGGACCTTAAATTTATCAGCCTTTTATTATATGTAACTTTAACATTAGTAAGGACATTGACAATGTCATTCAGAGCTCTCTTCATAAAATGAGTTTTAAACTTCCAAGAGGCAAGGGTTAACTGTATATTTGGGGGAGATATTGGATAAGCTTTCAGACGTGAAGTAACTTTCCCTTCTTTCTAGTACATATGAGGCCTTGTGATAATAAAATAAGATATAAGGAATGTATTATTTTTGTATTCTGATGGAATCTGAAACTTTTTTTTAACTATTGCTTTTGTATCCTTTGTTCTCCTTAGGTGCCTTCTCTGTATTATGGAAGTTTTGAAAGTTCAGACATCTATGTAAAAAAACTAAAATCTAAAATGGATGGGTGACATATTGTTCTTTATATTTATGACCTACGAAGCATGACATGAAAGATAAAATATATATGATCAGCATAATGTGAGGAGGGCCCAGTTACTCAGTCATATGATTGTATACTTAAAGTTATCCATAAGGAGGATTCATGGAGTTCCATAGAACATTTTCAGGTAGGACTCAGAATCAGGCAATAAATTGGTAGGAAATGGTTACCAGAGCCCCCCCAAATTTAGCGCTTATGGATATTCATTTCCTGTTACATCCTAAAACAACAAGGTCATATGCTTATTTTATTTATATTAAATTTATGAAAATATCAGTACAATATCACTCACAAATATATTTACGAAATGTGTTGTGTATTTTTGTGTTCAGATGGTATATACTAAATATTATTTACTTTACTAGTCATTTTGCAGTTAAGTGCAGGCCATGTAGTAAATCAATATGTATTCATGTACCAAAATACATTTCATTAGCATCTGATACAAAACTATTTAGTTCAGTGGTATATGGAAGTCTGCATTGAAGGAAAACCTTCCTAAAACAAATCTGCATCAATCTATGTTATGTGACAAGATATTATAACTTATTCTTATTTTACACAGGGGTAGTATTTAGAAGATGTTGTGTGTGAAGTAGAAGGGTATCCTAATAAGAAAAACATACAGCATGATGTAAAATAAAGCCGTTTCCTTGCACAATACCTCCTTGACTTTTGAGATGCTAAATGCTGCACGGATAGAAGTTAATACAGCTTCCATTAACTTGAATGAGAGTTGAAGGTGCTTATGCAGGGCATAACTTGGTTCTCAGTATGGTGTGTTTTGCACTCAGTTGGCACATTCACTGAACGATAAAATTGGCCTCAGTCACACTGTTACACTTTATCTCTGAGCTGTATACTTCATTGGGTGCGTTTACATGTGCGCTCCACTACACAGTGGGTACCGTGCAGTTAATTATTACTTTCTTTAGCTGTTGCTTAGTACTTCAGCAAGTACGAAATGTCTGAGCAGTATCAGCAGCACATGGGTTGTTTCTGACCTTACTGTGCAGTAGCTCATTGCTACTGTACAGTAACTTGTTGTTACTGCACAGTAGCGGCAGTGTCATGGTTAGTGCCCGCTGACACTATGTCACTGTAGTTCATCATTTCAGCAATGCAGCGTCTTGTGTAGACGTGCCTATTAATATTAAGTTCACTGGGGAGTTTGATCCAGTGTTGCATGTAAAGGGGAGCAAGACGATAACACTTTAAATGAAAGTTCCTGCTCTGTCTGTGCCTCCTCTTTTGCCCCCTTGACAAGGCAGAAGAGCTGCCAGGGGGGGATTGTGCCCACCTCCATTACACTGCATATTGCACAGGCTGCCTCAGATGCTGGGATGTCTGGCACTGGCAGCTCAGGGATACTGCCTTGCCACCTCAGAGAGCCCTCCCACCCCTTCAGTCTGGGTTGTTGGGGGGAATGTATCACCCTTACACTACGAATCCCAGCATGCCATGCTCCCCCTTGGTCCCAGTTGCACATAGGTGTGTAGGGATGAAGGGGGAGCACTGCAGCCTGGGATGCGTAGTCCCCAGCTCTGCAGAGCTCTGCGCAGCAGCTGCCTCCTCCTCCCCACCAAGGCTGCCGTGGGCCATGGAAGAAGGAGGCGATGGGTGTCCTGGCAACAGAGGTAGCCACGCTCTCTGGCTGCTCCTGGCTCTGAAGAAGGAACAGCAGCAATAGGAGCAGGAGGAATAGGAGAGGTGGCTGCTTTTGCTGCTGCTGCTATCGAGTGCGGGGGGAGGGAGGGGTTATCCAGCACACTCCCCATTGCTGCAGCCACCTCAGCCCTTTTCTCCTGCACCCCCCACTAACAAAAGGGGACACTACATACTTCCTTTGGTACCTTTCAGCTCTCCATGCTGGGGTCTGGCACAGGGAGCATCTTCTGGGTGTGCGAGCAAGAGAGACAGGCAGAGTGACAGTCCGACACACCCACCCACCCAGCCACACAATTGCGGGAGGAATGATGCTGGAATCCATTCGCGTCACTGGTGAGTGTTACTCTAATTTTTCATTCCTTTCTCTCTTCCCCTCCCATCCCTGCAGCCTTCCATGAGGAAAACAGTCTAATCAGTTGCCAGAATTACAAAGGAATAAAGTAGATTTTACCACCCACCCCACCAAATGCTGAGTTTCTGAATTTTCCTCGTTCCCCCTTGCCTCAATTTGGATGTGGCGCTTCAAATATATTGCTTATCATTAACAGCAATTGGCATGGGATAAAGCAAAAAGACTAAAAGCCTCATAATTGTGTTTTCTGAATTGCCCAGTTCCTACCCTTCCATCTTTCCCCTAGTGACAAAATGCTCAGAGCACAGCTCTGCCTGTTTCCAAGCAACATCAATGAAGATTATATCATCCTAGAAAGGCATATAAAACGGCAACCCAAGAAAATACTAAATGACCCAACTTAGTTGTTAAAGCACCTGCTTCCCCCTCTGACAAGGTCAAGGTGTTGGAGGGGCCAAACACCTACATGGCATCTTTGGAACAAGACAACAAGAGTATGAAACTGGTGATGGAGAAGCCAAGTCAAAACACTAAATACCTTTCTCTGCAGGGTTAAAACATGAAAATGAGAGCATTTCTTTTACAGTAGTAAAGTTAGGGAACAGATAATCAAACAAAGCATATTATAATGCTGATAAAATAATATTGTCACTAATCTTCTCTGAGGACTGTACAGACAGTTGCAATACAAAAACAACCATAGGTGAAGCAGTACAGACTCTGGTAATATCAAATAAGCCACTACAACAAAATATATTCCCTATGCATAAATAAATACATGTACCATATACAGTTCATTTCAAACTAAAGGAAATGATAAAATTCCATATTTTTCTTTAGACAATTTCCTTTTTAAAAAGGTAGTCATTTTGTAAATCTGCTTCCAGCCATATGTATTCTAGCATTGAGAAAATGTTATCCGCCAGTGCAATGGAGTGAGTACACTATCACAGGATACTGTTAGGATCATTATTTGAGTTGCTTTTAACTAATTTTATATGAGTAGGTTTGTAGGCCTCTTAAATGTGCAAGCACTTCAGATGGGTACTGGCATTATTGCTTGGATGATGAAGCAAGTATCAGTGCTGAAGATGTTAAAGGGAACAGAAACATGATTTTTAGAAATAAATGAAGTCTGCTTTTTAAGACTGCTTAAAAATCATAGTTAATAGTGAACCCATTTGGGGTCCTGATTGTGCATGGAGATATTACTTAGGAGAGCCTGTGCTTCAGTGCAACCAGATGTTTCACTCAGATGCAAATTTTGGCCTGTAGAATTGACTATAAGACGAATGTCTTAAGGTAAAATCTGAAAGTGAATGAGTTTTTCTATTGGCTTCACCAGAGCCAGGATTTTACCCTTGGTTATTGTGACAGACCTTATTTGTCAAAGTTCCATGTAGTTTTGATCCTACCAGGATGTTTTCTTTATACCGCAGAAACAGGCAGGCATTTTACCAGATGTTGGATTTAGTTTTGGGTATGTACAAGTAATACAAACACATTTTTTAGGAAGCACTTCACCAGCTTCAGTTGATATTTCCTTTGATTACAGAAAGCATGTAACCGGAATATTACTGGGCTTCTTGAAGAAGAAAACAAAATCACACAGTTTAAAATTATACTATGTTGTATTATTATTAAATAAGTATTATAAAATAAGTATTATAATTACACAGTAAAAATTAACATTCTAATTAAACAGTAATGTTTTGTGTTCAGACTTAAGAAGGATCCACCTGAAATTCCATTATGAACTCCCATTTCTGGTATTTTATAACTCAGTTGTAAAAGCATTCCTGAGCTGAAACTTGCCCTCAAATGGAGCTAATTTATATTTCTAATGGCAAAAAATAAATGATGAATAATAGATATACGTTTACAAAATAAAAATGTAAGTAGGTTTAAGAAGATGTTAGTTTTGACTTCTGCAAGACTGTTCCCAACACAAACCTGTTTCTGATCACTTAAACCTGTTTATGTGTAACTTCTGCCTCTAAACATTTTATATGCATTTATCACTAAGTTTGTAAATTTATTGTGGCTTAAAGTAATTTTTATTGCATATTCAGGACTTATGTTCAGTATTTATTGAATTCACTGATGACTTGTGCAATTATTTTTGGTTATTAAAGGCAGAAGTGATGACATTGCTTGTATAGTTCAAGATGCCTGGCACTTTTCATTATATGACCCTGCTTTCAGCTGCTAAACTCTAACTTTTAGGACTAAATTTTTCATGGTGGGGCTGAATTTATTTGGAATATTTCAGTTGAAAGGGCTTAGCCATTTCAGAAACTAATATTAGGTTAAATACATTGTTTTTGCATGTTTAAAAAAAAGGATACAGGGATTTGTTAAAAAGTTATTGCTTCTATTCTGGTTTGGCAGAAGGAATCACCTTGAATTTAGAAATGTGCCTTTTGTGCTCTGCTGAAAAATGTGTTCAGATTTAGCTGGGTTATTAACAGGGATCCTGGTTTTCTCTGATTAAAGAAAAATCACCAATTTTCAGGTTAAAAAAGTAACCCAAAATCCACATTTTTCTGTGATTAAAATGAAACACCACTAATTAAAATATAAATTAGTGGTGTTTCATTTTGATCATGGAAAATCATGGATTTGGGGTTATATCTCAAACTGAAAATTGGGGATTTTTTTAAATCAGAGAAAACCAGGATTCCTGGTTACCAGCCTCCAAAAAAAAAAAAATCTTGGTTTGCAAATATTCAGTTGAAGCATGGGAGTTTATTGGAACCTTTAAAAAGTTGTATTACAAGTCCTAAGTGTTTCGGGTTGGACACCTAAAACTATTGAACACTTCTGGATTTAATCACTCAGTGCCAAAGGCTCCTCAAGTGTAAAATGGAGACGATACCATGGAATCTCACAGGCATGTTGTGAAGAAAAAGTCTGTGCCCTGGGCTAGGGACAGAGGTTTAAACCTGTAACAAAACAGACATTCAGTGCACTTAAACATTTTCAAAATGGCTGAAACTGGTTTAAGATAAACCTGGTTGGATGTAATATCAGCCTTAACTGATTTAGGTCAAACTTCTGTCCAAGATCCCTTCCTGGTTCAAGTTAACTAACAATCCCACAGCATCCCCGGATGATTTGCTGCCCTGGGCTGTGCTGTCTTCTCTAGCTGAGCAGGGTTTGCCCTGCCCCTCTGCTCCTTAGTCAGAGCACTAGCACAACTCTGGCTGGCTGAGAAGAGGGTGGAGGGGAACAACCCATCCCTCCAGCTCACCACCCAACCCATAGCCAAGTGCAGCCTGGCGTAGAGGAGCAGGGTGGAGAGTTAGGGGGCTAGGAGCAGAGCTGGAGTCCACCAGCCATGCCCCCCCTCCTCAGTCTCCGGGCCAGCTGAGGGGGCGGGCGGCAGGGGAAGCATGAACCAGGGCTTGGCTCTGGCCCACAGAGCTGGGAGTGAGAAGCAGGGCTGGAGTCCCCTAGCTATGCTTCCTCCCCAGTCTCTAGCCTAGCATTTAGGTGGGGTGGTAGCCCGCATCAGGGCCCCAGAGCTAGGAGTCTGGAGCAGGCTGAAGTCCCCTAGCCATGCCCCCTCCCTAGTCTCCAGCCATGCTTTGGAGATGCTGGCCAGAGACTAAAGAGGGAGATTTGGGTGGGGGACTTCAGCCCCTCTCTGGGGGCGGGGAGCAGGCGTAGCCAAGCCCAATATGGGCTTCCCATGCCCCTACCACCTCAGCCAGCCTGGAAACTGAGGAGGGGGACATGGCTTGGGGACTCCACCCCTTGTCCTGGCTCTGGACAGGTAGCGCAAAGCCCCCAGTTTGGGCTTCCCCGCAACTTTGCTCTTGGCTGCTCCTGTATTGGGGTCAATGCCAGGCTGGAGGGGTGGGTTTTTCCCTCCCATCCCTTCGTCAGCCAACCCAAAGGCTGAGGTGGGGGTGTGGCTGGGAGAATCAACCAAGTCCCAGCTCTCTGCAGTGGCCAGCAGGCTGAGATGCCTGCTCTACCACCCACCAGCTACTGACCTGGGCCGCTGCAAGGGTCTGGCTGCCTTTCCTGCTTGAAAAGTGAATATGAGTTCACTTGCTTATCGGTGCAATTTATGCAGTTTAGAGGAACCCGCAAACACTGAATCGATTCAGCCTCAGGCTTTTTGACTGCCTGTACTTAGCCCCAGTGGTAGTTCTGTTATGGCTACGTTGCACTCAGCAGTTGTGAAGTATAGCCTGGGAAAGCACAAACTGCTGATAGGACTGCAGCAGCCAGGAGGCCAAAAAGTGGCTATACTCATCTTCTGCCAGCTGTTGAATGGCAAAGAATGATTTAACCTTGTTGCTGTAGAGGACCTTTGGTATGGATGCTGTGTCAGTGCTGTCACTACCCACCCTCACTGCTGCCAGGTCCTGGCTTTGGTCAGGTTGTAGGCCCATTCCCCGTGCCATGCTGTTAGCACAGTACATGGGGGAACACACGCTTCCACGGACTCCCGTGTCCCGTCACCAATGCCTGAGATTCTTACAAGAGTACCGCATACGATGACACCATTGTTAGGCGTGCAAACATGACTAACAAGATAAACCCAGAAATTTCAAAGAGGAATCCATATGGTCAAAAACATGCTGACCAGTTGTTGTCTTTAAGAGTTCTCTGAAAGAGAAGAATTGTTCTACTATTTTTCTGTAATCAAAAAACAAGTGAAAATTAAGAGCTAGCATTTAGACTCGAGGCACCCATCAGAAAAAAGGTTGAGAAACACTAGCATAGACAATATACTAAATAATGATGAAAAATGCAGAACTACTTTATGTGAACCAAAGAGCATAACTAGGGATCTGTTTAATGTGTGGTTTCATGGATTTCGCAGAAACCATGAAACCTGGTATTGTCCACAAAACTTGTAAAATTAACACAAAAAAAATTAATAAAAATTAAATGCTGGCTCCCTATTAGAAGCCAGTGGTCCTTGCTGCCAGGAGAGGAAGGTACCAACTGGTGGGGCAGCATGAAAGGTGGCAGACAAGTTGGCAGCTGCTCCCCCATCCCATCGGGGCCTCTCTGCCAGTCAGTGCTAAGGGGCAGGGCTGCCACAAAATGACCACACAATTAGAACTTTACGCTGCAATCAACCAGCAAAAATTGGTAAGCCCCCCTGCAATTTAGGTAGATGCCTAAGCATAATCATGGCTCAGAGGGAGATGATCTAACTCAGGGGTGCTTAACCTGCAGCCCATGTGCCAGATGGACCTGCAGAGCCATGGCATCTGGTCCACGGGACTCACTGTGGGTCAGGAAATTTGGTGGTGGGGGAATGGTGTCCATTAATATTGCCACCCTCTACTACTGCCAAATTCCCACACCCTTTCTGCCCACAGCCAGATTGGGCTAGGTCAGACTCTTCTCCCCATCTGTCTGGGTTGGGGCTGGGCCATGCCCCCTTCCCACTACACAGCTGAATTGAGGCCAGGCTGCTTCCTATCCTCATGCACATGGCCATAGCACTTGCCCTAGGCAATGGATCAGGGCTAGGGGTCAAATCTGGCCTTCGGAGGGACCAGGCATTGCCCATCCGGCCCATCCCATATCTAACTTAATGCTAAAGCAATTATTGTGTCTTCCCTATCACTCACTTCCAGTTTTAAGACTTTTGCTACTTGTTTTTGCTTTTTAATAAATTGATCACCTACAATTCTTTGGTTATTCTGTAAAATGGGCAGCCATGTTTGGGTAACTTATTAAAGATGATATTCTAACTCAACCATTCTAATATAATTAAAAAAATGATAGCCCAGACCATTATACTGCATAGTCTGGGACAGATGCTCTTTTTGTTGTTCTAATTTTTTTCTGTTATATAAACTGAAAGAAATGAAATCCAGAAATTCAAAATTATAATTCTTAGAATAGTTCTAACTCAGTTCCCTGGCATGTACACATTAAGGTTAAAGCACTATACAGTCGTGAGCTTCATTGTGATTTATAGTTTGGCTTGCCTTGGCATCTATATGCTGGGGCTGCAGCTTAGGGGAGTCCTTGGAATCTCAATTTAAGCATTAATAGAGTTTGGTAATTAATACAGAGTAATTATTACCAATCATTGTTGCCTCTCCTGGGTGCTGTTAGTAGTATGGAGTTTCTCAGAAGCAGTCAGGTTTTTAAACAGTATAATGCTGTCTGTCTGCTGGTAGGCTGAGAGTAGATTTAAAATAATAACAACATGTGAAATGCCTCAGCAAATACCTTTTTCATTTGATTTTATTTTTTGCAAAACCAAACAAATTCCTGCAGTTAAAGATCAGATAACCTTCCCTTCCTCCCCCTCCACAAGTTTCATGCATCATTTTATCCAATTCAAAGGCATATCCTTATATTAACAGAAATCCATTGGAAAGTATTATTATGTGTTTATTTATTAAGGAACTTTGGTGAATATTTTAACTTAAAGAAAATCAACTTAAATAACTGGCTGACACATTGTGAGTGCTTCCTCTGCATCAGAAAGGGCTATAGACTTACTTTATGCTAAAATGAAAGCCAAGATTTGTCTTGTCTTTTACTGGAGCCTGCTGCCTGAGATCATGTACAGACATTTGGTTTCCATTGAGAAAATTGCTGCTTTTCCAATAGAAGCCACAAGTGTACAGACAGGATTTTTCTCCCAGAGCAAAAATGGCCACTCTAGGAGAAAAATACCTTGGGAACAATGATGGTTAAATGGCTTCCAGGTGAGTTTCTCCCAGGAGACCAAACTTCTGCATATGTATCTTCTGAAAGAAGTTGCAACACAGTTCTCTGGCATCCCAGCATGCTTGGCTCCCAGCTGCCCCCATAGGTCCAGGGAGACATTGTGTCACTTGGTTTGGACTCTACTTCCCCAGATGAGCAGGGAGCCCTTTTACAGTCCCCACATTTAGCTACAGGGAGACACAGCCTGCAAGGCAGCCTGGTTCAGCCAATCAGAGGTGCCTTGTGCACTACTGTCATCTGTTGCCAGGCAGATTGGGAGCCTGCAGAGCAGGTAGAGATGTGTGCAAAGGGGGCCTCTGACTGCTCAGCAGCTTGGCACTCAAACGTCTGTTCAGGTGTGTCTAGATAAGTTTCCAAGAAAACAAACCCAGGAGAATTATCCCTCTCTTTTGAACATGTGTATGTAGCCTTAGACTCTGAGTGTCATACAGATGTGACATAATGTGCAATCCATTATTTTGCAGAACATCTTGTTTATGTACCACTTAAATCAAATCCCCTTGAATCCAATTTTGAATCATTAAATGGAATTTAAATGGTGAAGGGAGATAGGGAGAGTTTTTCCTAAGCATTCAACATTCATAACTAGAGTCAGATCGTCAAATGCAGAAATGCAAAGTGAGCGCACAGCCAGTTCCTTTTGAGAGCAAAGAGAAAAACATTGAGAAGTGAACATTTTCGAAAATGTGGTCATTTCTCTGAAGTGCCTGAATTAAGAGCTGAACACTTTTGGAAATTTTCTGCCTAGTGCTGGTTTCTGCAGTAGGGTAAATTTCCACTCAGGTTTTTTAATGCAAACAGGCATTTGGATGTACATATTCAGTAATTAAGCACCTAATTACCATGTGTACATAAATAAATTAGTCAACTTGCATAAAATTAGCGGCTCCTTGAATGCTGGCTGGGACTTGACTCCATTAAGAAACTTTTAGCTGGTTTTAAGAGTCTCAGCTGACAAATGTTATTGAACCTAAAGAAATTGATTTCTTGATAGGCTTGGTCTGTATAATGGAAAATTTGCTTCTTTTGAACTGTCAGTGTTTGTAAAGTCTAGATCATGGCTCTACTGCTATTGGGAAATGGTTCACATGTCTCTCTTGAGTGAGAAAGTGGAAATGTATTGAAATCCAGTAACTCTTAAGCATCCTTACATATACCTCCATTTCCCCTCCCCAAAACACAAACTCACACTGTTCTCTAGAGGTGCACTGATATATCAGTCCATATCAAATCGGCAGCAATAAAAGGAAAACTGACATTATCAGCAGCCAGAGTTTTTTGGCCAGGGTATCTGATAATGTCACCGGTAAATGCTGCATGCATGCGCGCAGCTGCAGCATGCACACTGCCAGGAATGCAGCCCAGCAACTTGGAGACCAGCATCTGGCTGGTAACTGCGGGGGGGGGGGGGAGGGCAGCCCACCATGGAGGAGGGAGTGGGGCAAGGGCAGGCACTGCCCAGCAAAGGTAGGGCATGGTGCGGAGCTGCAGGCAGCTCATCCGGGAAGAGGAGAGGGGAGAGGAAACAATTCTCTGCTACTGCGCATGCCCCCAGCGGAGGCATGGGGGGCATGTGTCACCCAGATTTGTGTGTGGGGTGAGGGCGGGATCCCCACTGTGGGCTCAAGGTCAAGGGACCAGCCTCTTCCCAGTGGGGGGTCTGGGCCAGAGCTGTACTTGGTGTGGGCAGCAGCGGAACTGGGAGGGGAGGATACGGGATGGGCTACAGCCACCCCAAAATTTTCCATAGCCTCTTGTAGCCCCTCCTCCCCCCAGCACTGCCACTGCCTGCCCCAAGCACAGCCCTGGGCCAGCCTCCTGCCAGGAAGAGGCCAGAGCAGCCCCTAGTCCTGAGCCTGCACCCTGGGGATGTGCACAGTGGTGGGGAGCCACCCCCTTCCCTACTGCCCTGTGCCCCCTGGACGAGCCGGTCAGTTATGGCTCCCAGGTCCCTTACTGGTGCAGCCCTACTGATCTCAATAATAGCTTCATGTACGGGAGTAGGCAAATATCCAGGGTTAGGGTTTTACCAGTTAGAAATATAAAAACACTGCCATTCTGAATCAGTTGGCTGTTAATTTGTATTTAAAATACCAAGTTTGCTCTTGTGGCCAGCACCATTTGTCCACGGATGCTTCTCTTTAGGGCCTACTCTACACTTCAGTGTCTGCCAGTGAAACTTGGATCTCCTTAAAATTTCTCTGTAGTGCCAGAAGCCCCCTGCCCCTCATCTGCCAGCAGAATTGAAACACTTCTCCCAAGTGAAATAAGCTTTCTGTTGCTATTCACAGAAGGCATGTGTAGATATTCCTGTGTCTTATGCCAGTTTTGGTGGTCCCTTCAGCTGTGGTGCTTTCCCAGGATGTACTTTGTGCTCTGCTGACACAGGTGCAGCAGTAGGGCCACCAGAAGTTCATGGATTTATACCTAGTCTGGTGACTTTGTAGGGCTGGCTTCTGTCAGAACTAAATAAATGCAAATAAGATTTTACTATCCTGACAAAGACCAAATCATCCCATAACATCCACAATGTATGAACTTAGAGAGGAATACGTTAGATGATATTGCAGTAAGAACTCCAGTGCCCTTTCCTTTCTACCACTGCTGGAGATGGGCTTCTTGAGAGAATTTAAGAAAAAAGAGAACAGACACATCTTTGAAAGGAAGAGAAACAGCTAGTCTAACTGTAAAAATGGACACTTAATTCTCAGAATTAAATAAGGGAGGGGACGCTCAGTCCTTCTGAGTGAAAAGGTCATGGTTTGAATTGATTTGACTGATTTTGTTACTTGGAACACCTGGGCTAACTATAATGACAAAATTTGAAGAAAATAAAATTGAAGAAAATACCATTTGTTTGTTTTGTTCACTTGGAGCATTTAATGCTGATGGTCTGAGTCACTTCTACCACTTCCCTGATTATCATTTTTCCCCCTGTTGTTTGTTTTTGTGGCTCTTTCAAGTAGCAATGGGCAAGAAAAATATTTTTAAAACTGCAACAGCTAACAGAGCACCTTGGGTCAGGTGGCGGACCTGCAAATGTTTTTAATCTCTTTTAAAAATTACACTATATACCAAGTTGACAATTTTCCTTCAAGACTTCCATTTACAGCAGAATTCCTGTTGTTGTCTACTGGAATTGGCCACTTGTGAGTTGGAGTCATATTTTACGAATGCCTTGTATATTTATATTTGTACAGCTAACGGTTATGATTATATGAAAAGCAAAGTAAACATTTTAACTACCACCTAATTTAGCCTAAACGATTTGCAAAACAGAACCTGTTTTGACACTGTGAATTTTATTATACTACTGTTTACTTAATGTCAGTAGTTAACAACTTTCAATACTACCTTTCTAACATTTGCTGAAGTGTAAAGGACATTTTATGCACAAATGATATGTTACTTCTGGTATTGACCTCCTGAGATATAGTGCTACTGAACAGATTAAATTGTGCTATCTGAGTTTTTTCTCACTTCTTTGAGTTGCTCCTGATAACTTTTGGTGTCACAGAACAGAGACTTAGGCCTTCTGAACATATGTGTGGGTACACACCTACCAAACAAATGTCAGCACTTAAGAACATTATGCCCTGGAGGCTTTCAGAGCTATTAAGACTTGTATATAACAGTGGGCATGGCTACACAAAATGCTACATATACAGTAAATTAATTCTACTGTGCATTAGCACATCACAGCAAAAGCTGTGCTATTGAGCTAATGCACAGTAGAATTAGTCTGCTGTGCATTAGTATCACTTAAAAGGTGTGTAGCGGTGCTACTGCTCAGTAGTGCTGGTTACTACACATTTAGTTAGTACCTGTTATTACAAGTACTAAACTTAATGCACAGTAAATACAGCACATTAATGCACATGTAAACATGCCCAGTATGGAACAGATATAATACTTCTTCCACAAGCACTTTTTCAAGGGAAAGCCTACCTCCTCAAACTTAATGAAATCTCAAACATAATGATATTGCAAAATATAAGACTATACCTCAATCTAAATAACTTCAGGTACATTTGGTACCATCTTTTGATAGTATGGATTGTCTGTGCATAATGGTTAAGAGATGCCTTGGCACAGCTTGTGTTGAGCACATTATGAGCACGGGAGCAGGGAGTTACCCCTGTAGCGCGGAAAAAGTTTCGGTGCACGGTCAGAGCCCGCCAAAACCTTGCAGCTGCATCAGCGAGTGCATGCTTGTGATTGGCTTACGTTAAATTATGCATACGTGTTGGTCAGCGATTGGCTAGCGGACCGAATAAGAGGCTTGGGCGATGCCCGCCCAAACCGGAGGAGAGCTGGGACATGCATGAGGAAACATCCGTGTGCGTTTCCAAGCCACGAAGGAGGCCTGATCAACTGACAATGACTCCCTGCCGGATTCATCCGACGCCCCATACCCTGTGTGAGTGTGAGCTTCTGTGTGCCTGTGTTCCTGCTTGAGTTTTTGTAACTTCAGGGTATGTGCCTACAGCCTAAGGACTGTAAGTAAAGTTTTTTTTCTGCTTCCAACAACCCACGTGTCTAGTGCTCTAATTCCACACTCCATCAGCGGCCCCATTCCGCCAGCGTTTCTCGGCCCCCACATGGATAAAATGGGTGCTGTAATTGTGGATGGTTATTCTAAATTTTATGAGAGAAAGCAGGAAAGGAGCAAATCAATACTTTACAGGAAGAACAGCATCATTTTTAAGCTTGTTTATATATTTTTCAGTGAACTGACAAATTGGTCATGCATCTACTTTTCAAATGTGACATGGCAGCAAGGATATACCAGGCCATAGATCAGGGATGACAGGGCACAGGTAAAAGGCAGGTTAAAATATACCTGGCAGGTTAAAATATGCCTGGCCACTTGGTCTACACCAAGTAAAAAGTATTCATAGTCTTTTAAATATTGTCAATCATGTAATAAATGGAGCTGATTAGATTTTTATACCAACACTGTATAGGGAGTGTTATGTGCAGTTTTTCGAGTTTGGGATTTTCTTTGTCCTGACAGGTTTTTTTTCCGACAGCTACACTGATTTTTCCACTGTCTCAATCTGTTGGCCTCTTCAGCTTTATTTTGGAAAAAATGCTTGTCGGAGGTTATAGTACAAAAGAGATAATCCAGCGTAGTCATTACCTGATCCTTGCCCTATGTGTGAACTATGGAAAATATTATCTGATATAATCTTTCTAATACAGATTTAAATATAGCCACAGATGGCAATGGATTTGATTTGTGTGAACCTGGGAAACTACTACAGCCTAGTTTGCAATACCCAAATCCCACAACTTCCCTGTGTAACCTGTTCCAGTGTCTTACTACCCTCCTAATGATAACATTCTTCCTTACATCCAACCTAAACTTCCCCAGCTGCAACTTGAGACCATTGCTCCCTGTTCTGTCATCTGCCACCACTGAGAACAGTCTAGCTCCACCGTCTTTCAAACTCCACTTCAGGTAGTTGAAGGCTGCTATTAAATGCCCCCCTCAGTCTTCTCTTCTCTAGACTAAATAAGTCCAGTTCCCTCAGCCTCTTCGCATAAGTCATGTCCCCCATCCCCCTCATCATTTTTCATTGCCCTCTGCTGGACCCTCTCCAATTTGTCCACATCCTTTCTGAAGAGAGAAGCCCAAAACTGGACACAGTACTCCAGATGTAGCCCCACCAGTGCTGAATAGAGGGGAATAATCACTTCCCTTGACATGCTGGCAACACTCCTGCCAATGCAGCCCAGGATGCCGTTAGCCTTCTTGGCAACAAGGGGACACTGTTGGCCATAGGTGGTGCATAGGAGTAGCACGGGTTGGGGGGTGGCGCAGTCCCCACTCACTGCTTACCTTTCCCCTCCCCATACCAACACTGCTGCCAGCAACTGTGGGCGGTCCCTGCTTGCCACTCACCACCATGGTGCCCCCCCAGTCACGGGAGGCACCAGTCATTCATGCTGTTGGTTCATAGTCAGTTTCTTGTCTACTGTAACTGTCCAGGTCCTTTTCTGCAGAGCTGCTTCCCAGCCTGTCCTTTATCTGCTTTCCCAGAAATGTGAGCGTGATCATTCTTTCCTGTCATTGCCAAAGAATACCTTTCATTGTACAGTAAATCTGCATATACTAGTTTACTTGTGAATTTTGGCCTTCTGTAAAATAACTTGGCTTCATCATGGTCTGTGGGACTGATATATGATACTGTTCCTTTGGGCTGGGAATTGAAATTCTTACCGCTATAGTATATGCCAAAGCAAGCTAAGCTAGATAAGCAGGTTGTCTTGTACTGGTGAAAATGATCTTCTCAAACATGAATGGTAATGCCCTGGAGTTATTTTCTGTGCCAAACATAAAGGAAGTGTCTTAATTGACTACAAAGCAAAATTAATATTACATATTACCTGCTTATTTAAATACTCATTTCAGTGAGGAAAGGAAGCTCCAA
This sequence comes from Caiman crocodilus, assembly GCA_030014935.1. Classification (NCBI taxonomy): domain Eukaryota; kingdom Metazoa; phylum Chordata; order Crocodylia; family Alligatoridae; genus Caiman; species Caiman crocodilus. The sequence continues at coordinate 176,765,773 of JAGPOW010000261.1, forward strand.
GAATATGCATGTATTTTTTGCCCATTTCTAGATATATTTAACCATTCTGCCTACTATACACCAGAAGGTAGTACATTGATCTGTTTAATGATGGTAGCTCCAAGAGAGCTGAAGAACATAAAATCATACAGTGTGAAATATGAAAGAGTTCATAAAGCAGGGAAGCATCCACAGTGTTTTTGTGACATTTGTTCTGGAAACAAAATCAATTTTACTATGAAAATAAATCTGGAATTAAATTATTGATTTATCTTTCCGCTGAGAGACTTATTGATCCCATTGCTAATGCTCTATTCAGAGTATAATTACTATATGCAAAAGTAATTATAGTTCAGATGTACCTAACTGTACATCCATAATCCAGAGGTCCTTATGTAAATTTTGTTCTTTCTATACTTTGGGCCATATCAATGGCTACATAGATCCTTTACTTGTAGGCATGAAAGTAAGGCCATATAAACATCCATTTTCTCCTGGGAAAGTCACTGCTCTCCCCTTTGCAGGGGAGGTGACAAATGTACAAACTGAGCATTTTTCTCCCAGAGCAAAATTAACCTGCAAACAGCTAGGGTTAAATTGCGCCCAGAAGAGTTTCTCCTGGAAGAGAGAATATCTGTGCATGTTCTTTTCTGAGAGAAGATGCAGCACAATTGTCCAGCATCCCATTTTGCTTTCCTTCCACCTTCCTACCATGGAGACAATGTGTGTTGCTTCCTCGACTGCTGTTCCAGCCACGCAGGGAGCAGAACACACCCCTTAACAGACCTCACATTGTGCTGCAGGGAAACACAGACTGACTCTGATCATTCTGGGTCAGCCAATCAGGGCCGTCCCGTACACTGGGGAGCCTGCAAAGCACCCTGAGATGCATGCACAGGGGATCCTTAGATGCACAGCATCAGCACTGAAGACTCTCTGCTCGTCAGGGGTTCAGCATCCAAATGTCTACTCAGGCAGGCCCTGCATGCCAACCCTGCAGCCCCAGAAACTGACACAAGAAGCAAGGGGAGGGTCACAAGGCAACAAGCCAAAGGAAGGGGACAGGTAAAAGGTAAAAAAACATCAACACTTTGGTAACATATACTCAGCATCTTAAATGTCCCCCGCCCCGCTCTGCCCAACACCTCTGGAGGTGTCCTCAAACAAGCCTTTAGTCCCTAGGGCAGTGATTTTTAACCTGTGGCCTGTGGACCTAAGGGATCTGTGAAAGATGACTATAATCAGTAAAAAGTATGTGAATACTAATACTTATAATTCAAAGGGGCCTGCACCTCCATTTGAAATTTTCAAAGGGGTCCATATCTCCATTTAACATTTTTTAGGGGGCCACAAGTGAAAAAAGGTTGAAAACCATAGCCCTAGAGTGCTCAAAACAGCAGCCAACAGCTGCCGCCGAGTCTGAGTCTAGTTTCTTCAGTCCACAGTCCTGGCTGACCAAACCAGTGAGGTCTTCAGCTTGATTGTGCACTTTATGTAGGGCTGACCAGGTTTCACGTGCACGCTGCTCTGTCTTCCCCTCACTCCAGCCTCAACCTTCCTCTTCCTTTTTTCCTTGCATCCCAGCCCATGGGGATTTCTGGGAGTTGCAGTCCAAATTAACAGTCAACACAGCTCTGCAGACTTCTCCCTCCTTTTTCCTTCTGTTATACACATTACATTCACATCACACCTTGATTTTCCATCAGGAGAACAAACCTGGATTATATGTGGTAGGGTATTTTTAAGCCTCCCCAGAGGCACTGGGTGTTGGCTACAGCTAAGACTTTGGACTTCACCTGGGAGGTACTAATTCTTCTACTAGGAGCAAAGTCAGACGTTCCTAGCTAGAAGGTCTTGCCCTTCCACTCAGGGTCAGACTGATCACCATATTTGGGGTAAAGAAGGAAGTTTTACCCCATGGTCGAACTGGTATGGATTGTGGGGGTTTTGCCTTCCTCTGTAGCAGGGGCATGGCCCTCTGCCAGGGACCTCTTGAGCATATTGGCAACACTATATAGAAGCAAGACATTGGCTGCCATGGTTCCCATGCTTCCCCTGTGACAAGTTAAGGTGTAAGGTCTATGTTGTGTTAGGGATAAGGGTAGTCTTCTGTAGAATTCATAGCTGTATGAGATGGTTTGGGTAAGGATGATCTTGACTCAGGCAGGGGGTTGAACTTGATGACCTCTGGAGGTCCCTTCCAGCCCTACTTCTCTATGGCTCTATGACTTCCAGATCATTTGAACATTTTTATGCAGCCTAAGTTTCTGGCATCGTTTACCATTTTTTCTCAGAGGCCCTACAGAAGCCCACCTACTGTGCTTAGATCTGCCTGTAAGGCTGCTGGAATGTAAATCATTCCTCCGTGCAAATTAGGCACAGGTGTCCAGTAGAGATTGGGGCTGTATTATCTGCTGTAAGCAGCCACGTTATGCTGTAGATCTCCTTTTCTGTGGGAGAGAAAGCTACCGCAGAGAGCAGTCCAGCAGAGCTCCATTGGAGTTGCTTTGCCCCAGCGCCAGCAGGAGGACAAATGTCTGTCTATGCTCAGGAAATTTTACTTACAAATTGACCGTAACTAACTTGCAGTGTTTGCATTTTGAAGCAATTTGTTTTTTAAACCTGAGTGTGTGTCACTATAGTACAGCCTTGCCTTCTAAGTTTCTCAGAACAGTTTGGTACTAACTGCTCACTTTGTAATACCCTTACTCAACATAGGACTTTTAAGTTATAATTGATGGAACTGCCTTAAAGCAAAAAAATAGGAGTTTAGGGAAATGCACAGAAGTCCTGAAATTTAACCTACTAGTCTTGCAAAGTTAAAAACTACATCCAGGAACTCATGTACTCCAGGTATGTCACCTTCTCTGAGAGATTGCTTTGACAGTCAGATTTGCCATGGAGGGCTGCTAGCTCCAAAACAGTGAAGAAGGGAGTAGTAAGCACTCTCTTGCTTGCTTACCTTAGAGCTGTTCAGTATATCACAGCTCTGGCAGTGGGGTTGTCCTACCCCACTCCAGAAAGCAGAGGAAATCTGTGGTTCTGCCTTATAATTCTGTGGGGTGCACATTTGTGCTGAACTTTACTCATGGGCTACATTTTAAAGTTCAGTCTAGCTTTATTTATTTATTTTTAATCAATTACTTTTCTAAAACATCTTTAAAGATGAGTCACAATTTGCTTAAAACTTGTAGAAAAGCATAATGTGTCTATGGAAACTTAAAAACACACGCACCAGGATTTGATTTTCAACAAGTTAATTGTTGAGATACGCATTGACTTTGGGCATCCAGACTAACACAGACTAGCACAACTAGCATTGAGTTTGGGCATCACTATCAGGTCCAAGGAGGTAATCCTCCCCCTCTACATGACATTGGTCAGGCCACAGTTGGAGTGCTCCATCCAGTTCTGGGCACTGCACTTCAGGAGGGATGTGGACAACATTGAGAGTATCCAGAGGAGGACCACTCACGTGACTGGGGGCAGCAGGGCAGGCCCTATGAGAAGAGGCTATGGGACCTGAACCTGGTCATTCTCCACAGGACAAGGCTGAGAGGGGATCTGGTGGCCGTCTACGAACTGGCCAAGGGGGACCAGCAGGCTATGGGAGAGTCCCCATTCCCCCGAGCACTACTGGGAGTAACAAGGAATAACGGCCATACGTAGACAGAGAGTAGATTCAGGCTAGATATCAGGAGGCACTACTTCACAGTCAAGGTGGCTAGGATCTGGAACCAACTTCCAAGAGAAGTGGTGCTCGCTCCTACCCTGCGGCTACCCTGTGGGTCTTTAAAGGGCAGCTAGATAGACACCTTGCCAAGGTGGTTTGACCCCAGTATTCTTTCCTGCTGATGGCAAGGGGTCAGACTTGATGATCTGCTCAGGTGCCTTTAAGTCCTACCAGCTATGAAACTATGAAACTGTATAGAGACAGGCAGAACTGCATGTTTTGAATTAGGCAATTATATCAAGTTATGTTCAAGTTTTTGGTTTCATATTTGGTATTTTGTTTTGGCCCTAAAACATATATTCCTCCCTGTATGGCAGTCAGATGTATTCTAGATTTTTTTTGTTTTTGTCTTTTTTTATATACAGAAAAACTTCACTGGCCTAAACAAGAGCTCTCTAAGAAGACAGTCTTAAATCCAGAGGAACACAAGCTGGTCATTAAGAATGAAAACAGCCTTCAGCACCTGTCACCTGGAGTCCTTAAGGACATTTTCACAACAGGAACAAGTAGCTACAATGTCCTTCTGCAGAGTAAAGAGGAGAAGAAACACCACTTCCAAAAGCAGTCATCTGCACATCATAAAAGACACAGAAAATCCACCAAGTTTTCCACTACCTTGCGAAGCAGCGAGCACTGCAAGATCAAAGTACCGCTGCCTTTGCTGAGCAGCGGGTGGTACTGTACGAGCAGACAGCCCTCTGTCTTTATCACTAGCCCAATGTCTAGCAGTGTAAAGTTTACAAATGGTATTTCAGTCACAGGGAACAGCAAAGGACTGCCACCTCGAACCAAAAGCAAGGCTAAGAGGCATTATTTCTCTAATCTAGCAAAGCCAAAGCAGCCCCAGTTGTTAAAAAGCCATGGAAAAGAGGGAGAAGTTTCTGGCCGAAAACTCTGTATACTAACTGCCATCAAGCCTTCCAATGTAGAGAAAGAGAAGATGAAATTCTTCAAGTCAGATTTTACCTACAATCCTCAATTTGAATATGCAAATCCTGCATTGCCAAATGTATTAGCCAAGCACAGTCAAGCATCTGACAGATTTCTTAAGCAGGTACAGTTCTTTTTTTTTCTGTTTTAAAAAGACAGCGTGGGCTCTTCTTGCTGCAGGTCAGAGATTCTTCTTCATAACAGCTTATATTAGAACATGAGACTATATCAACTGCAAAATACAAATTAAAGGGACATTGATATTGAATGCACTCCCATATCACTGGGCATATCTACATGAGATATTACTGTGCATTGATTACTGTGCATTTATTTTGTACTTGTACAAGCAAGTACTAAATAAATGTGCAGTAACTGGAGGTACTGCACATTAGTGCCAATGCATGTCTTTTTATTGATGTTACTACACAGTAGCCTAGTAATATTGCGCAGTACAATCTTGGCACGGTTTTTGCTACATGATGCTACTGCACAGTAGTATCAGGCTACTCTGCAGTCAGCATCTCATGTAGATGCGCCCACTGAAACCTTTTCAAGTTGAATGTGTTTTAAAAATCTTTTTTTCACCAAGAAGAAAAAACCTAAAATTTACTGCCATAGTTGACAAGGACCTGTCCACGTGACATTAATTTCTAGTTGTCTCTGGTTTTCACGTTTTCTACTAGCCTGCTTAATAGAATGAGATGTTTCTATAAGATGTTGTAGATCTGAACCTACTTAAAACATGAAAAAGACTGTACAATATGCAAGTCAGTCACATGGGGTATCTCTATGTAATGTCTCATGTAATGGCCTTTTTGTATATGTCTCAGTCTGGTGGGAGGAAAAAGAAACTTAGAGAACCTACCAGCCCTCTTGCTGACACAGTACGTAGGGGGCAATCATAAATTCATTATGACTTGCCTTGAGGACATGGTTATTGGATAAGCATGTGTTGATTTCATTTGGTTTAATTAACTTTGGAAGGATATTCACATTTCATTAGGCTCAGTCAGGCGGCAAATCTGCCTCTGCCCTTGACTGCGATTGAAATTCTGTTCCAGGGACAGGTAAAGCTGCATAAATCAATTTTCCTATGCTATGTGGTCTGCTTTCTGTGTAGGTTCATGGAATACTCTTGTCCATTTGATAGCTAAGCTGCAGCCTTTTCAATTCATTTTATTAATGTGGCTTCCAATCTATTATCATGCTCAAAATGCTTTTATTTCAACTTTAATCTACATGAGATGCATCGAATGTTTATCTCTGTAGCACCAAAAGCAACCCTGCTTCCACTTGTGTTTTTCTGTAAGATCGTTTCTAACTTAGGAAATGAAATAGCTGTAGAAAATGCATTTCACAGAGAATCCTGTATTGTAAATGTTGTCGTTCTGTAGCAGGCTTTCTTTTTTGGTTGCAATGCATACAAAAATTATTTCACTTCCACAAAGAATCTCAGTGCAGGAATTGAAAATAAAACACTTCAAATTCCAGACACCTAGGATTTTAACATCTGGTTTAGGAAGAATATGATGCGCCATATTTTCAAAACTATTGAATGTCTAAGAGGATCTTCTTTTTATTCTTTTGGTTATCCTATTATACATTTGATCTGAATTGTAACTTTAATTGTTTCCCTGATGAAACAGAACATATCTACTTTGTCCTAAAAAGCTCTGAAGAGGTCTTTTAAATTACTACTTATTTGGTGTGTGCTTTCTTTTAAAACAAATGTCTGCTTGGTGAATAATTTTAGGGACAGTAAAATTGCTGATTGCAAATAAGTTAAATAGCTAAATTTGGAATATTGAATTTAATGTAAACTAGCCCTTTTTGTATTTATGAAAAAAGAAGCAATTCAGTTTTAAGCAAGACTTTAAAAGAATGTTTTAATATAAAACTCTTGTATAGAGAAATCAGTGAAGTATTTGTTTGAGGGTATGATTTCTTTCAACAAATTACTGTAACATCTAATCAAAATAATGACTGACTGACTAGTTTATAGCAATTGGTCTCTCAACGATATTTGTTAGTTATTTTAGGGACTGATGCTTCATTGTAAGTTTTTTAATAATTAAGCATTGCAAAATACACATTTAATATCATAACAAATAATGAAGATAAGCTTATTTTATATCCAGTGAAGCTGACAAATTTTCTTCAGTTGGACATAGAAAGTAAAAACTGCTTTTCTCAGACAGAGCTATGAATTGCTTTACAATGTAAGTTAGTGTATGTGACTGGAATGGAAAGGAAAAACAATATTTTCTCAAACTTCAGATTATTAAACTACTGAATAAATGGATTCTGGACTTCTTAATAGATGAAAAATAGCAGCAATCTTGTCTCAGATAACACCAATCCCAGTAGATGGCACTATTTCTTTTCCCCTGTAGTTACATGAGAAATCACATTTTCATGGAGATTTGAATTTAATTTCTTCTAGCTACTATTTATATGAACCAATATATTTCCCAGAATGATAATCAGTAACTTATATATGCATTCCTACAACATGGGTCATAAAAGTTGCTGCCTTCCTTCAATTTTCACTGAAAGTTTAAACTAAACATACTTTCATTAGGAGGAGGATAAACACTATACTGCCTTTTGCCATATATACTCATGAATTCTTCTCTTGCAAGCATTTACCACCAATCAACTTTTTAATGGTTTGTTTTCAGACTCACTTGGGTTTTGCAACATTTTCAGGCTTCGATTGGTCACCATCATTATTCTAGAAGCATTATCTGTTAAATTAATTCTGACAGATTTGCAGGAGATGCTTATAGCAATAGACATGCACGCACAGGCACACGTGCATACCTGCATATAGAGCAGACCTAACGCTGCACCCAGGCCAGTTTTACAGTAATGGAATTCCCTTGACTTTTTACATCAACCCTGTAAGTCAGGCACTAATACATTAATTCTTCCAAAGACGCTACTGAGGAATTTTTAATTATCTGAAAATTTGGAAGCTCAGCAGAGAGTCTATTCTTTTACATATGTGTTTTCCTCCATTGTGTGTGGCTGTTTTGAGTCTTAATGCTGTATTGCAGGCAGTGTTTTCTGACGATATGATGGGGATTTAACCATAGAAGTACTTAATCTTTTTAAAGAAAATAAATAGAGGGGAAATGAGATGGGTTTTGCCAGTACTGTATGAAAGAAATGCTTGACTTGGATATTAATTAGAGTTCTTCTAAGCTCTCTCTTCTCTAGGCCTCTGATCTCATCAGAGAAGATTCTCCAACTTGGTAACACATCTGCTCTCTTTTAAGTTCCCCTCCTTGCCATAGATGTATAGTAACATGTAGGATTATTAATGTTATACAATAAACTATGGCTAACTTCATAGCTTCTTTTTTTAGGAATTTCTCTGTTTTACCACTTTCTTTATTCTCACCTTTCTGTTCTCCCCTCTTCAATTTTTCCATATCCTCTTATCTTTATAGTATGTTTCATTCATAAGCTAAGAAATATGTAATAGAGGAAAATACATAAAGAATCGCAAGTATGTCATAAACATAAAAAATAGCATAGCAAACAGGCCTTTCATAATGATCGCTAGCTGTATCTTCTGAAGCCGCAGATGTAGTTCTCTTCACATTATGTATATTGTAACTGTAATAATAGGGATAGTTCATAATCAGGATTGCAGTACAGCGTCCAAACTATCAGAGGTCGTTTTCACAACTAGAAACATTATTCCTGGCTTGGACCAAATACTCTTAAGTCTTTATCTTCATTAATACTAAGTTCACTATAATCTTAAATTGATACAATTAATCTATATACCTAAGGTAATATTTGGGTTATGACCTCTTTCTAGTAGAGCACTTATTCATCAATTTCCTTGATTAAAATCCAAGACATGAAACTGTGGTTTTAAGTGATCTTGTTCTAAATTAGAAGCCTCATACCCAATAGATATTATGTAAGGACAACTAGTTAGTTGAAATCTGATAAAATATTACTAGGCAAGCGGGGTGCTGTTAGGGAAGTCATACTTCTAGTTCCAAACAAAGTTGGAAATTAATTGTCAGGCATCTGTTACAAGTGTTTGTGTTACACAGTTTTAAGTAGCCATAGTAAGTTTTGACGAATAGTACATTAGTGACCATCTGAAGTGTTGGTGCTGTAATTGGATCATACTGAAGCTCTGAGTGACAAGTAATTTAACAGAGAGAATACCAACCTAGAAATGTGTTGTTATTTTTATTAGGTGTACTTCTGAGTCTTTGAGACACTTAATTACACAACCAGTATCAGGAGGTAGGAGACAAGACAAATATCAGTTCTTTAAATGAACATTAAGTTCCTCCCTCTTCAGCAACCGTCTTTTATGCAGATTTTGCTTTTATTCTCCTTTCCATCCCTAGGCAAAAAGACCAACATTTTATAAACCCTCGGTCAGGCTAATACATTCTGCTGCAGCCTGACATACTTAGGAAGAAGCAGCTGTGCTTCAAAGTCCAACAAGCTCAGGAAGAAAGAAGCAGCTGGGTCTCCAAAGCTTTGTCTTCCCAGCAAATTCTAACTGACTTTGTAACCACTTAGTAGCCTAGTTGACTCTTGAAACTAAGAACAAAGAACTGGAAAGGTCCTTCTGAGTGATAGAGTTGAGTCTCCTGCTATCACAGGTGCCACATTATTAGAATCTGGTTATCCAGATAAGATAATTTTTATATCTTCACACAAATAACTTGAGTTGTATGGTTTCACACAACACCTGAAATACAAGGAACCACCATGTTTTGTCTATAGGGAAACTTATCAATATTTGTTAATTCACCAAAAGCTATCACAGGTTTACAATACTCGAGGAGGTCATGTATTCCCACTCCTGCCCAAAGCAGAATCATTCATGCCTAAGACGTCCCAGCCAAACGTTTGTATTATCTGCACTTAGAACTTCTTCTTGGTGTGTTTCAAAAAGAAAGTGGTCATAACTGCATGTAGTGAGGACCCCATTCTGTAAGTCTGTGTTAAGCCTGGTTTTAGCAAATCTACAGCTTAGGAAATTTATACATGGGGATGCCTAGATTCTGGATCTGCTTGAGCTCAAGAGGAAGATAGGCACTGCACTGCCCTGATTGGGAAAGTCCTGGGCATGAGCAGAAGCAGAAACGTACACATCCACAAAGAGGGGCATTATGATTTTAATGCCTCCAGGGACATGTGACTGCTGAACGGGGTTTTTTGGATCACAATTCTGGACTTGGGTAGCTAATAGCTAACCTAAAATGGGGCATTTTAGGTATCTTATTGAGTCTTTATTTGGTTCTAGCTCCATGTTCAGTGATCTTCTGGAAGTCTCTCTTCTTCCTAGCTAACTCAGTATCTATGTGACTGTGTATGCACACATGGATATAGATACATTCATAGATTTCTAGAGTCGGAAAGGACCCGGTAGATCATCGGGTCTGACCCCCTGCTCCAGGTAGGAAAGAGTACTGGGGTTAAGTAACCCCAGCCAGATATCTATCTAATCTCGTCTTGAACACCTCCAGGGTAGGAGAAAGCACCACCTCCCTTGGAAGCCCATTCCATATTTTGGCAACCCTTATCATAAAGAATTTCTTCCTTATGTCCAATTTAAATTTATTCTCCTTCAGTTTATGGACATTATTTCTGGTAACCCCGATGGGTGACCTGGTAAACAGAGTGTCCCTTATTCCCTGCTAGCCCCCCCGCAGTGAGTTCATAGGCAGCCACAAGATCAGCCTGTGGATAATAAAGAGTGACCAAACACCAGCAGAACTGCGCTCACTGCAAGGGGAAGCAGCAGGTGCAGCCCAATCAGCCACGCGAAGCATGCATGCTGCAAAATCCCCGGCTCATGCTGCTTGAAAAGCGCACAAATGAAAGACCCGATCTGATTGGCTGTTGGGGCAGTATAAAGGGCAAAGCCCGGGAAAAGAAAGGTGGGCCCACACACAGCATCGGGAGGACTGATCACCCTCACCGAGGTCCTGCGCCCACGGTTTCCCTCTTCCCCCTGGGCGCTCCCTACGGATAGTCTGCAAGCA